>JAOXNO010000020.1:9268732-9282956 GCA_028565335.1 Limnodromus scolopaceus
CGTATATAATAATTGTTAGGAGCAACTCAGCCATCTACTGCTGGTTTGCAAGATAAATGACATTAATCAACAGGATGCCTACAGAACTTTTGGTGAGTCATTTGTTATGCTAATTGAGCCACTTAAAGTAAACTGTCAATGAATAGAGATTTTTGACAGCTGAGATGAGACGTGGGGCTAATTAGTCAGCTGCCATAAAAACCCCTGCCCGATTTTAATAATGTAATATTTAAGAGAGAAGATAATGTTAATCATCTGACCAGACCTCTCTCCCAGAGGATATAGTAGCAAAAGGCATAGCCCATCATGAAAATCGAGTTTCTCTAGGAAGAAAGCAAAACAAATGGCTGGCTGCACAGAGATGACAACCTTTGCAAGAGAGTTGATGTGTCCCATAGGTTACAGCGAAGTTTTTAATTAATACACAAAAGCCCAACTTTTGCTCTAAATTACCTGTGTCCTTTTAGATCAATCCCCTTGTTTTCACTCAAAGTATTTTGCATTCATGCTGGCAGCAATGAGATCATTGGGTCTGACTGCAAGACTTAGTCCTAACCTACAAATCAAATGGATTTATCGGATACACACGCTGAGTGTCTACAAGGCATAAGCAGCATTTTGGCAAGTCCTTTGGAGCTAGGTTGTAGAAGACGTAACAGTATGAAGTTATGACTGAGATCAGAGGATAAACTTCAGGATGTTACATCTCACTTTTCATAGCAGTTTCAAGAGCAGTAATTACACCCATTGTGTCATGATGCTGCCACTTTCACCCTTGAAATGTGCCAGCCAAGGGGGACTGAGCCTGATCTCCGGACTGTCCAAGACAACAACGCAAGACTTTTGGAGTGGAAGCCTTTTAGTCTTGGAGTATATAGGGAACTTTCTAAGTCTAACAGATTTAGAAATACTTTAAAAGAAATTACTGATCCTCCTGTACTCAGCTGCTGTATAGGATAAGTAACTAATCTTGGTTCCACTGAGGGCATGCCAAAACTCCTGTTGTCTAAAGTGACAGGACTGGGACTTACAGCTGCTAGTGCGTTCCACCCTGAGGTGGTTCCAATTCTGTAGTAGGTGAGCAACAATTCCAGTACTACAGCAAGTGTCAGTAGCAATCACTAGTTACCAACTTCCCTCTGAAATTCTCCCTTTTATGCTTGCCAAAAACTTCCTCAAAACAATTTCCCTTTTATTGCAAATTTCCATTCTTAATGTCAGCCCAAAAGATTGTGTCGAATGCGCCTTATTTGCTCAGTACAAGCTTTGGAAAGAAAATAAAATGAATGATCGAGCCACGCTTCCTAAATGTTACTACCCAAATTTTGCTTAAAACAGTAGGGTCAAATAAGGGCAGGTTCTTGAATACAGTGATGAAAAACATTTTCATTGTTACTGGTGCTAATTTCTATCAAAAACAAGTGTAAGCCAAAAACTTTAACCTTGCTTTCTTTCTGTTTTTACCCTTTTTGGAATTTACCAGACTTCATAAAGCTCATTTGGAAGAAAACTGATTTTTGCAATTTTAAATTTTCGAGCTTTTAAAGGTAGCAGCATGGTACAATTACTTGAAGTTAATACTTATCAATAAAATAGGGGAAAAGGTTCAAAGCAGCCTTCCAAAGTGCTAAGAAACAGAAAAGATACCAGTTAATGTATCACTTAAAAATGTCAGCAGTACTGGTAAACGGCCACATCTCATTATCTGTCTTTTTCTTAGTTTATAGGTGTGTATACACCTACAAGTCTACCATGCTAATATCTATGTTTTCATGAGCCATAACAACATTAAAAAGTTAAAACATTTATTTCTGTAGGTTGACTTTTACCTTTCTTTTTTCTGTTACTCTGACATCCCCCTTTGACCCATTCACACACAAAGTCATGCACATGCATGTTATTCACTAGACTTTGAATAAAACCTCTACAATGAAGTGCACTTCCAGGAGCACTAGAAACACCACCACCCATTTTTAGCATCTACCCAGGTTAACCTGTAAGTCTGTGATGTGGGTGTTACAAAAGTCACAGATTAGAAGCTGGTATTGTCAACAGCCCAAAGTCCTGAGACATTTTTGCTGCTGCTTATAGGAGGAGTTAGGTTGGCAAAACCTCACCATGAGGGAAAGCCAAGTATTGCAAGGAGAGAAGTAGAAAGCTTTCACCAAAGCTTTCCCTTTAGTAAAAAAAGACTGTCTCACTGAGCCTGGATCTGGCTTCTTCCAACCAAAGTAGCAAAGGGATATCTTGGTTTGCCAGCTAACTAAAGGTTAGAGACTTTAGAGACTCCTTAGTTAGAGACTAAAGACTGGTCTTCTTACCGGGGCTGGGCTGAAAAAATCCCCTGTATGACTAATAATTGGGGTAGAGGGAAGGATTCAGAGAGCCTGGCCCAACCTAGTCCCACCAAATTCCTTCCATCAACCGTGGAGAAAGCTCAGCTTCCTCCAAGGCTGTTCAGCTTAAGCAAGCATGAAGCACAAGCGCCATCACACAAAACTCCAGACCTACTTAATCCGACAGGTCTGAAACAGATCAAAGTGCTCCCAGCTCTTTCTTTTCACTCTGTTTTCTGGTGTCCTGACACCTAGTGTTTTGGCCTGTCTGGAGCAGCGTCTGAGTTGGAGTGGGTGATGTCCTGTAAATTGAAGGGTTAGCGAGGGTGGAAAAGGTGAAGTGTACATGGCAAGTCTTTAGATTGAGTTAACAAAGCGAAAGATCTGTAGGGCAAGGAGGCAAAGGCAAGGAAAACCAAAAAAGTGGTAGTTTCAGAAGCACCAAAGCCCCTGCCTCAAGTTGTGAGCAGCTAGCAAGCCTATTTCCCCTCTGTGTCCAAGCTAAAGAGATGAGAAACCACCGTTTGATGGGGCTCAGGCAGACACTGAGACACAGGCTCAAAACCTGCCCAGGTCCAATGATTTGTCAAGTGGGTCCTATGGTGGGGCTCACTCAGAGCTCAGACATGGGCTTTGATTACCTAGGACAGGTTTCTTGCCCAGAATGCAGCTGATTTTTCGAGGACCTTTCAAATGCAATTTTACGTGATTCTGTGCAGAAGATTTATCTCAGTCAGTGGTCAGTGACTCTCATATGTTCCCCTTTTAATCAACAGCAGATACAAATCTTTCAAGGCCTCCTCTGGCCATTTGTCTTTGGTTTTAGGGACATATATTTTCAGCTTTTGACATCTGCATTGTGCTTTTCCAAATGATAGCTATTGAAAGAACAAAGACAAAATGTTTCTGGTTTAAGCTCTCCTTAAGGCGTACTTCCTTTATGCTACAGCAACTTCACGTAATATTGGCTCTTGAGCAATTTGTTGTTTTAAAGAGAGACCAAGGTTTACACTCTGTCTTTTCCACCTAAGGGGAAAAACCCCACAAACACACTTTCGGTGCAGGATTTTAGTTCAGAAATCTACTAATTTATGTTAAAAAAAAAAAAAAAGGACTAATTATTTGGCTGATCCTTGTTCAGTACTGCAAACCCTAACTCTCATCTGCAATTTCAGTTTTCTTGCTTTTCCACTAATGCGGAGCAACTTTGAAAGAGATTCCTGAGTAGAGAGTACTGTGGCATAGGAAACCCAAGGCAGAAGGCAGTGGTGTTCATGTGTAGAGTAGGAAATGAGATTTCCTTCACCTTTACCAAGTACAAGGATTTTAAATCCAGAGGTTGGCATCTGTATGTGTTGGGAGGATGCTACCTAAAACATTTCTCCTAGAAAACCCCAAATACTTCTTTAGCTGGACTCCAAACTGATAACGCAGGCATCAGAAGTGAGCCTATGCCTCGAATTCTGAGTGTGGTTGAAATCTAAACTCACAGTTTGCCACTATCCTTAGTCTCTATAATGACCTAAACCACCCAAATTTTGCTGAGAAAAAAAAAGGGTTGTGAAGAAAAGAACCAACTTTACAGACTTGACCTATTTCTAATCCTGTTCTGATTGCTAGTTACTGGGCTCTCTTCCAAACATACTGTTTACTTTAGGGCTGATTTTTCTCCATCCAGATTAAAATTCCAGTGAGTTTCTTTCATTCCTTTAGACTGTAACCCCAAATGGGCCATGGTATTTTATTCAGAATATAGTAGCTGGATAATGATGCTCTCAGCAGCCCATAGAAACTAGGCAGTTTGTATATGAGGAGCTCATATACACACGGAAACACACAGGAGCTCATGCATACAACTCTGCACATTGCCTCATACACACACACACTGATAAATGTGTTCCGTGAACATGCTCATGGCTACTTCTATGCTATGCACATATGGACTAAACAATTACACTCACCTATGAGCCTGTCATAAGGCAACAGAAATGCCAGCTGCCTTTGAAGTTTCCCGAAGAGCAGGAAAACGAGTCAACAGTGCTGGCCAACATCACATCATTAATCATCTATTAGCCGAGGTTGTGTGCTCCTGTCACCTGTCACTTTGTAATGCATGCAAATCACTCCAAGAGTAACATTTTCAGCCTGACATTTCCAGGGCCGGAGCTGGGATCAACCTGCTCTTTGTATTCAAGATGAAAAGGAAGTAAAGAAACAAGCGGTGAGATTGTTGGAAGGAGACAGGGAAAAATAAAGAGACAAGGAAAGCAACAAAAAAATGGTCAGGAGAGTTGAATTAAAAAAAAAAAAAAGTTTAAATTGGGAGGTTTTTTCCTATTACCCGTAAATATTCAGTTTAAAATCATATTTCTGCTCTATAGGTCTTAAAGAGAGGGAACCACAGAGATGATGCTATTTTCTGCTAAACTCTGTAGAAAAGGAGAATTCTGTCTCTAATTTTTTTTTTTTTTTACTTGGAATTTACAAATTAGATACACCATCTACCTTAGAAGTCTTCATCTGAACTGTTTAAAGTTCCCATTATGGCCAATGGATGGAATTAAGATTTTTTTTATATATACAATCCTCTGATCTCTGGTTTAGATATGTATCTTAGGAGGAAATGAATTGCTGAAGTGCATGGAAGTGTCTAATTCTCTCCTGATTAACAAGCAAGTTAAGGGTGACTAGCTCAGATGTACACAGCTACTGTAGGTATCTATGTTTAGTGAGATGAATCTCACCCCTATTAATTTGAATTCTGATTATTCAGAAGAGACAGAGAGTGTGATACCAAACTAATTTCCTTTATTATTTTTGTCATGACTATTGAAAGGGTAGGTTAATATAAACTCCTCATAACCCAGATCTGGCCAGTCTAAAAATGCAAGATTAAGTCTTTAATATCTTTATTATGCATTGTGTTCATTAAGCAGGCGTGTTTTCAGTGAATTAGTGTTACATGTGCAGCTTCTGCATTCCTCTACTTCCAAGCATTCCCTGCCATACTGAAGTCTCAGCTTAAATTCTCTTTGGGCAAGTTATGTCTGACCAAATGTCAGTACCACAGCAATCTCCATTTCAGCTGGTCCACCACAGCCTTTGAAAAGAAAAAGATGACTTTCAGCTTAAATGTACGTCACTGTTAAATAAGTACCTGAAATAAATCATCTGGAGTTGTCCAGTAGTTCAGGTGGGCATGATCAGAATTCTATCTGTTCAGATAGGTAATAGGTTCCCATCCTTCATATTTGTCTTTCATAATATATTCATGTTAGCTTTCTGTCCAACCTCCTCCTGCATTGTCATCTTTCCTTTTCACTATTTTCACTTTTCATCCCTTTGGCCCATTTTGGCAAAATACATATGCCCTTTTCCATATTCATCCTTACATGGGTGAACATTGCTTCAGTGTAAACAAAGGACAGTCTCTGACTGAAAGAGGAGGGGTTCACAGGCTTCTCTCCTGTGGCTCCCCTCTGGCAGGGACAGTAGTGCTCTGTGCCACACCACATCTCATTACCCCAGGAAGGCAGCCACAAATTAATCTTGCTTATACTGGAGGGCAGGCAGTGCTAAGAAACCACAATATGCCATCAGCAGCCCTCACCAAGATTCAGTTCCCCGTCTCTGTCTTCAGAGGAAACCGAGTACAGAAATTTTCTTTCCCCTTTCGAAGCTGAATCTCCTTTCTTTTCTCTACTGAGATAAATCAGCTTTATTCTTTAATTCCTTTGCTGTTAGAGGATGTGAAAAGGGGCTATATTTCTGCAGGGATCAGCAGGGAGACATCCCCTCTGTGGAGTCTAAATTAGGGTGCAGCACTCCAGGGACAGAGGGGCAATATCCTTAGGCAGCCCACAGGATATGTATTTGCAGGAGATTTTGAGGCTTATTTCTTTGGATAGATAAACTGCAGATCATGAAGGCAATTAATCACGGACTCATGGATGAGTACATCTGGAAGGGACTTCAAGAGGTCATCTTGTCCATCCCCCAGCACGGAGGCAGGATAAATGTACATAGACCATCCCTGACAGATGTGTGTCTGCTTCTCTCTGCTTCCACTCTGGATGCTCTCACACCATTATCCATCTAGTGAAGAAGCCGAATTGAGGTTATGAGGAGAAGCAGAAAATATCACTTTTTAAGCCTGAAGATTTCCCCCTTACTATCTCTTGGGGCCTGAATCCAGTTTTTGGCAAGTGGAAGATCCAATCCTCAGTGTAAAATCTTATGAAGGGAAGGCTGCATGAGCAATTTGTTCATTTTGTAGCCCAGGTTCTGTTCTGAGATGTAAGACCTTTTTGATTGCTTGTTCAGTAGTAAAGCTCAAAATTAAATCTTATCTGGATGTGAGCATGTGTAAAAAATGAGAGCAAAAGAGAAGGAAGGAAAATTAAGTTAAAGAAGAGTGAAGAGAAAAAAAAGAGAAAAGGGGCAGAGAGCAAGATAAAATGTGTAAGATGAAGGGGGAAAGGCAGAGACAGGCAGGGACTGACCTGAAAGGAGGAGTGAAGAAACAGGAGAAAAAGAAGGAAGATATACAGGCTGAAGTGAGAACGTGAAGAGCTGCTGTTTCTTAGGCTAGCCATTTCTAACAGAGAGATCAGAAAGACTTTTTGTTGTTGTTGTCCTTAAGTGACTTCTCCCACTGGCTAACATCTCATTTTATGGCAGGTAAATAAGCCTGCCTAATTGGTCCCTTGTTCAAGAATGGGAATATTGAGCTGAGCCTGCTCCTTCTGAAGTGGGATCTTGTCCAATTTATGGTCTTAGCAGATGTGATCTCTTCAGGGTTCCACTGTAATGATAAATTGAAACATTTGAATGCTGAGTTTCCAGGTCTGGGCATCCAGCTTTGTGAGAAGGGAGAGAGGATTTGATCAAGTTTCCTTCTTAAATGACAAATTAGAATTTCCAGAAACACGACTTAGTCCCATTTGCAAACCTAACAGTTGTGGGGGCCTAGAGTGGGTTGGGCGAAGATGGATATATCAAGGTCACTTAAGTCTGAAGGACTCAGGTCTGGGATTCAAGATTTCCTTCAAGAATGAAAGTCTGGAAGTGCACCTTGAGTCAGAAGCACTTTAAATTAAGGTGACACTTACAAACACTTTATTAATAATTAATAAGTGATTAATGAAAATTACTTTTTAGCTGATAAATTGCTCAAAGACACATTAGAGCACGTTTCAGAAAGACGTGGATAAATATTTTTATGCATTCCCGTTTATAAATGCTTAGTAATGGGCTCTCAACTTTCAGGTGCCTCAGCATCATTTATCCCCATCATCCTGGTGGCATGCTATAGAGACATCTTATAATCATTTATTTTCAGAATTTGTTCCTATTAATCATGTATTAATTATTATTAAGAAAACATTTGTGCACACTCCTCTTAATCTGAATTCTTGCTTGACTGGTTTTCCTAGGAGCGCAGTGGAGCACCCAGCTTACACAGCTCACCATCTTACTCTAGAGCCAGGCAGGTGGCAGTCTGGGTGGTGCAAAAGGGTAGTTCATTAGACTACCTCAATTTACTCTAGCTAAGGATTGAGCTCAGCCTATTCCGTCCTTGCTGAATTTTGCTCTGTGAAGCAAAGAGAGAACCTACAAGGATGCCTGTGCGCTGCTAGCAGTGCTAAGTAGCATTGCTGTTTCTGTGGTGCCTGGGCACTACAGGGTGGGAATTCATTACTGAAATCTGTCCTCCTGTGAAACAGACCAGTGGGTTTTCCTCCTATCCGGTAGGTGGCAAACCACGGCACAGATGTACATTAGTCCAGATCTTGGAAATTGTTTAGACACCTATGGAAATTAATGAGCTTGCAGATGAAAATGGCTAATGACTTGCCTGCAGCTCAGTCCCATGCTGGTTCTTTACCCACTGGGTCTTTCTGCTGCAAGGTCAGGTTTGATCTATTGGTGAAGAGTATATAGAGACAGGGAGGAGGTGGGCCATGTAGATCCTTTACGCTGGGCTTAGGCTGAATCTGTTCCTCTATAAAAGTCAGAACAGCATGAAGGCTACTGTTATTTATATTAGCCTTAAGGATTGACATAGGGAAGCCTAAGAAAGTTATGAGGATGGCTGCAAAACTGGCCCTAAATCACAGAATGAATTTCTGGAGCCAGACTGATTTTTTGAGTGACTGGCAATAGAGCAGTAGACATGACTGCTTGACTGGTGATTTTCAGCTGAGTTTATGCCACCCATTTCTAAGCCTGAGCTCAGAGTCTGTTGCCTTTAAGACCCCTCAACATCAGTCTGAGCAATAAGAAATTAAAGGAGTAACCCATTAAGACCAAGTACTGGATACACCACTTTCTTGATACTTCTTCCAGTCAGCAAAGGGATAATCACAGAATCCCTCATTTATTTAGGAAACCAAACTAAAAAAATAATTTGAAAATTGAGTCAAAGTTTCCTACGTCTGTCCCTGGATCCTACGCAGAGCTCTGTGACAACAGACAATTGTAGAGGACACAATAGCCCTGTGACTCCCGAATTGAATTTGTTCTGCCTGTTCATAACCAGTTTGTGCTCAATTTTTATGCCTGTTGCAGCACACACGTTAACCAGAAGCATTTCTCACAGACAATGATTTCTCCATGAGCAGCTGTGGAATATGCACAGAGCAGTGACTTGCTGAATTCATAATTATGAATGCTCCTACTGGAAACACACAACTGCAAAAGTTACGCTCTTCCAGGCAGAGAACAGAAACAATTTATCTGCCTGCCTAGGTGCTTGTACTCCCCGTGTCAGACTGTGGAGTGCCTCTCGATCATTACTTGACTTACTGCCTCAAAAACTTTGGAAAAGCAGGAAAATACTAACTCAGTGGCCTAGATGTGGGGAATTAGAGACAGGACAAGCAACCTGGCTGAGCTGGAAATTGAAGTAAGGTCTAAAATCAAGTATGCATCCTTTGAGCTAAACTCCTTGTCTGGTCAAAACCATCCACTACAACTGGATACTGAGTGTCTTGCCTTGCTGACGAATGGCTGCAATCCAGCTGTAGTACAAGAAATGTCTCTCTCATGCACCTTCCTGAACAGCTCTTAAAAAACTAGTCAGTAGCTGCTCAAAAAATTATTTGGCAAAAGCATATGTATCAGACAAAAAAAAATAAATCTCCAAAAGCCTCTCAGTCCTTTTCTCAACCCCACAGTTGTGAGTGATTTTTAAAAGTGTTGCCTAGAGAGTAGAGGACACGGTGTTGCCTAGAGAGTAGAGTTAAAAAAAATCTGGATTCTGTTCCCATATTCTTTCCATTGGGCGTGCTGCATGACTTGGGTTATTCATTTTCCCTCTGCCTACCTGTGAAATTAAGGCAATTTGGGGAAATTTGCTGAAAACTACTTCCCACAGAAGGTGTGTAAGGCCTATGTGTTGTTAATCACACCCATCTGGAGCTGTTATGAAAGGATAAGGAAAAGGCGGGCGCACAGAGATAAAGAAATGCTTGTGGTGCATGCACATGTAGAGCTTGGAAGGCACATGAGACTGGGGTTTGTCTCAGTGCAGGAGCTGCAAAGAGCAAGTGTGGATGATGAGACAAGAGCTGGAGATTTAGAGGTCTCTTACAGTCACACAGCTCAGCCAGACCAGGGCTGCTGACACTGTGATCCCTCCCGTAGAGCAGCCATCACACGTTCCCTCTCCGGGCCAACTCTGCGAGTGCCTGGTCTGAACTGATCTCTTCCCTCCTGCCTTATTGGGGCTGACACGTGCTCCAGCCCAACACCACCTGAATATCAGATGCTGGAAAACCCTTGCATTCTTTATAAGATGCTCCAGGGGTAGCTAGCAGTATGTCATGTCTCTGCAGGTATTATGAGAAAAGAAGCAGAGACACAGGTGATTACAAATAGATTCAGAGATATAACTTTCCATCCAATTCCATCAGCCCTGGCCCTCTTTAATATTTAGCTATTTCTCAATAAACTAAAATGACACCAGAGCCTCTCCTGCTGAGTCTTTAAAATATATGTGTATACATTATATACACATCATTCCTTATTTCTTTCCCTCCTTATACCATTAAACTGCTGTTGTGTCTACTGCTCTGTAAATGTGTAAATGGAAGATTCTCTTACTGGTAGTGGAAAAGTTTGAATAGTGTGGTTTTCCTGTGGATGAAGGAAGGGAGAGGGAAGAGGAGGACTGTCGGCATGTCTGCTGGGTGATGCATGCGTGGTTGGGGTGTTAAAGCAGAAACTAGTTCCTCAGAGTCTTGGAGGTATGTTCCTTGACAGACTCCTACACCCATGATAATGTTTATGTGCTTAAATTCTTCTTTAGGACCCTAATCATCCTGCCTTATAGTGGGCATAAAATATCTAAACAGAAGCTAGGTACCTTGATGTCTTTGCAGATCACTCAAGTTTCTCCATTCCCAGTGTGTTAATTTTTATACATGTGGTCTTATCCTGAGTCAGAGTTGCAGACATGCCTGAGGAGCACACAAATGTTCAGAGGGATGTGTGATTGTTCTACTAAGGCACGTCACAAGAGCAACAGCCTGCTCACAGCATCGTTACTCGGTAATATGCCTGTCACAGGAGCTCCTCCAAGCAAGGAGCCGGGCTCGGAGGCACACCACCTTGAAGTGGTTCTGTGGCACATCAGACACACACCCCAGAGTGCACAGTAGGTCAGTCTACCCCAGAGCACATGGGCGCACTGAGTAGAAAAGGGCTTGTGGCACTTCGGTGGACAGACTGAATGCAACGGGGGAGGTCCCATTGCAAGCGATGTGGATGAGTCAGTTGGGCAGTGACTGAGAACGTATTTGTCTACCCTTTGGGAGTCTGGGCATGGCTTTACTTCATAAAGACTGCGGGCCTCTCCTAAATCAAGGGGATATCGACTACACATCCAGGATGCTGTAATTCCATAAGTGTAGATATGTATATCTAATGGACAAAGAACAGCATACAGATAAAAGCTTCCTAAATAATTAAATCCACAATAAGCTATCAGTCAATACAGAAAACCTTACCTGTTCAGCCTCCTTGGGAGAGACTTACCCAAGACCCATCTGTTCAAGGATCTAAAAGGGAATGCTTAGAAGAAGCATTAAGAAACAAACATAGCATGGAATAGCACTTGCCTGCATTAATCCACTCCAAGGTTCCGGCAATCACTAAACAAAAGGGCTTCCAAAACCTCTTCTGTCTAGGGTGTCCTAGAGAGCAAAACGCTTCTTGTGAGATCATCAAGACACACTGCTTACACATTTTAAACTTCATAGCACGTATTTTTAACCTTTGAACATGGACTAAAGCTTGCATTTAAAATTGGACCTACAGTAGGCTTGATTTGTCCATGCAAGTATATACTCAGGATCACGACAGAGCTTCTCAGCTTCTGATAAAAGCCTAAGGCGGGCAAAGCAGGTGAAGTGCATTCAGGTGGTAGAGAGAGGTTTTGCAGAGGAAGTTGCTTTAAAGAGAGGCTGGAAGAAGCTACTCTGTCCTGGAGCCAAATTCTGAGGCCAGAAGGACTCTCACATCAACTACACTCTGATGGTGCATTTCTGCTTCCAGAAGAATTTTCTAATAGTCCACCTTTGCCTGTTCATTATGGTAGCTCTGGTTACAATTAAACTCTTCCTTTAACAAGATACCAAATCCAGCCTGCAAGAAATGTTCATCAAGGATTTCTATCTGTGTTAGGGGACGTTTCCATTCATTTTGACTCCTGCATCAGCCCATCCCCTCTGGACAAGAGGTGTCTTTCAGTAGCCTTCAGTGTATTCACAAGGAGACTTCATCTTCCCCTGGCTAGATGTAATTTTAGCCTCATGGCAGGCAGCAATAATGAAAATTGAAGGGGCTGGGGTTGCTTCTGGGACTGGTGTTGAGGCAGAAGCCCAATGTTGGCCAGAGAATAGCTGTGTGCCAGGTGGTCTCAAGGTTTAACCCTTTTACATGCTCAATCCTTAAGTGTTTGCAAAGCCTTTCAGACCAAGCAGCCTCTGGCACTGCTCATCCAAAATCTGGTTTTCTGCTACAGGTAAAGCTGAGGGGCAGCCTTACTAACCGTATTTCTCTAGTAGTTCTCTAGTAATTCTCTAGAGTTCTCTAGACTCTCTAGTAGTTCTTTCTCTCTCAGTAGTAGTCTCTCTAGCCTCTAGACTAGAGCTGCCTAGTTGCAGTTGGGAAGGTGTCCAGGGATGCCGGGGGAGTGCAAATAGGATGTCTATTAGCCCTATCCACTGGAAGCCAAAAAGGCCCTTGTCTTAGCCTTGTCCACCACGTCATTGGCAGTAATGCTTGCATTCAAAACACCTGACCCTCAGCTGGGGACAAACACAAGCAACAGAATAATTTCAACTGACTTCAACAGAGCTGTGCCATTTTACACCAAATGAGCATCTACATCAAGGCATCTTAGAATAGCTTGGGAGGCTGGAAAATCACAAACTCTAATTCTGTCTGAACAGCTCACTGTCCTAACAGGGAGGCTGAATGTCATTGTCTTCAGAGTCAGGATATTTACCCGTTTCCAAGGATAAGCAGTTCTGTCTGTATCAGGACAAGTGAATCACACTGTGGCGTTGTCATCCATTGTAAGAGACATGGGTCTTACTGCTTTGACCATAGACAGCAGGCCAGCACTCTATGTGTTTGTATCCCAGGCTATATGAAGGGAGTTATACCCAACGCCCACACGGCCTATATGTGCATGCCCCTGTTTCTGTGTGTGTGTAGGCTTCTGCTCTGGAAAGGCAATGCTCCTCATACCCAGTGGAGAGAAGGAGTAATAAGGGGAAAGAGAGAAACAAAGGGTCATGTAAATAAATTGTGCTTCTAACTCCATTGCCACATGGCTACAGGCCTAATCTGCCTCTCTTCTTCTAGAAAACTGTGATTCTTTGCTCCTGCATCATTTCTTTTAAAAGCACTTTTTACACGGTTTTCATAAATTTCTTAAGGTTTTCTTGGATCTATTTATAATTTCAGTCCCCACAAGATTCTGTGGCAAAGAGTTCCTCCAGTAAAATATATGTTGCATAAATAAACAAACAAAAATTCTTACTTTGATTTCAAACTGGTTTACAGGTAGTTTAACTTTTTTTTTTTTAATACAAAAAGTGATGGTTAACTGTCCTTTTTAAAATTCCTTTGACATTTCATTCATGTTTTTAATATATATCAATTCGATTCCCACTCTGTCATCTCATTTCAGCTAGGGTATCTAGACCATTTCATCTTCCCCAACCTAAGGAAACTATTCCTTCACTCTGATCTTTACAGTCATACTTTTCTCTGCCCTTTCTAGTTCTACTTAATTCTTTTCCTAGCTTTCTAGTGAATTCCATGCACCATCATAGGAGACAGAGCCAAACTCATTTAAGGATCAGGACTTTGGAATATAATTTTGTTGCCTTTTCAATTCTATTAAAGGACTCTGTGCTCATAGTTCACATTCCAGAAGGAGAGAAAAAAAAATTAACAAAAAGAATTGTGTTTCATTTTTGTTTTTAATTAATTATTTAAAAGAGGAAAAAACCTCAACAAACCAACACCCACCCAAAAGAACTAACCCCAACTTCTGTCTTGGATGGCTGGGTGTTTTTGCTGTCAGGCTAAAGCTGAATGCACAGCACCAGGGCATTGCTCCAATATTTCAGTTCTTCAGCTAGGTGATACTTCTCGAGTGTTTGCACAAGAGATGCATCACGGAGTGGGGGAAGGAGGGGTGGAGAGGGAAGAGTCTGTCAGCAAGAGGCCCCATGCTAATCTTCTCCTTCAAAACGGGGCCCTTTTGGAAACCTGTTTTAATATTCATGGTCTTTAGGTAAATAGTCTCTGAGTCAGGCTGTCAGTTTCTGCAAATGTGGCTGTCTTGCTGAAGCTACTGCTCATTTATC
>JAOXNO010000020.1:9291586-9302105 GCA_028565335.1 Limnodromus scolopaceus
CTTTATGTCGAAGTCAGAGGTACATTTATACCACTTTTCTGGTTGGTCCATGGAGTATAGCACTCTGTGTGAGCTGGCAGGACCACATGGACGTGGGGAGGCTGGTGGGGGGGACAGGGACTGGTCTTGCCCAGCGGTGGCAGGGAGCCACAGGCTGAGCCCTAGTGCGCAGCTGCACTCTGAAACAGAGAGGTTCAGGCATGAGAAGGAAAGCAAAGGAACAACAGCGTGGCACAGACTGCCATGAAAAATAACACCTCAGTACACAGAGAGCTTCACCCTTGCGCTCTTTTCTGCCTGTAAGCTTTTGGGAGCTTTGTGTTTAAGGAAATGCAGTATTGAAATGATCCCTGACTGGAGCGCAATGCAAATATGAAACAATGATGAGTAATATTAAAATGAAGCTGGACAAAGCATCAAGAAAGTAATCCAAGAGGGAATAATCTCACATCAATTCCTTGGAGCCCCAATGCGGCAACTTATTAGTTCTTTTATAGCTGGGGAAAAAAAAAGAAAGGAAAAGGAAAGGAAAGAAAAATCAAAGATTCCCTTAGCCAATTTGACTAAAAAATAATTTAATAATAGTAGCAATTATAAACATAGTGGTAAAAGAAATAACAATACTAAGATGACTTCCAATATAAAGGGAAACAGTTCCTTCACACACTCCTTCAAACGGCACTGCACGTAAAACAGCAACATTTGTACCTTTGCATCTCTTTGTTCACTAGAAGCCCCCAAGAAAAGTACCTGCCCTCACTGACCGTAAAAAAGAGAAAGGAGACACTGGAGAGGTCTGGTGATCCCAGCTTTTATTTCAAATCACTCATTTCTGAAGCGTGTTCAGCCTGAGCTCTGTCTCATTTGCAGGATGCTCTGAGGAATCAGCCCTAATGCATTCCCTGGCCTGGCCTGTAACAATGCACGATGTGAAATGTAGGGGACTTTATATTATTTACAAAAATAAGCTGATCTGTGTCAGGTATTGGTGAGAAGGTCGGTTGTTTCTGTGAGTGCCGCATTCTCTGCCAAGCTGCAGGGGAAATCAGCAACGGGGTTGGACTTTTTTCCACCCTTATTTTTCCCCCTCAACGCTGACAAGTGCTACAGGATCAGCCTGAATTTTACAGGTTCCCCCTCCCCGCTCTCCCTGCGGCAGTGGGCCGTGACCGTCCGAAACCAGCTCGATGTGCCCCCCCACAGCGCTCAGGCACGTGTAAACCCCATGCCCCACGGAAAGATGAAGCACGGGAGAGATGAGGCACACACGCTGCCTGCTGCACCGCAGAGCCAAGCCAGCCGGGCTGTGGCCAGGGTGGCCACACAGGCACCGTTTGCCTGAATAATTCACACCCCCACCACAGCACGGGCTCCTGCTTTGTGCCACGGAGCCCACAAGCCACGAGAGATGCCCGTGCACTTGCGATGCACTTTGATGGCTACGTAGCTTGCCGTAGCACAGGGAAAACAACACACACGGCACCTACAACCTATTCCCAAGACAACTTTCCACTGAGAGCTTTTGCTGTCTCACAGAGAGGTGGCCGCTGTACAGACACACCACCGCACTGTGGTCACATGTGCTTCAGCCAGGTAACCTCGAGAAGTTCACGTAGCATCTGTGCGTGCAGACTATTCGCTCAGCTTGCACACCCTACATGCTCCCTCACTTGCCCTTTCCTTTGGTACTTCGGGCCCCTCTCTCATCCACAACATGATTCTATCTGCAGCACATGGTGTGGTCAAACAGGCACTTTCATGTCACATCCACAGCCCCAGGGGACAACAGGCTGATGTACCACACACCCCCTCAAAACCAACGCAAGCACAAGCACATACACCTATGAATAAAAGAAGAAAAGAAAAAAAAAAAAAAAAGGGCAAAAAAAAAAGCATCACATTAATAGGAAAATAACACTAACAAAGGTTGGGTGAAGAGACATGCGCTCTCCTCTGCTTCCTGAAGGGCTTTCGTCTGAAATCTTGGAAATGTTAATAAGAGTTAACCAGGTGAGACCGTCAACAGAAGGGACAGTGGCTGTGTTGGAAGCTGCTCTGAAACACCTGTCCCCTCTTGCAGCGAGCGCAGTTCGGCTGCTCGTAATTCCTCCTCCACCAGCGACGGGAAAAACAGATTCCAGCACAGATTTTCCGTTTAATTGCTCTATAATGCCATCTTGTGGCTATTTGACTCATGAAGTCGGTTGTTCGTTGCATTCATCCCCGAATGAGATGAATACCCTGTAAAGGTGGAGATGGAGAGGGAAAGAAGGAAGGGAAAGGGGAAAAGGAGCAAGTTACAAGCATCTACCCATGCGTTAGGGGCAAGGATGGCTGTGGGTGGTGGTTTACTCCTCATACAATGACTTAAATTGTGAAGAGACCCAAGTAATGCTCTGAAATCACCAGCATCCAGCTGACCTCAGCAGACTTCTCCAAAAGAGTTTTCATATCACTTGGAGTACCGGGTGATATGTTAAAAAATTATTATTTAGCAGAAGAACAAGCTCAGATAATTCAGCTCTTTAGTGAGATGGGAGTGCAGAGAGATGCTGTTTATGAGGAAGAAACGGAAGCAGTGGCATTTGATTTTTACCTCATACGTGGCAGGACCGATGCTACCGTGGGGATTTCAAAACAGGCGGCGGTCGGGAAGGAACCGTGCTCAGAGCGTGCCAGCCACTGTTGCAAAAGACAGAAGAGTTGAGGGGGATCCTGCAGCAGATATGAAACACTGGACAGTGTTTCAGGCAGTGCACACAGATGTCTTTGTTAGTGCTAGATACGCAGCAACGTAAAGAATAAATAGGAAGGAAATGAATATGGCAAGAAATCACATCAGTTATTGTCTTCAGTATCTGTTCCCCCCGAGTGACGAGGCCCGTCTCTGAACAAAAGCTCTCATTTATACGTTCAAACCGTGTGTCCTGGGAAGGTTTGTACAAGGTTTCTCTACATGTAATCGTGGCATGTTGTCTGAATCAAGGTAAAGTTACCTCAGAATTACTTTTCTTATGCTCTTTCAAGAATTCAACCCTGACCCCCAAACTAAAAGTAAGAGCTGGAGTCTGTTGTTGTCAGATTCAACATGAAGACAGCAAAAGGGAAAGTCAGTTGCCAGATTTGAGATGCTTCATTACCCTAAAAATATCCCACTAGTGTGAGAAGTGTGATTTAATTCTGCTAACTCGTAGCAAAAGCAGGAAGGCAGGACTTCATCCTGGGTTGGAGAACGTATTAATACCTTTGGGACGAAGTGTGCTGGCTCACCTTTGTAGCTCAGTTAATTTGTGTGTGTGCTGGGGTGCACTGCTGGGATCCACCCCTGTCTTCACCATTGATCGAACCTGTGCCAAAGGCACACGGGGTTTTTGTAGAAAAAGTCACTGTGCTTTTGTTAAAGAGAGGTACCTGAAACACAAAATCTTCTCCGTCTTTCCTCTCCACCGCCTACCACTATTTCCCATTAGTGTTGGCAAGTGAAACGTCAATATTCTTTATGAGATTTGAGACAATGGTAGCAGAAATAACCATGTGGAAAGTTGACTTTATTCAAGGGGAAAGGAGTCTTGAAAGGTGGCTTTTGAGACAAATTTGAGGAAAAGAGTACCAAGAGAACCCCCACTCCTGTATAAATCTCTGCTTCTCCCTTATATAAATCAACGCCCTGATTCATCTCTGTTAATTACAGGAATATTGGATGAAAATAGGCTAATTAAAGAGAGAAGAGAAACCTTGTAGTTTTTATACCTTAAATTAAAATTAACAGGGAAGACACAGTTCTTCACTATCCCAATGTAAACCAAGAAGTACTGCATTAGTTTCATAGAAAAATGTCCAGATTTTTATAGCAGGGGTAGAGAGCCTTTTTCATGAAGGTAGTTTTTTATTAACGGATTGCTGCAAGAATTGTCCCATTTCATGTGCAGTGGACTCCTTGCATCATCTCTCTCAGTCATATCCATTTGTGTCCAAAAATCTTCATAAAGTGTCCTCTTCCACCGAAAACCAGTTAGGGTTTTGTTGTTGTTTTTTTTTTTTTTAAATTCCGCTCACCTAACTTTAACCACCTACAGTGTAAATGTCTCTGTCTTAGATAGTTACCTTTGGCTTCTACATGAGGGGAGAAAAATAGGTGTTTCTGGACTGTGATTCATCTGGTCTATTTTGGATGCCTTATTAGGATGAGATGATTCATAAATGATGCTTAATTCTCTCCATTGACTAGAAGGGGCCTGGCTCAGCTATAGGCATCTGGTTTGTTCAGATCACTCCCGTTCTTTGTTCTGTTTTGGAAGCCTTTTCCACATCTCTGTCTTCTCTTCATTCCCAGCCTAAATTTAATCAAGGCCAGTCCGTACCCATTAGTTTAAACAGAGACACTCTCACTCATTTGTGTGCAGCCAAGGAACTCCAGGCTGCTGCCAGCCGTTGTCAGCTTTGGGGCAGATTAAGAAAGAAATGTCAGCAAGCTCTTGGGAGAGGCAACAGCAAAGGGTAGTTGTGGTTCCCTGTGTGCTACACCTCAGTATAACCTCACAAAATGCCTTAGTGCCCAGGTTAGGCGCTTTGCTGTAGAAGAGACCACGGGGTGGGGGACGTCATCCACCCTGTCTACATGGGGAAAAGATGTGCTGAGCCTCGTACAGAAGTGTTAACTTCAGGACACATGGGGTTTTTTGGTTTTTGTTTTTTTTTAAACAGTTCTTTTTTCTCATTGGGTGCAAATCTGGTTTTCCCTAGCAAACTACCTGTGAATTACCTATGAACCAGCCAAAAAAGCCTATTTACCACCTGTACCTAAACACGTGGCACGGAGTTTGGCACCTCTCCAGTGAGAACAAACATCAAGGACAAAATCATTTATAGGGTAGCTCTAGTCAGAGCTGTCTTGGTCTCTTGTTTGCAGCTGAGAGATTATACGGTGTTGAAACCAAACACAGGCTGGGAAGTAATAGGCCTTGTTATCAGCAGCAGCAGAAGAAAGGGTTTTGTTGTTGTTGTTGTTGTTGGGTTGGGGTTTTTTTAAGTGTATTTCTCATGTAGATCTTACTATGGGATTTATTGGGAAACTGCTCGATCCTTCAAATTAAATGCAAGATAAACCAAAATACTTTTCAAATGGAATAGAATAAAATAAAATACCATCCATGACACGGTCCAAATCTAGTTTAGTATTTCTTTTCATTCAAAACCAGGACTAGCATCACAGCCCAGCAGACTGAAACTGTCTGGTACAGCCACAGTAACTATAAATGCTCCATTACACTAGGTTATAAATGTTCCTGTACAAGGTGGAAGATGGCGTTATTCTCTGTGCTTTATCTAATCCTTCTCCCTGTGGTGTGCCTGCCAGCAGCAATACTGTTTGTTAGTAAATGTGAGAGTGACTTTGTCCTCTTAGGTACCTTGTCCATGAGGTCCTAGGAATGGTGACCAAATTCCTGCCTTCGCTACCTCAGAGTTAGCAGGCAGTTCAAAAATGGTGTCTTTATTTCTGGTCAGTTTGTGGAGACAGAGGAGGGAGTACCGTGCAGTACTGTCCCTTTCTTGGGACATGAAGCTTGTGGACGCTTGGGTCCAGGCTCTTTTTGACTGCCTCGGTCAGTCAAACGAGTGTTCATTCCTAGTAGCTGCAGGTGTGTGGTTTTGTGCCCTGAAGCCTAAGTGCTGCCTGCTTTTATGGCTGCTTCAGTTTGCACAGCTACAGCATCAGCTGTCATGCAGTTCCCAGGCTGCATTGTCCACCTTGCTGATCTCCTGTGCGGTCAATCCGTTCATTGAAAGGAGTTCTGCATCGCAAGCTGTGCATTACTGCATTTAAATTCCACATTTCAGTTGTGGTTCCTCCTTTCCTGCAATGAGCATGGTGAAAAAGGAGGCACTCCACAGGTGAAAGGACATGCATAAAACCTGCTTTTATTTTTTTTAAACTGTGGGATAGAAAGGGATAGAGGAAAATGTATCACTTAGCCCTGCCCTACGTGTTGGCCTCTGTTGCATTCTCAGAGGGTTTTGGACTTGGTACTAGGAATATGGATTCAAAGTGGAGGTCTAATTTGGTTAGTCAGCACTACCAGGAGGAAGTTAGCCTTGAGGAATGATGGAGGACAACACAGTTTACTTATGGGTCTGACTGCGGCAGCAGGGTATCAGGTAGATTTTCATTGTAGGGTTCAGGTAGGATTGCCAGACAGTCTGATTAAGTCAGACTGATCCCAATTCGATTCATCCAGGTGAGCAATAAAATGGTTTAGCCCAATTTAAAGGACATATCATCTGGCACTCTTAGCCAGGACGCAGTGTCTGTGGCAACCCAGACTTGCAGCAGGGATAGGGTAGGGCTGCTGGCTTTCCCAAATGACTCACGTCCTCAGAGAGAACACCTCTTTAGGGGCTGATATGAATAATAAAGACATGGGCACTGCAAAGGCAGCATCAGGAGGGTTTTTCATTTTTTGAGACTGCTCTCGGAGTGCAGGATGTTCCCTTCATACCCTGAAGAGCACTGACTGCTTCATTCCTTCCTTCTTCCCTCTTAAATTTGTTCTCCTCCCCACTTACGGCATTTAGCATCCCGTGAAGTAGGCACTCCAGCACTGCCAATGAAATAAACTGCCTGCCACCTGCCTACCTATCTGCAGGTCCATTTTTTTTCCCTTCTCCCTGCTGTAAATATGTTGGCCAGGATCAGAGCTGGCCCCTACCATCTGCATCAGGTTGTATTTCAGCATCGCCCAGGCTTGTTGCAGTGGGGATTTCTGGCTTAGGGCTAAGAAGAACAATAACTCTGGGCTCCAGAGGAAGATATGTGAATCAGGATATCAGATATTCCTCCTCTATTCTGGAACCTGAGGCATGAAGAAAAAAGTTTGCTAGCTTAACTGGACAGGATTAGTGAAGCAACAGCTACACAGCTAAAGCAAACAGGCCAGGACCTGTTCCCTGGACCAAAGGGCATGCGGCACAAAACAAAGCTCATTCATATGAGCTTCCTCCCAAAACAGAGTGGTTTCATCCAGACTTCATCTGGAACCATTCCCAGTCTGAGCTATCCTCCATATCAAAGCATGGTGTGGGAGAACACTAGTTGGCATCAGCTAAAGTCATGACAAGGACCATGCTAACAATAAAATTGGTTGGGTGCTCTCAGTGCTGTGCCTAAACCCATGTCCAGACCTATTTAGTCTACTGCTGGAGCTGTGGCCTCAGATACCAGACACCTGGGGAGAGGCTTTGTGTTAGAGCCAATATCACCAGATTTGCATCTGTTCTACTGAGAATAAAGTCAAAGACTCAAATGTCTGTGCACTCCCAGAATGCCCAGACAAAAGTCTTGAGAGCCTAACATTTCCCTATAGCTCATTAGGTTGCTTTGAAATGCTTGTGTGGGTTCAGAGCGAAGAGCTATTGGGGTAAAGTTTGAAGACTTGTCCAGGACTGAGAGGCAAAATCTGCAGGGAGCTGTAACTCCAAGCCTTTCTGGAGCTTAAAACCATGGGCTCTGCTCTGTCCTTTTCAGGAGAATTTAGCCCAGAGGCTTGTCATGCTAAGTCAGCCTTTGCCTGTGAGATCATGCCTCCTTTTTGAGCACAACAAGGAATATCTTTAGCCACGTGGGATTCACTTCTTCTCTACCGTCATTTCATATTCCAGCACTGTGATTAAATTAATTTTCCTATGATAGACACCTCTTTACTTCTGTGCAGCATACCTGTTTCATTGCACAGTAGTATTATTTGCCAGCTTGAATCACACTGGGGATGCTTATGTAAGCCACACAAATACAGCACGAGTCAGTTGTCTTTTTGTAAGCAGCTGGACCAGTTAGAAGTAAGGTACAGCTGCATGCAGCTCTTCTGATCTCAGATGTAGGCTGTGACTAAGCAAGTCACCCCAGACTCCCTTTAGAACTAGTGGGGAATTCATCTGACTTAGATGGTGGACTTACTTAGCCTACCTTATGATGAGACAAATTGCAAGCTAGGACTGGGAGTTTGTCTCCAATTGACTCTAAAAGGAGTGTGGGGTGGCTCTGTCTGATGGAGACATCTGTGTCGCAGATACCCGCTTTCATTCAGATGAATCCCACTGTCACAGTGTAGGCTAATAAGATGCAATTTTACAGCTCAAGATGAAACAAGTATCTGAACCTGTTCTTCCTCTGCATGCACAAATGGTGGCAGATGCTAAGCAGATTCCTCAGAAAGTCTCACCTGGCAGGACAAACCATGAGAATAATAGAGTAGGAATCAAGGAGTACTTTTTGCCATGGGAGTATCTGTGTGTAGGTGATTTCCCCAACCAGATATCCTCAGATCTCCTGTGTTGTTCTGAACCAGCCTGATTTCCAGGGGCAGCCTGCTGCTGAAGCAGACATTTCTGCCTGTGCTTTCCCATGGGGGACTTCACTCATTCAGTTGAGTAACAAGAAGCACAGAATCACAGAAAGGCAGGGGTTGCAAGGGACCTTTGGAGGTGATCTAGTCCAACCTCCTGCCAAAGCAGGGTCACCCAGAGCAGGCTGGGGAGGAACCCATCCAGGCAGGTTTTAAATGAGAAGGAGACTTCACAGCCTCTCTGGGTAGCCTGTTCCAGTGCTCTGTCACTGTTACAGTAAAGAAATTTTTCCTCATGTTGAGATAGAAAAAAACACCCAAGCAGGTATGGTCTAATGAATGTGAGGAGCAGAGCAGAGGGAGACTTAGGTACTTATAAGCCACGCAGGGAGCATAGGATTTATTGGGCCGTGTTCCAAATCAGGGATGGAGCACCAATGAGTGATACAAGGTTATGCAGGGTAAGATGCCACAGTGACATGGTGAACAACTTCCCTTTATAGTGGCTGAAGAACAAGCAAGTAATGGATTTGGCCTCCCTCAGCTGCCCTGCTGAAGGTCACCATGCCCAGAATCTATACTCTGCTGAGCATGGGACACTATCCTTCAGGCCTGATTACACAGACTGAATTCCCCTCAGACAAAAGCCGGAAGATGACCTGCTTTGCAGGAGCTTCAGAAAAATAAGAATAACCCTAGACCAGTAAGACACCACTGGAGACTGAGCCCATAGTACAGATTCTAATATTGGGTCAGGCTTAGCTCAGTTGCATCCTAGTTCGTCATGGGGATAGCTGAGATTTTGCACGAATATTACATTAAGCTTTCTAAGATGAGATGCCAGGGAATGGTCTTTTAAAAAGGTAGGGATGAAATCTGAAACACATTTCTGTGGATCTGCATGCTCGTCTTTAGGGCTAGCTTTGCCCCCTCCCAGAGACACACAGCTAGTAGTGCACTTGCTAGTAGCTTGCTGCGTACATTACGTCATCTTTCTCCGTATTTTCTTTTCCCCACATTGTTCTATTTCTTCTTTCCATTATTTTTTGTCATTTTCCTTCTCCTTTTATTCTTCCTTCTCTTCTTTTTCTCCTGCTTCTGGTTGATTCTCCCTCTCCGTTCTTTTATTCATTCTTTCCTCTTTTCTCTCATTTATTTGTTTAGAGCAAATTTTCAAATCTATAAATGCATTACAGCAAAGAGACTGTGTTGAGGCAGCCTCTGAGCCTGCAGATGTGGTGGGTCCTGGATTCCAATAACAGAACTTATTTGGAAAAAAACATTATCTGTAATGTGGAAATGGTTTGGCTTGAGGGTAAAATTTATCATCATTACCCTAATATCATCTCAAGCTTCAGCTCTGGCAGCAGCTAAAGAAAACACCAAGGCTTAATTCAGTCAGTGCAAGGAAAGAAAGACAGAGGATGGAAAATATGATTTATGATGGAAATCAATGCAATCATAATACTTTATGCTTGTAAAATTGGGCTGTTCCAACAGTGCTCACGGATTGCATAGGCAGCTTTCCACCAAAAGAATCATGGCAAGATAGAATATAGTAGTATGATGGTGCAGCTGGCACAAAGGGACCATAATCAGTGTTTGGGGTGTGAATGGGAACAGGTTCTGTTATGCTGGAGTTTTGCTTTCCTTCCTTCTCCAGCAATCTGGTAACTTCACTTACCCGAGGTCTGTCTCCATAGGACAATAGAAAGATGCTGTCCTGCAGTTCCCAGAGGGTGGAGGAAGGGGGAAAGGGAAGGGAAAGATGAAAATCTGGAATACGAAGGGAGCACTGACTAGTTCTCCAAGTAAATGGCAAGATCCTGGCAGGAGCAGTATCCCCAGTGTAACAGTGAAAGCAACAAC
This sequence comes from Limnodromus scolopaceus, assembly GCA_028565335.1. Lineage (NCBI taxonomy): Eukaryota > Metazoa > Chordata > Aves > Charadriiformes > Scolopacidae > Limnodromus > Limnodromus scolopaceus. The sequence continues at coordinate 9,301,795 of JAOXNO010000020.1, forward strand.
GTGACTCATTCCTCTGCAGTGCGGAGTACCTCTCAGAGACCAGCTGAGGTATATTTGCAAAAATTTGAATCAGGACATTCACCTCAGCTAAAGACAGGCAAAAACAAGGAGGCTTGGGAGTTTTGTTTCTAATGCAGAAAACTAAAAAATATCTGAACTTTCAAATTTGACCAAATCCCAACTCCTTTCATCCAATAAATAAAATAAAAATTGCAGAGATCATGAACAAACTGCTGATGTACAGTTGTGTTAGCTCATCTCTAGTGTAAAGAACATGCCTTGTCAAAATGCTATATGCAATTTCCCTGAAC
>JAOXNO010000020.1:9356322-9366614 GCA_028565335.1 Limnodromus scolopaceus
CATTGCTTTCAGCCACAGTGCTAAGTATAATTGTTGTCTCTGGCTTCTCTCAGGCAATGTGCTGATCAATTAGTAACGTAATCACTGCCAAAGAAATTCCCTCTGCAGCAAAGATTCTCTTTATTAAATCTCCTTTACTTCGTCTCGCTTTCCTCATATTCAATTATTATTTGATTTTAAAAGGCAGGCAGGTGCCAGCGATTGCCTGGGAAACAAATAACTGCCTCGTTAAGAAGTGAAGCATCAGGCGCTGACTTAACAAAGTTTAACAGCAGTGACGGCAATGTAGGTTTTTCAGACCTATGTTGGGCTGAGCTGCAGAGGTGTTTAATTTGGTTAGGATAAAGGAGATATTTTATGGTTTCTCTGACCATGTTGTTTCTGCTTGGACGGAAGCAACTCTGCTTCTGGAAAAAGCAAATTCTGAGGTAGCAGAGTTTTCTGCACCTTTATCAGCTTATCTGGATAAATCTGTTGTGGAAACAAGACTTCTCTCAGTCTCAGGGAGTTATTCAGGATTTGCACAGGTGTAGCTGAAATGAGAAGCTGGTCTTTTGCTTTTCCATCCTGCGCAGTGGATTTTGAAGGCTTGGCTAAGTGACCGTTCAATAGATCACCGGTGATAAGGTGTTTCCTGTAAAAGGTTTTCTACCAGAACTGATGTGGTGATACTTCACCCTAGTCTTCTAATAGGGACCTGTTTGTCAGATCAAACACAGAGCTCAGTGAGAAAGTGTGAGATGATCCATTATGCTGGATAAATTACCTTTTTGTTTTTTTTTTTTTTTTAAATATATGTACATTTATATATACTTGCATATGTATAATGACATGGTGCTTCCTTCCTCTCAATCACTATCCCTTTGTGGAAAAAAAGGAATGGCTTTTGCCCACATATGCATTAAAAGTACTAGTGGTTATGTATCATTTAAATGTGGGAGCAGATTTTGTCATTTAGTAATGATATGGCTCTTAGGTGTGTGCAAACTCTTTAGCTTCCACCATAGAAGTAAATGCTTCCTCATTTATATCTTTGTGCTGGCATTAGTGGAAACCTCCAGCAACAACTACTTAAAAGGAGTAAAATGCCTTACAGACGAAAGGCACTGAAATTGTGTTCTTTTTTCAGTTGAAAGCTTTGGAATCCAGAGGCTTTGACTGCATCAGTGTGAGGCTGAAACTCTCCAGTGACTCAAGTCATTGGAAGACTTTGTACATAGCTTGTAGTTAAAGGGCTGGTGTTACGGAGTGGTGAAACCGGCAGGTCGACAGAGGCCCTGTAAGGAAGGGCTGTGGTGCGGTGTAATTGCAGAGCAGGAGAAGAGCTGAGTGCTGGAAAAATGCCAGAGAGCTCAGGGATAAATATTGCACTTTCAGAGTCCCTGTAAAGTAAATTTAGGGGAATTTGGCCAACACCGGGCAGGAAATATTTGATGGGCTCTTCGACGGCAAGTTCTGCTGTCAAGGGCCACGGCACATTTCTAACCTGCAACAAAGGCACGTCACATCATACAGCGTTGTCCGGTGGTTTTTAACAGAACCAGGTCAATTTGCCCTCTTTCCCACCCCGTCTGATGATCTGGCTCCATGTCTGAGTAGGAGTGGGTAAGCCATGGGCAGTTGTCAGTGCTGATCTCCTAGGGGAAAAGGGAAAGGCTCAGCTGCTTGGGCAAATGAGGGGACATTATGCACATTCCAGTGGAGCTCGTGCCGACAGCGAGAGTGAAGGGAGGGCCTTTTGTCTATTTAATTAGACATAGCAAAAAATAATAATTAGGCTGGCCAATTTGCTTAGTGCGCCTACAGGGTATGCAGCTCCCAATCACTCTTTTTTTTTTTTTTTTTTTTTTTTAATGCAAATCACTAATAGAGAGCACATGTCTGGCTTTCTGGGAAGGGTTTTCAAACTCTTTTGCTAAGAGCAGCTGCTTTCAGGAGGGGTGGTTTGAACTGCAAAGGGCTCTGGTGGTGGTTTGATTCCACATTATTCGTCACACCAGTAGTTCCCTCCCCATTGTATTTTAGCTAATTATCTCCCCAACACACATAAACCTCATTTTTCTCACCCGCTCCACTTCCATATCTCTCCTGTCGGCGGTGATCATAATGCAGGGGCCAGGCGGGTGCACTCATCATTGGCGTGAAAGACACGTTGTCCTAATTCCCCACTGACAAGCTGCTTCTGGGCTGGTGATGTTTCAGGACGGCATGACTCAAGGGCAACTATGGGAGAAAAGAACAATTGGCACCCAAGGGAGGCATTGTATGAAAACTTACGTTCTTCGTGAGCCCACCGGTTAAAGCAGGCATGGCAAACAGAATGCTAAAAAGGAGGCCGTGTATCTTAGGAGCACATCAAAAGACTTCATTAGGGCTGCAAGATAAAGGTCAACTTCAACAACAAAGAAACTTAAGTTGTAGTTTATTATACCCCATCCATGTACTTGGATGGGACGTGAGGTAAAATGAGGGCTTGGAAGATGAAGCAGCGGTTCTGCACAGCACAAGTCTTCTGTCTGCCCAAAGCCCACACTCTGAATACACCTCTATCTTCTGGCTTATGGGGAGTTTTGATGCCAGGTCAAGGTATTAAGGAAAGAATGCAGTGCTTTTTAAAATAGCAGTTTGCAAGGAGGCTTTTGCTGGAAATGGTGAGCAGCATTCTTGAGGAAGGGAGATTGTGTTTTGTTTAGGGACAAGTACCTGCATTTTGCTAAAACATGAATCTTTGACTTTTCCCATAAGTTCTCCCACAGTCCAAAGCTGATGGGAGTCCAAAACTTACTCTTTCCCCCAACCAGATTCTGCTCAACATTTTTTCCTCCCATTTTTGAGTCTGGATTTTCTTGATCTTCATCCCTTCCTGTCTCTTTATTCTCTGTTGAACTGAAAATGGGTGTGTTAGCATTTAGCGTGTGTGAGCAAGAATTTAGACTTTCAGACTATCTAGGTTTGGGGAAGAATTCAAAATATTGCTTAGTACAAATTACACTCGACCCAACAAAATGGAAATGCTGAGTGCCCCTTATTAGTTTGGCTAGTTTTATTATTTTTTTTGTTAATCCTCATATTGGACTAGGAGCAAGACAAAGAGTGCAATCCTTTTCAATAAAAATTGTCATTATTTACATTTGCCTAATCTCACAGGAACTAGAAATGAATGTATTCTCAGCACATTTCTTTAGGGAAACAGTCTAAATTAATGGGAAAATTTTGCATTTTGTGTTCCTGCCTGTTTGTGCGTGTGTGTATAGTCAAGCTACAAAACATTGTATAGGGGTATTCCTTCTACAAAATGCTTCATGAAGCTTCAAATACCTGATTCAAATACTCTGGTCAGAGTCCTTTGACATTTTATAGAGACTTTAGCAGTGATGGAATTGATAGAATGTGATAAAAAGGCAACAATTCTGTATTTCATTCTGAAAAACCAGAGTGCAACTCTAGCTCTATTAAGGGTATCTTAAAAACTCTCATTGACCTTTGTGTTCTCCAAATTTAGCTTGACTATACTTTAGCTATACTATACTTCACCATAGATTAGGTAGTCCAATATGATTGTCCATATGTAAGCTATGACTCCATGTTAAATTCTGAACATGACAAATACCAATTAAACTGATAGAATTTTCTATTATTTTCATCCCATTGCTGATGATCTTTCTTGGTTCCTTGTCTCACATGCAGCTCTAAAAATAGTCTGTAGATATCAGTGACTTAAAGTTTTGCAAACTTAGGGAAAGATTTCAAGTCTATTTTGTGGTTTGGGGCAAAGTTTGGAGCCATTTCTTATTTTATCCACAATATCTCTAGCTCTCTCTAGACAACTCGCACTGCAGCTGGCAGGGTTAACCTATGATAAACACAGCCCCGAGGTCCCACTAGGTTGTACAGGGAGTAACATTTTTTAAAAGGAAATTACTCTCCTGCTACTCTAGTTGCACTCCGTTAGTGATGCTTAGATGCTCCATTGCTCCCACGTTCCTCTCAAAGGACAGAGGAAGGTCCGTGAAGGAAGGCATGAAAAGATGCACACCATGTGCTACCCATGCCCAGCATTGTCCCTACCAAGAAACACTTCACAGTGGTTTGGGGGTCCTCCTGCATTCTACGGAAGAGATACAGAAGGTTCCTGGACTAAAGAAAATAAAAAGGTGAAGTCCAAAGTGATTTAGAGTTGAAAGGGTGCAATGTCCTGCAGAGAGGGTGTTGAGAGATTTACAGAAGAGTCTGCAGTTCACGACACTGCAGTACTTTCTACATACAAGACTTCACAAATCTACTAAAGCTTCTGCCTGTGTTTGTGCTTTCAAGCAAATTTGTTTGCTTTGCATTGCAATGCAGTGCATTGTGCCTTTTTTTTGTCTGCTGTTTGGGGGATGTGACAGCAGCAGCTGGAAGGATTGGACTTCATATTTCAACCAACTTGCATTGTTTCTCTACCTGTTACTCAATGTGCAGGTTCTGAAATTATCTGCTTGGTTATGGTTTATTCCAGCTTCAGAGCAAAATGTCCAAGTACTCATTTACAGTAAACAGCAAAACAGTGGTGTCTTACTCATGCACTATGATCTATTTCATTTTATTCCCTTCCATCAGCTCAGCAATGATGATGGGGGTGGAATGGCCTCTCCACACTTTCTAAGCCCTATTTTCCTTTGGGATAGAAGTCTGGATCTATTTCTTATTTCCTCCAGGCCATTTCTAACTCTCACTAGCTCTCAGCTGCATCTGGCAGGGTTTGTCTGTGACAAGCACAGCCCCAGGTCCCACTAACGATTTGGCATTTAGCTGTTTTCCCTTTAACTGGTAGAATCCTTATGGCTAAAACCTCTCCGGAAGCTTCCCATCCAGGTACTAGCCAGATCCTAGACTGTTTAGGTGCCGAAATCAAGCAAGACTTGTTTGCCTCCAGCTTAATTTGGCTTCACACTGGTCTAACAATGCTATAGAGAATTATTTCCTTCTTCTTTGGAAGTGTTTTGCAAAGGGGAGGTTTGCTTGCCCACCAGAAAGGTCTGAGGAAAAGACTGAAGGGTAAATAAGGAGATGGAAATCTTGGCAGAGCTCATCATCTTCTCTCCTACACTGCTGGAGTTCAGGCTATGCCTGCATGCAAGAAGTCCTGAATTCTGGGACTATGCGTGCATCAGAGTCGTAGCTTTGTAATTTTCATCTCTTTCTTATCTCTGAGCCATAGATGTTGCCTGGTGCATCAAGCTCCATAGAAGCTGCTTTACCAGCAGTTCCCTATTTTGTACCTTTGATGATCTTCTTTAAAAGACTTCTCATCCCAGACGCTGGAGAGCAGGCTGAGGGAAATGTCTTCTTTCCAGGTGGTAGTCCATACAGCCTACCGCTATGTGACCTGCCGCAGCCTTTTCTTCAACTGCTCATCTCTTTTTCTTTTATGGACCCCATACCATTCAGCAGGAGCAGAAAGATAGCACTGGGAAACACCCCAGGGAGACAGATGATGTTCTCCCTTCTCACAGCTGGGGGAAAAGATCCAAGTTTACTTCTCCATAAACACATCCTCATTAACTCTTTCAACGTCGCCATAAGCCCAGTATGACTCACCCTCATCTTTTATAGCGTGGGTAGAGCAAGGCACAGAGAGGGACTTGCAACAGTCGTGTAACACATGTGTGCCAGCCTTTGCTGCAACAATTGCACTTGAAAGGCTAAGACTACTAGTTGGACAGTAACAGCTCCTGTCTTCACATTTTCTGGGGTCTGGACTCAAGAACTCTGGACAAATCATTTACCATACATGGGGTCTCACATTCCCCTTTCTTTTCCTCAGTGCCCACAACAGTTTCAACAACAGCTCTCTCCCTCTTTGTCTTCTTTTACAGTTTGAAAGGAGATTTCCAGCTCCACGCCAAATCCTTTTCTTAACTCTCATAAATCTCCTCTTTCTGAGATTTTCCCCAAACATGATTAATCAGCTGGTTTTGACTTTTCTTGCAGAAGAGATTAAAAAACAACAACAACAACAACAAAAAACACAAAAACAAATAAAAATGTACTCTCACCCCCAAATCTAAAGATCTTTTCTCTATTTATTATATATCCAATATTAAACAGCACACTTCTCTGCGTGAAGGGTAAAGAGAAGGAATGACTTTAAAAATAATCCAATATTCTGCTAAAAAATCCACTGGGAGAGGAGATGAGCTCATAAGTCAAAGGGAAAAAGAAAAAGCAAGAACCTAACCAAAAGATCTTGATATTAAACTGGGAGGCAGCTTTCTTGCCTCAGGGGCTGGGGAAGGGTCAGGACCAACAGAAAGCCCTGGTGTCTTTGGCAGGGTAGGCTCCTGAGGAATGGTTATCAGAGATTCTGGGAGGGAGAGATGTCAGTGCATTGAAGTGTGTTCACCTCTCTTTCTAGTGAAGGGCTGGGGAAGGAGCTGGGCCTTGGACCACACAGGCCATCTTAGATATCCCACGGTCTTGAGCATTGCTCTGGCCCCTTCTGGCCTATATGGCCTGGTTTTGTCCCCATATGAAGAGGAACGCATCAGGGCCAGAGCAGCATCAAGAAACTCATGCAGATTTGGACATTCCTCCTTTCTCTCAGTTCAGGTGAAGCCACAGTCTCAAATGCCTAGACCCCTTTGTGTGTGACAGAGCCTTCTACAGCAATGCTCAAAACTGCTGGGTTCAAAAGGAACCTGTGAACTGGGTTTTATTCCTGGTCTGAATTTCTGTAAAAATCTCTAGTGTTTTTCCTTTAGTCCTAAGATAAATCTGATCTAGAAAGAGCATTTTGGTACTCATGGAAATCTTCTCTTTCTAGCTGTGGCTTGTTGTGGGACCGATGACAGTCAATGGGAAATTAAAATCTCCTAGTTTATTGTGGAAACTCAGGATTGCATGACCCTACTGAGAGCTGACACCCTGTTGTCCTCACATGGCTGTGTTTTTTGAGCAGGAATAATGTACATTCAAATGGATCAGTTAATTCAAAGTCGCCGTGGATGACCCCATTCATGCTCTCCACTGTCTGGTAAAACTTAATTCTGGGGGAGAAAAAAGGCTCCTGCGGATCCTCGTGTGTAGTGTTTTATATTTGATGACTCTGCTGAAGGCTAGCGTGCTTTATTCTACACTCTCCTGCTGAAAGAATATAAGGGACATCAAACTTTTGTTCATGTCTGCCCTTTCCATCGTGATTGAAATCGATGGAAGTGCGCCCATCAATAGGAACTGGAAAAGATCCACAGGACATTATGTTCTAGCACATATCCTAAGGACAACCTTTTAAAATTAAGTATTAAGGGAATAAAAGGAAAAAAACCACCATTGCATATTTTTCATGAAGCATCTGTAACTTAATAGTTTACTGACAAGAAGGAGGAGAGTCTAGAGCAGAGCCTGTGGAGAAACTGAGGAGCTTATCACGTTGAGGTTTTGATAGTGGTTCTGTTCTCCACTACCACTTTGATCAATTATGTAACTTCGATTCCCTTTCCTTCTCACCCTTCCTGCATTGTCTGCTTAGCCTGTGATATGCTTTTATTCCGTCATTTCTTGCGGCTAGTGCCTTTGGCATTCAAGCATGTCAGGCTGTCAGTGTCATAGGGTTAAGACACCAGTGAAAGCCTGTAGCTGGGCCCAAAATGATATGAACAGGACGAAGAATCAAGTATGGTGTATGACCAAGGGCCCTCACACTGCAGAGTGATATCTGGAATTTTTTAAACAACAGAGTTAAAATGGAAGAAATGATGGGAGGAGGAGAGTGGAGGAAATAAAAAATGTAATCCTATAAAAAATTCCACCTTTGTAAATACAGCTCAAGCTCCTAGGTGAACTCAGGGACACATTACAATCCTAGTATCTTTTTTTAATGCAAAGGTTGCTTGTCAATGGGTTTTTATACAGCATTAATAATACATTTATAGATACGCTCCACAATTAATTGCAAAGCATTTATGGCACTGAACAGTTCGAATGCATTATGATAATCACTCCTCATACATTGACTTTATTGTGAAGGTTTTGCTGATCATTATAATTGGCTTGTTATTACACAGGGATATAATAACACCTCTCTGTATAGTAGTTTATAGCACATCAATAGCAAATGCATTCCCTTTATTGGAAGCAATGTGCGTTTTATTAGAATATAGCTGAATAAGTGCAATCCATGTAGACAAATGAAGTTTCTAATGAACTGTCTCACAAAAGAGTCGAAATAACAAGCCATTTATTATGTATTATTCTATTGACGAACTTGTAGTTATGGTTACATGGGCATTTCTTTAAAAATGGAAGGCATGTTTTGCTGTTCTTTTGGAGAAGCATTTTGGGGAAAGGAAATGTACAGGTCATTTTTCTGCCTGATGTTGAATAAAGTAAGGGTGACTGATGCTCACACCTTACAGATTTCATTTGCTCGTTGAGATTTTCCAAGCTTCTTCCTTGTACATTTGGTCTGACATTCACAAAGGATCAAAATGTTCTCACACTGAGTCCAATCCCAGCTCCTGGAGTGGTGAAGCACCAACATCACCTGTACAGTCAGCAACTCATTAGGTATGAGGGGCTTGGTGTTGTCCTTACTCCTGTTGTGTGGGTTGCTTTTCTGTATTTTACTGAGTGATAATGAAAATGCACAAGCAATCCTTGGGCGATGCCTGTAGTGCATAATATCCAGTCTTTGTCCTCACGTGAGAATGCCTTTGTTGGTGATATTGCTGCACCAGGAAGGCAGAGGTCTTAGAAGAGGTCTGGCACAAAATGGGGTGTATGGAGGAGCGGCAAAGACAGAATTAGTCCAAAGGAAACTGAGACAGCTGGCAGAAAACTCACTGGTTGCAGGTCACTTAAAACTGGGGTAAAAAGGGGTACATTTTATAGTTAACAACAAAAAATACCATGAAGTATTGGAGGTTCTTCCCCTGCCTGCCATCACTACTCCAGGTCTGAATTTTAGCTCTTTCTGGAAATTTACAGTTGCATGCATCTGACATACACAGGTAATTAATGTGTATTTGTTTATTCATCTAACCCTGACTGTAATCAAGTACCCAAACACTCTTAAAAAGTTGTTGTTTTCAGATCTGGTACAGTTCATAAGAGTTATGCTGCTACTTAAAGTATTGCCGAGCTATAAACTGAGCCCAGCGTTCAGCACATGATGCTGTGTGCCTGTTTCCTCATGACTGTCACTTGCTTGTTGGGTGCTTGCAAAGACCTTTTGCTCACGAGTAACCCAGGGTCTTTCTGGAAAGTCAGTTTTAGTGTGATGTAGGATACAGGAAACGTACCCTGTAGTCAGTACCCTCAACTGTTGGCACACAGAGGTTACAACAAGCAGTTTAAAATGAGACTGGCAGAGCCCTGAAGTTTCGATGCAGACTGACTCTTGTTTCTCCGAGTGGGAATTTCAGTAAGAAGAGTTTTGCCCCTTGCCTGCTGAGATCCCAGATTATAGTATCACAGCTTGCAAGAAGTTTCGGGACTCAAGAGATTCCGGAGGTCAAGAAAACTTTTCTCCATGGCATACGCAGCATTTTCCAATTGCTATATATAGTTTGCAGTACGTACATGGACTCAGTTTGGGAGGCAGAAAATCCCTATGTAAATAATTTAGCTCTCTGAGTAAACTGTATCCAGTTTTCACCCAGAAATTGGCCCTCTTAGGAGCCTTGGACTTGGAAGAAATTTTAAATGTGGCTTCTATGCCACTGTCCGTAAAATGTTATTTCAAGCAGGATTCCATTTGCCTAGTTTTAGTGCCTAAGTTAGGCATATAGTCTAAGTTAGTCATCCAGGCTCCTCCTATGGACAGTGGAGGCAGAGAGGCACTTTTAAACTGTGATTCACCCCATACTAAGACAGATGGGATAAATGGTGCTTGGAATTTTCCCTTCTCTCTCTCTCCACTGAATCTGGAATGAACTTATGGCAATTCACTCAGATTTAGATATCTCACTTTTAGACACCTGAAGAGAGGTAAGATGAATCGCAACTTTCACCTTTGCATGCCACAGTTTTCCATCTGTATTGTATGAATGATGATACGTGACTTTTCTGAAACCTTGGTTAAGATCTATGAATAAAAATTGCTATATAAAACCTATGGATTGTAGGGGACGGTTTTGTCCTAAAAAGGGAAGGCATTTTTCTCCATTAATGTGTTTGCTCCATAATGTCAGGGGAAGAATAGGAAAGGCTGCATCCCAATCAGCCTGAGCAATAGAGATAATCTGATCAATTTTAATTCCTCTTTAAAGTCAATTTCCATTTTCATTTTTGTATTTGGGTTTGCTACCACT
>JAOXNO010000020.1:9391425-9404026 GCA_028565335.1 Limnodromus scolopaceus
TCACCAGAGCTGGGTACGATGTTTCTCACGTTCCTGTTCAGCCAGCTGGCTCATATCAACATGACCCTTCTCAGCTACCCAGTCTCCCACATGTGACCACTGCAGCAGAGGAGCCGGGAGACCCCCAGACCGGAGGGGTTAACACTTGTCATTCTTAATCATACACTTAGAGTCTTGTGACAGGAGGATTGCACGGGGTTCAAATGCAGACAGCTCACGCAGCTCCATTTTCCCCACTGGCACAGTCTCTTTATGACTTATTGTGTTAATTACCTCACCTGCTCTGTTCACGGCAGAGCTAAATGCACAGTGATTGTCACTGGAGGAAGAGAGAGGGGACTTTGTGCCCAGCTCCAGTGACTGCTGTTCTGCAGAAGAGTGGCTTTCAAGGACACAGCTTTCTAGTCATCCCCAGGGAGGCAGAGTCTTCACGATGGGCAAACATGAGGGTCCTCCCCTTCCCTCTGGTTTTCTGGGACTGTTCCTGAGCCTTGCTGGTCTCCACTGAAGTCTGGAGAGCTGCAGTCCAGTCTGGGAACTTGTCCCTGCAACCACCTGGGCTCTGGTGCCCCACAGATACTGTCATCAGCTTCAAACTGATGTGCTATAGGCCTGGAGGATGGGGGTTGTTTCTTTGTTTATTTTAAAGTAAAGCTAATTTCATTAAAATCAGTGTTTCCTCATTAAAATAAAAAAGATAATAATCTTCACACACACACTTTTCCAAAAAAAACATTTCAGACTCGACCAAAGTGAGTCCTCTGTCCTAAGGAGAGAAGATGTGTCAATCTGGTACAGGAATAAGTGTGGCTCAGGGGAAGGAGTGTCCCAGCCAGAGGACTGAGGGTTGTTATACAAATTAATGTGGTAATTACAGTATCATCTGAAGAAATCAACTGTGACTGTGTCCCTATTCTGCTAGGTAGTGTACGCACTGTAATAAAAGTGAAGTCCTGGCATGGTTATAATCTCAGCAGACAATTCAGAAAAAAGGGTCCATTAATACTGTGTCATAGATAATTGCCCAAAGACATTTTAAAGGTGCAATAGTCACCATCATCCCAGTGCTGTTTGGACATACTATGTGCAAGAGTAAATTGAAGTTCTTGACAGAGGAATGGGACATCCACAAATGCTGTCAGTCAAAGCCAGAGATTTTTTATAAATGCAGATTTCTTCAAAATTCCTTTTCTTTTTTTTTTTTTTTAAATTTTCTAATAATCACTGAAAAGGAAAAGGGAAAAGAAAAGCTCTACCTTCTTCATTTAACCTCTGTTTTGTAGAGGAGGAGGGATTTGATCTTGAATTTCAGGAGGGTGAGAATGGATAGGAAGGATTCTTTCTAAAGATAAGCACAAATCATAATGGAAAAATAATCAGGGCTAAGAAAATACAAAAATACCATATTCTTTGGTTAATGAACTATATGTGTTAGTTAGGTCCAAACATGTCCCTCCAAGACATCTGCCTAAAAGTAAAAGGCAGAAGGTCACATAAAGAGGCTTTGGCAGAGTAGCCATCTTAAAGTTCTGTTTTAATAAAGGTAGTGTTAATAAGATATCAAATGAGCAGCTGTAAAAAAGCAGAGAGACAAAAAGTGAATGTATGTGAGGAAAGGGAGGATCAAAAGCAAGTTCTGTCCATGCCAAAACAACCCTTTTATAAGCAAAAAGGACATTAGGCAGAGATTATTGAAAAATAACCCTTTGTTCAGTAATGGCAAACATTTCACACCTCACATGGCAGAAGCAATAAATCCCATTGATTCCTCCAAGGCAATTTACAATTAAACACTGATTTGCAAATAAACAAATAAATAAATAAAGGCAGAATTCATTGTGGCACCTTACACCACCAAAACAAAGCAATTGGAGTGGAATTGAGAATAACTGCCAGATGTGTTGCTTTGTGCTCAAAACGGCATCCATTATTTACAACTACAAATTATGTTCTTTAGACTCTGCTGGTCTAATGACTATTGCCATTCAGCATTCTTTTATTTAATCATCAAAATCCAAAAAAAGAAGTATCTTTTTTCTCTCTCTTTTTTTTTTTTTTAATTTTGGCAGCAACAGAGAGGGAGAAGCTTCCTAAACTCCAACAATAGCAAATTGCTCCAGGGGAATGCATCATTTTTTCAGCCTGGCCTGCAATGTAATTTGAGCATTGTCTTCAATTTATTGGCCTTTTACTGATGCGCAGTGCAAATGGATGATATTTTAAGTCCTGAAGTAATGAATATTTGTTCTCTCCTTGCCTATTTCACGTCTTTTCTATGGAGGATATTTCTGGATGGAAATTGACTGACGGTCATAAGCATTAAGAGAGTTTGAAGCTCCCCAGGGGAACCCAGCACAGTCATAAAGTTGCAGTACATGTAGCCATGCACACACGGAAATAAAAGTGTTTGCAAGTGAAGAGACTCTAGGGATAAGGATTTTTTTTTCTTTATTCATCTGTTTGTTTCAATCTCATTTGCAGGCAGGGTGCTCTTCAGGCTCATTCTAGGTAAGGACAAAGGGAAAATATTCCTTGAAGAATGAAGAAATGAAAAGGTAGATATTAGCAGTCAATTAAATAATATTCATATGCTATGTCCTAAATTGTCCATTTCATGGGTTTCCTAACACTTTTTTTAGGATGCATTTATGTGGACATCTCTGTTGAAGTAGAGAAGGAATTCTGAAGGAATAGGTGAAGCTGTGCTGTGTTGTTCCAACTGCAGACTGTCCTATAAAATGTCCCTCTTCTATTGTTACCTCATCATTTCTCGAGGTAAAACTTTTGGGACACCCCTTTACCATCACAGTTTACTGATCGAACATTATTTGTTCCTATATACCTTTTCCTCTCTTTTAGGCTACTTAGAATGGAACCTAGAGATTATTCAGGAATTGGCACACTTGCTGGCCCTTGCACGCGTTTAGATCAAATCACATCTTAAATGATGATGAGCTTTTATCATTGTTAGTTGTCTCCAGGGAGCTTCTCAGGAGAAGCAAGTCCAGGCAGCTCTGACTTGACAGGGAGAGTGAATAAATATGTGTCACAAAGTCACATGAGGAAAACCTTTTGTCCTTCATTTCAAGTGGAATCTGGTAGGTTCTCCCCTCTTCATCCACCCCTGAATTGAGTCCCTGCACTGCTACTGTAGGGCGGGTGTTACCACAATGCACCTGCAAAGTCTTTCACTCAGTACTTCAGTAAAAGGGTTAACCTTGTATGGGGTAAACTAGAAGCAGACAATACTGGAGAAAGAAACCAGGTTGTAGAAACTAATGGTACTTCTGCCACTTCCCATTTTCTGCCAGGAACACTGGAAGTGGAAAGAGTACGAAAGGTATTTTGTAGGTAGTAGGGATTAGAAGACATCACAGAAGGGCCACAAAGAAGCAGACACTTGAGCAGCACTGATACATCCCCGTTAGTGTCCTAATTCTGCATGATGGGTTCTCTGAAGAGCTGAGGGTGCAGGCCATAGGATCTTTGCCCTTTGCTGGCCTATTGTATGTCTAAAAGATGATGGAAGCAGGGCAATTGCTGTCTAAGAAACGTGGCAAATTTCACCACACACACACACACACATATGCAAATTCCTGGATGGCTTAAAATTTCCTGTCAGATGGGTACTCTCAGTGAACACAGACATCTCTGCTCCTTGTTCTATGCCTTTAATCTTCCGTTTTGCTCATTCTGCTCTTTAATCATCAGACGACTCATGACAGTAATTGTGAATGTCCCTGGATAGCTCAGTAATAAATGTATCCTGAACAAACACGCCTGTCAGACTCTATTTAGCCTAGAGCATCAAGTTTATGACCTCATGAAAGAGAATCATTCTTAAGTTCTCTAAACAACTCTCAAAGTTAATCTCTACTTGCTGTAAACATTAACTATTTTTTGCTATTTTCCTCAAGAATTCAGGATAAGACCCTGAAAATTACATAGGCGCCAAACTCTCTAGGTTTAAGTAGGACTTCGTAACCCAGACAATACCTCTGGGTCCAGGTCTTAATGTCTGGACCATTGCTTTCTGCCTTTTCAAATCCACCTTTTGGGCAGAGCAATAGCAGCAGAACAATATCTCAGGATATTGTTAATAAAAGTATATTTCTGCCCCAAAAGATTGCTGCAGTGGCATGGAGGACAAGCTCTATTTCTTTATTCAGCTTTGAGCATAGTACCCTCACTATGAGAGTTTTCTGGAGTAAAGAAGTGGAATGAGAGAGGGGTTTCTTTCATTGTTAATTATTTGTGCTTCTGGTCTAGTGACCCAAACTATATTTAGCTCCCCATCAAAACCAAAACCTGAAAATTAAATGGACTGGAATGGAAAGGTGGTCTCTGTGTCACTCTCTGGATTCTGTTTCACAAGATGCAATCTTCCTCGATTTCCAAAACCAATTTTCTCCCATCATCTTATGAAAGTAGAGGTCATCCTGTGAAATGTGATATCTCACCAGTTTTTATAAAGGAATGTGCCCTTCCCCACAAAAGGAGGGTTCATTAAATCACGCAGCTGTTCAGATTGCTGAAGCCTTGATTGGCTGACAGCCAGAGCGAAGAAATCCATGGGGAAGAGGCACATGGCACCATCAAAATAGGCTGGGGTATTTTAATCACACTGCTATAGGGAGGAAAGAGGAATCTCAAAGAAGGGCAATATGGGAGCTTTATTGACTTTTAGGGTCAACAGAAGATGGGAAATAATCAGCCAGCCACATCTGAATTCCATAGTTTAGCATTTATTCCCAGGCACCACTTTACTGCTAATCAGAGTTCAGAAATAATTCATGACCCGCCTCTGCCCTTGTTGTACACCTTCTCTCCACAGTGTCCTTACAGAAGTTGGCAGACTGCTGTCTGTAGCCAATACCAAAAGGCAGCTACTTCTGGAGTGGGTCACAGCAACGATGAGAAGCATTTGCTGCAGGACAGGAAACCCAGTAATTTCTGAGAGCAGGTCCACGGTCTGAGACAAGCTTCAGGCAAAATGATGCCTTGGACTAGCAGATGAGACAAAAAAACTTGCATGTGCTAGGTAGAACATGAAAAAGCATGCAGGAACAAGGGAAATTGGGAAGTAATAGTTTATGCTCAAGCTTAACACCAGATGAGTTTAAAGACTTGGAACGAGTGTTGTCTTGGGATATGGGGTTTGTTCATTCCCCAAACTCCACATGGGATGAAAAAGAACCAGGTTCAGGCAATACCCTGTTTTCTTTTGAAAGGTGGCCAAATTCTCCTGACAGTCATGCTTTACAGGATCACAAGGCTTCATGTTCCGCAAAGGTAGATAACGCTTTACGAAGGCAAACACTTCACTGGGGACAGGAAAGCTGATGCAGCAGACTCACTGGGAGAGCTGTAACTTTTCCTACCTTGCTGGGACTTTCTGGTGAGTCTTACACTGCAGATCTTACAACAAGAAATGGCTGGATTAGTTTATACCTCTTCCATACATGTGTCCACCCCAGGCTTTACAAGATGAATATGATCACATAGTTGCAGCTAATGCATTTCCGGTGGCAAAGATCTCCACCGTAAGGTCACAAAAGCTTCCTTTTGTATTTCATCTCACAGTTGGTGAGAGGGATGTGAAAAATCAGGTGGTAAGGATGGCATCTGCTAAAATTTGCAGGCAGAGCTCTTGGGTTTGTGTATTTAGGGAAGCCAGAACTTGTGTCTGTCTGACATCTAGTTAGGTAGATGTACGCTGGGATGACTGTCCTTCTACAGAAAGTTGCAACAATTCAGACGCATCACTAGTGACTCAAAGAGCAGTCAGATCTGAGTCAAAAGCAAAGAGCCTACCTGCTTTGGATTTGCAAGGGGCACATAACCTGCATCTTGGAAATGATAAGGAAAGCGTAAGAATGTGTCCCACTATTCATCTCAGCTGCCCAGAGCTCTGAGACAAAATATGCTGTGGACTTCACACCAGCCAAGAAGAGGGGAGCTGTCAAGACATCCTCAATTCAGACACTTATTCCTTAGGCTTGAGGGTTTCACATAGTTCAGACAAACAACCTCACTTCTGGCTTTTGATCTGAGTCAAACCTTTTGATCTGAATGGATTCCCTTCTGTCCAGACTGGCCTGCCCACTTTTCCTTACCAGAGTGTTGTTAGAAACAGCCCCAGACTGAGTGGGCTTGCAGGTCCCTAAAGCTTCCCCTGCCAGGAGTGGAGCAGGAGATAGCCCCCTTAAACCTAACAGTCTGGGGGAAGTGCTGTAATGGTGCTTGGAGATAAGAGAGGTGCTTTGCATCTCAGCCACATTAAGCGTCTCAGGAGAAAAATAGTCTTTGTTGGAGGACTGGCTCTCTCGTCAGTGGTTCCTAGACAAGCTGAACACCTTAACCCAACTCCAAAAGAGAGCAGGAAAAGCCTCTGCTGGTGGTGGTCCCACATCAGGGAAATGTCTACTGCTGCTATGCAGTGGGTAATTCCCCTGGCTGGTGCGATGCTGTGGTGCTGGGGGCTCCAACCCCAACACTAAGTTACGTGGGGAAGCTGTTACATACACTACTAGTGTGTTGGGGGGTTGTCATTGCTAAAAGATATTTCCCCTTGATTTCTTGGGAATAGTAGTTGTGCAGCTCCTCTGAAAATCAAACTTTTCATTCTGAGACTTAAAATTTGAATCTACATATAGTTTTATCAACTAACATCTGTAGCAATGCATTGTTTTACGTGCGTCCTGTTTCACATGTGGGAAACTGAAGCATGGAAGGCTATAGGACCTGGCCTAAGATGTTCTACTGTAGTTTCACCACAAAATACACTATCAGAATTGACCAAGGGGTTTTATTTGATGTTTTTGTGGGGCACCCAGCTCTTCAAGGAGGCAATGAATGATTCACTGCTTCCAAAAGGGAGCACTGAGAAATATAGCCTGCTTGTTCTTCCTTTCTTGGATGTTACCAGGAACAGAGATATCAGTCAACAGCAACAGGGTGACCAGAAAGTTGCGATAGGAGCCAAGAGAGTCGTTATTTGCCCTGTGGCTCCTTTACAGGAATATTTTATTTTTTCAGAAATACTCCCTGTTATCTGGTGAAAGTGAATTCTGCCAAATGGTCTGATTCTAACCAAGCTGAGAGCTGAAAATTCAGTGCATGTGTAGCTGATCCTTCATTCATGGGAATCAGCACACCTCTACCCTGGGGTGAGACATTTGAAAGTCACGTGTCTTGCTCACCAGCTGTTGTCTGAGCAGTTTTTCAACTCTTTGGAGAATATTGATATTGATTCTGGAAAACAAGAGTTAACCTGGAGAGACAGACAAACGCACACAAATAAAGTGCATTTGAGTTTAAAGAAAAAAGTTAGCATCATGCCATTGAACTATTGACAAGTCTGTCACAAATATCATCTTGTCTCAGTGTAAATAAACAAGCTTAGTGCTGTTATTTTAGAATAAAGGGCCGGAATAGGTTTTGTATTGACTTTCTAATACCCACTCAAGAGTTGGAAGAAGAAAATTAAAGATAATAAAGTAAAAGTGCAAACCAAAAAGTGGAGACAGCTGGTGCATAGTAAACTGTGAATCTGAGTCCTCCTCAGTGCGGGAAACCAATTGTGTAACTCAGTAAAGGTCAGCAGCAAAGATAAGAAGTTGAGGTTGTCAGTGAATCCCCTTCTATATTTGGAAGGATGACAGCTGCAGGATGATACGATCTTGGTCTGCAGTGATTCAAAGGCTGGTGCTCATGTCCTACCCTTTCTGCATGCACTTGAGAGCTGGGTGGTGTTTCTGGGCCCCGTCACTTTTGTTTGAAATTGGCCTGCTCCTGGGTAGCTCATCCGGTCCACTGGGCAACGATGGTAATGTAAACTGGTAATACCATCTTAACTCTGTTCAGTGACAGGGACATTTATAACTCCCTAGAATAGATTCAGGTGTGATCCCAAGCTATCTGCATTTGCCTTTCTTGCAAAAAACATGCACTGATGCTACAGAAATTACTTGGTATCTTTTCTGGGGCTGGTCCCTCTGTGTCTTGGCCAAATTTAGCACTTGCTTTGGGTGGTTTCCTGGATTACTCACCTTCCTTATCAGCCTCTTCTTAGAGGTCCTTTCCCGGGGACTTTCCAAGTTTCTCTGGTACCTTTGTGGACTTTCTCACTTCCTTTTGTTGTCTTAAATAGAACAGGATAGAAAAATTGTAAAAGGTGGGAAAGGACTGGAAAGGGAAATCTGTTTCCCTTGGACCAGCAACCCTGTCAGAAAGGTCAACTGTTTTATCCATTGCCCCTTCTCAGCATGCTTTGAGCAAACCATGAATGAAATGTTAGACCTGCATGCCCAAGATGCTTTCCTTAAGTACAGGAAATAATGTGTGGGAGCCCACACATCCCATTTGGCAAGTAATATGCTGCTAAATGAGCTGAGGTGCTTATAGAGTGGGTGCTATCAAATGCATGTGCTGGTTCAGAACCTCTTGTAAAAAAACCTAACGTGTATGTGCTCTGAAGTAAACCTTGAGCAGCTGCAGATAAGGTGAAAAATGCCTCATATGAAAAGATTGAGGGAGATTTTGAAGACTGCAGGTAAACATGGACAGAGATTAGGAGTTAGAGGACAGTTTCAAGCTGAGGGAAAGCAGGTTGATAGAGAAGTTAGAGAGGAGGAAGGGATGACAGTTAGAGGGGAAAAGAGACTAAACGATGGACTGAAAAGATGATGAGGACTTGGGGCACGGGGTCCAAAGACTGGCCAGAGGAGAGAGCCAGTGGAGAGATTTGTTCTGGCCCCTTACAAGCAGCAGATATGGAAGACTTTAATTGAAATCAAACAGCACTAATGACTGCAGACTGCTGCTCCAAAGACATAAAAGCCGTCTCTGCATGAATATCCCTTCATCTATGTGACCAAGGGATGAACAGGGCTTTCCCCGAACCTGACTGGTATGCATGATTTTGAACCAAATCAAAACATCCTCTAGATCTGAAGTATATTGGACCTCAGGTCCTGCCTTGTTCAGCTCCATGAGTTTTCAATGATGTCGCTTCATAACATCCAGCATGCCAAACTCATACAATTAGAGGGTGTAATGGCCCATGAGTTGTTGGATACATGCAAAGTGTTCATGCAATCATTTAATTTTAATCAGATTGGTTACCGTGTCCAAATAATGCCATTTAAATATGTTTCTTTGACATTCCTTTGTGAATTCCTTTGAGATGGCAAGTGAAATATAAGGCAAGCAGAGAGGAGTTTTGGTTTTTTTTCTAGTTTATAAGAGAAACTTTGGATGGAAAACCCCAAAATTCCAGTTCTATGTAGAAGCTGCAACTCCTTAGTCAGAGTAGAGATGGAGCCGCAATTGCATGGGTGAACTCTGAGCTCTTGTATTGGGAGTATAAAGCAAAGGGCTGGTACAAACAATGACAGGACTTCCAAATTTTTCACTTCTTCAGTGGAGGTCTGAAGGCCAGAAGTAGTCTTTGACACTTCTGCCTGGCTTCATGCACAGTGCAGAATTTCAGTTAGTGACTTGTGTTTGTCCCGCAGCTTCTGTCTCAGCCAGAGCTATCTAATTGCCTTGAAAAGTCTCAAAGCAATGGAGAGGTTGCCGCATCCCTAGTCTCAATAGTTAATTACCCTCACTGGTTAATTATGCTCACTAATTCCTTTCAGTTACAACAAGATGGCTATGGTTTTTTTTTCTTACTGAATTTAGAGTCTCTGAGACTCAGTTTTACCTTTGTTAAAATGGAACTAATAAACAAAGAGCCAGATCATCCACTGATGCAAATTAACACTGCTGAGCACAAAAACTCCCATCTTAGCTGCTTCTGAACAGCCTTTGCAGAGTGAATCTATTTGCTTTCCTGGGTTTTCCAACTCCTACTTAAATCTATTTGGTTTGAGGTTAGACTACTTTGAAAATCCTGCCTGTGTCCCTCTGTGCTTTTGGTAAACGGGATGCAAAAGTCCTGAACATGACATTGCCTGTGAAATGATGCAAGCCCACAATCTCTGCAGCATTGTTCCTACAAGCTTGTATCATATCAATAAAAGATTATCTGAGTGCAGGAATGAAAAAATAAAAATGAAGGAGAAAAGGATTGG
Source organism: Limnodromus scolopaceus (assembly GCA_028565335.1). NCBI lineage: Eukaryota > Metazoa > Chordata > Aves > Charadriiformes > Scolopacidae > Limnodromus > Limnodromus scolopaceus. The sequence goes on from JAOXNO010000020.1 coordinate 9,401,505, forward strand.
GAATCATTCACAGCAGGTCATTTTGGCTGGGCTGCAATCAACAAGCCAAGCTTGATAAGACAAGTATTTGAGAGAGTATTGATCTCAGATCTTTTTTCTTTTTAATTTCATTTTTTTATTTGTTTATACTTAACGCTTAATAAGCTCCTCGCATCTTGCTTGCTGGTTACATGCAGTCTGTGTTCTGTGTATTTGTTGATCCTTGAAAGGGGTGCAAAATTTCTGCAGCTCCTGTGTCAGGCTGCATTTTAATTTGGCAGGTATGGGCTCAGATCTTCTAAGTTCGTCTTTCTCCCTCTCTCCAATCAGTTTTGGCTCTGGCTTGATGGGAGTAAATCCTGGTGTTCATAAGACCAGTGCTATTCCCACACTGCAAAGTCATTCTGAAACACTTTTCCATGGGAAGCATGCCTTGGTCCTGTGGTTTCCCTGCCCAAACGTGCATATGTAGCCTCAGCATCGTGCCATTTGCCTTCTGGTAGTAACTCCAGGTGCCTTCTGCGAGTGGTTTGAGGGTCCTGAGTGACGTATTTACTACTATTAAGATGCAGTAGTTCTTGACTCGCCGATTTTGTCAGGCCATACAGAGAAGATAGGCGGGGAAACAAAGGCACAGAGGTGAAAATTACTTTTCCAAGGTCATATTGCTGTCCATGTCAGAGCCTGCCTGGACCCCAGCTCTCTCAGTCTCTCTCTAGTGAGTTATCCCCTGCACCAGAAAACCTCTCCAGGGTGATTTAAAAGGGTGTGATTTTAACCAAGCTCAAGGCCTAGTGGTCTAATGAATCTTCTCCCAACGACTGGCATGCACATAATTCATCTCGTTCTTCAGGCTTTTGTGACTAATACAAGAGCTGTTCACCCTAACCTGCCTGTATGATTCATCTGTGTTTTGTACAGCCTTTGTTACTCAAACTGTAACTCTCAAGTGCAAGGGGTAAAAACAAAATTAAAGAGTGATATCTGACAGCAGATGGAGATTTAATAATATGAAGAGTAAAGGTTGTTCCAGGATCTTGTTCCAAGTTGTGCCAGTGTTCAGAATGGTTAGACTTGGGCCAAAAATAGCAAAAAGATTGAAATGAGAACTCAGATCTGAACCTTCTTTGCTGGGTTTGTATCCAGGGTTTCTTTCCAGGGTCAGCCACTGTTAGTGTGGTATCATAGGAGGCAGATGGTTCATTTACACTGTGACTTAAACCTTGTTTCATTTGCAAATTTGGTGTCTGTTCACAATAATGAGCTATAGGTGAGCTGGGAACCAGGTAATCAAAAGAGCATCTTAAAGCTGTACCTCCTTCTCTACCTGACTTCTGGTTTGGCAGACTCCTATCCTTCAATGCATTCAAAGTTTCCCTGTCACCTTCTTCCCTTAGCCAAATAAACCTCCACTTTCTTTGTTTATTTAATCAGCTTGATAGGATGACTAAATGTTAAAATACATGATAAGTCTGTTCTGCTTTAAGGTTTTGGGTTGTTTTGGGGTTTTTTTGTATATAGCTTGCTTCAGAAGGTGTTGGCTTAAAGGAATATAATAGCTCCTGCATGAAATTGAGTGCTTCCTTTTGTTAAGGAGATGCCCATGAATGCGATTTCTTTTTTTCATAGTTATTACTACTAACCAAAGAAGGTCAGTTTGGTTTTGAATCAACTGTTTCACTGTACAGAAGAGTCAAACTCTGATCAGGCTGCATGCTAAGAGGTGTAGGAAAACAGAGTTTAAACACTTGGTGACTTGCTTTATTATTAAGTACAAAGTTGTCCATACCAAATAGCAGCATTCAGCTCAGGTTTGCTATCCTTTGCCAGCTGCCCTGTCCAATAAAGACTCCATGACTGGAAGTTATCAGGAGGAATTTTATTTAGGACTCATGTTTTGATTTTATTTAGGACTCATGTTTTGATACAATTCAAGACTATTAAAAAAAAACCCAAAATCCCAAATGACAAGCTCTGCTAAGTAGGTGGTTAACCGATTACAAAGCACAGATCTAAAGCAATACACAATTTCAGAGAAACTGTACAACGTAAGCCCTTGGGGGACAAGCTCGAGTAAAACGAAATGGGGTTTGCAAATTCATTGAAATTAGGTGAAGCATTCGAGAGCCATCACCATTTAAAGAAATTGATGAGCCCCTGTCTGTATGTGCAAGGCCACAGCATTAATCATTCACACAGACAGGAATGGACTATAGTTTTCAAACAGCGTTTGCTGAGGGGTATTGGGTGGTTTGGAAGATCTGTTGCTAAAGCTGGCATTGCATAGAGTTAGCTTAAGGTACACAGAATCACAGAATCGCAGAATCACCTAGATTGGAAGGGATCTTTTAAGATCATCCAGTCCAACCAATGAAAAAAAAAAAAACCAAACAAAAAAACCCCACACCCACACACACCACACCCAGTACAACACCAACCCAACACTAATCCATATCCCAGAGCACCATGTCAATTTGTCTCTTGAATACCTCCAGGGATGGTGCCTCAACCACCTCCCTGGGCAGCCCATTCCAATGCCTGAC
>JAOXNO010000020.1:9450258-9483219 GCA_028565335.1 Limnodromus scolopaceus
GAGTCACCATCCCTGGATGTGTTTAAGAGTCGTGTAGATGTGGTGTTGGGGGATACAGTGTAAGGGAGAACTTTGTAGAGTAGGATAGATGGTTGGACTCGATGATCCCAAAGGTCTTTTCCAACCAAAATGTTTCTATGATTCAATGATAATAAATATATGAACGCATTTCAAGGATATATGGATGGCCATGGAATGATCTTTGTTGAAGGGAGAGGGGAGTACGGGTCATATGGCAGGAGGAAATGATGTTGAGAGACCTGCTGCTTTTGTGACAATGATATTGTGAAGTATCCCGTTCATTGTATGGCCTGAAGCATCCTACAGACCAGGCAGTGCTACCACAGCGGAAGGGGTATATGGACTGTTTTGCCACTTCGGTGAATTTGAACTTGCTAGAAGGACAGTCCCAAGGCTCAGATGATCTAAGTGTGATAGAGGGAGCAGACTGCCACCCATGTGATTTCACAGTGATTCGCATAATAGTTAGTGTTTTCCAATTACCCACAGACTTTACAAGCATTTGTGCACCGAATAGCCTGTTTTTCTTTCATTTAAAAAGAGTAAAAGATTACATCTTGATCACAGCATAGTGGAGAATGGCTGGCAAACCTCAGCCCTTAAAGCATAGAAGTGCAGAAAGAAAACAAAATTACCCAAAATAATCCTTAGAAAAACAAAGCAGGACAAAAACCTTTTTAATCCATCCTCATGATTCAGGGCAAACAGGGAGAACAGACTCTCCTATCTCATTTTTCAGCAGTTTGGAGTTGCTGAAATACAAGCGGGTGAGAGATATGTCATATTCATTAAAGATGGATGTGGCATGCTTCTTTCTTTTTAGGCCACCAAGAGATGACATTCTGTGTGTGGTGATAACTAAGAGGATAAGACCGTGTTTCTATTGGTTTCATGCTTGCGTGTATTGGACTAGATAGACGTAATCACCCTGGAGATACTGTATTTACTTCTCCTTCCTTATTTACTTCGTTTCTTTTATTTCACTTTAGGGGACTAGGCTGGAATTGACATTTCTTTCTCTTCAGCAGCCGCCTCCTCTCTCAATGCCGGGTCTCTGGGCACTGAGTTAAGCCAGACAGTGGAATGGACCTGCTGTAAATAGCGTTGATAAATTGGGTAGATAACACAACATGGCCTGGTTTACCCCAGTGCACAGAGTAATAAAAAGGAGCTTCCGCCTCTGAAAGGTCATCGTATCGACAAGGGGAACGATTGTGGGAATGGCAGTTGCGAGGCGCTTGTTGCTAAAGCCACTTTTCCACAGGAGATGCTGAAGGGATTATGCCTAGGCCTGTTCCTCCCTACCCTCACCCCTGAGGTCATCTGATTTAATGGTGCTGAGGGTCCCTGGTGCAAAACAGGTCTGAGCAGCAAGGCTGTCAAAAACTCTTGTGAACTGGGTAAGCTCAAAATGGCCAACCACATGAGTGCTTTTCCAACTTGGTCAAATTCTGTAGATCCCCCAGGACTACCCCAGCAGTCCTTAAATGCTTTGTCAACTCATCCTATGTAGCCAGGAGGCCCTAGTGATAGAGACAGAGCTACCAGTAAGACACAATTCTTCCTAATGGTTCCATGGTTTAATGTGTTAATTGAAAAATAGCCCCTTTTCATTCTGTTTCCATAATCTCAATTCAGGCAGCAGGCAGGGGAGGGAAGTGTAATAGCCAACAGACAATCCACCCAATAAACATCACTGAAACATCATTTTCAAGGTGCCAGAAGACTTGTGAGTCACAAACATTGAGAAGAACTTGTGTCACAAACATCCATCACACAGCAGGCACAACAGTGATCAGCCAAAGGAAGAGCTCTAATGGATAATTAGGAGTCTCAGAGCACTTTGAGGAAATCTTTACCCAAAAAGAAGGTCCTAAAAGAATATGACTTCCCCTTTGAGCCATCAGAATAAATGTTGTGTATTTGAAAGCACCAAATCAGAGGCAGTAGAACAGAAAGAGCACAGTGGGATTGATATGTGTCCACAAATAACAGCAAGCGGAATAATCTCTGGGGCTTTGCCTAGACTTGCAGTCCTCTTCATGTCACAACACTTTTAAACAGCTTTCCAATTAACATGCTCAATATCAGGGCTGGAAATTCAAGTTAATAAGGTTTCATTTAAAAACAAAGCATACAGACTACCGACTAAATGCAATGGACCATGCCGGTTGGTACCAGGATGCCATATATTTATATAACTGCTAGTCTGTGTCATATCAAAGGTTCATGTAGGCCAATAGCTGTCCCTGACACTGGCCAGTAGAACCATGCTAAGGAAAAACTATCAGAACAAAGTGCCTGTACAATGATTTTTGCCCAGTCGCTCTTCCAGACTCCAGCACTCCAGAGCTTATGGGATTCCTAAAACAAGCTTGTACATAAAGCGCTTCGTACATCAATGAGAAAGTATCCACAAAGCAAAGGCACTGCTACTTTGTTGGGAAAAACATTTGTTCTCCCCAAAGAAACTAAATAAGTATGACAAAGTATTGATTCTATCATTTTATTTCAAGAGTGATGCCCATGGTGTATTAAGAAAGGGAGTATTTCTACAGTAGAGTGAATTTCTTAGATCTATAATGTATTGTGCTGCCCTAATGATATTATACCAGAGGTGATTTTCTGAATGGGGAGAGCAATGAGTTTTGCCACATTCTCTGTCTTTTGACTGTTTTCTTGGCTACAGTATTGGCTTAATAGTAGATTCCAGCAGCACTCATGGCCAGCTCCCAGCTAAATGTTGAACTCTCTGTTGAGTTTTTTATAAATGAGAATGAGGTTTTGGGGACATTGTTATTTTGCTTTGAGAATTGGCCCATACAGAAGACTAGAGTTTGATGGATCATGAATTTGTGTCATTCACTACCTTTCCAAATGCAAAGTGACATGGATTTGGAAACCTCAGCTTGATGAGGAACTGTGGGGAAAGGGCTGAGTTTGGCTGGAGTGGGAAATAGTAATGCGTCGGGAAGATGACAGCAAACTGGCTCAGGGGATGTCCAAGCAAGAACCAAATGGTGTCCTTTGAAAAAGCAATGTAATGATTTAATACCCCTGTTCCTGGATAGTGGTGTCATGAAGTCCAGAGTGGCAATCCTTGCTTTGGCCACACAGCGCAGTCTTCCAGGGAGCCAAGACCAGCTCATTAGATGGCAAGATTTGCATTCCTTGCAAGAGGCTGGTCCCCATCCAGTTCTGACAGTCTCAGGCAGCCTGTGCCATCTGGCTGGGATGGTTCCCCAAACACACAGCAAAGCCTTTCTCAGAGCCCCAGCCACATGGAGGGAATATTTCAGAGGGCTGGAAATGGTGGTCACTGTAAAGTGTAATAGCTTTTGGCTCCAGTGACCAGTTTGTCACAGATGTTGCTGAGGTCCGTTGTGATTTCCAGGCACTTCTGGAAAGCACAAAATGATTCAGTAATCACAAAATAAGAGCAGAAGTAGAAAACTAGAATTGGTAACCACCCTCCTAATGATTCATGTTCTCCCCCTCTCCTGCCTCTGAATGGGAAAACTCCCCAATCAGCAGGATAACCTGGACCTGAGTTCCTCTGAAGTAAAGTTAGTTCAGTTCAGTCTTGCAGGAGGCTCTGGGCTCTGAGTGATGATGGGAAGCGAGATAATAGGGCCCTCAGCAACTCACCCTCACCTTAACCTCATCCACGGGGCAGGTATGGGCTAATACATTCGGCTCCTATTGCTAAGCAAGTTGGGGTTATAAACATGATTTTCATAATTGGATTTTAACATACGTAGAAACCACCCAGCAGCGATAATAGTTTTGCACCAGAAGAGCCTTAAGACAGAGGAGAACAGCTTCTCTGAAGTGTTAAGAATCCCAGCACATTTATCTTAATAAGTTTTATTACAGCCTGCCAGTTTAAACCTAATGACTAATTTATCGTATAAAATACCAGCAATATATTTTTTGATTTTGCTAATTAATTATCTCAAACAAAGGTGATATTTATAAAACTGTCCAGAAATGGTATGTGCATTAAAATTGCCTTGCAGCAGGAGATGAAATTATTACTAATATGGGATCAAATTATTACTGTATTGACTTAGTTACTTTATTACCTCATAATGGATTTCTTCATTATTTTCCCCGGGATTGTAGCATTCATGATTGCATTAAAGTCTGTTAATCTATGCAAATATCATTAGGAGCTACTAATAACCACAGCAACTTTCTTCAATTTCAAGGAATGTGGTAAGTGCTCGCAACACATTGTTATGTTCTGTTAGTGTGATGGGATTAACTCAGGCCCTGAATCCTCAGGACAGTGGGTGGGCAGCAGATCCTTTTGAGCCTTTTCTTCCTTAAGAATAGATGAGGTGGAAGGTGGGAATTTTTTCTCATCCTTAAGAGGCGTGACAAGGAGCACCATTCTCAGCTCCACCATTCTAACCCTGCCTGATGTCAACTGAGACACCTATTAGTTTGCAAAAGGGCCAGGTCATATACCTTCACTCTATTTTTCCAGCACTGCTATTTATCCTCAAAAGCAAGAGCCCCAACGTGAGCACATATATTTTCAAAATATAGAGGGAACCAGTTATTTTCTAAAGGTCAGCTGATGGAGTGGTGGCTTTTCCATGTACAGGACCAGGCAGAAGCAAATGGGATATGTGAATTTTTAACATTGGGTATAGCTTTTGAGTATCCCATGTGTGATCTAGTGCCTTTACACTGATGTTTCAGAGGTGCTCAATGAACCGTTTTCAAGAGGGCTGAGTTTGCTGCAGAGCTGTGAGTGTGTGTGTCTGTGTTTATATCGACCACTTAAAAAAGAAAAAGCAGGCAAATATTAAACCTTGAATGCTTTCCTTTCCAACAGCACTAAAAAATGAAAAATTCATGCATAAGTAGAAAAATAGGTAAGGGGGGTTAGGTATGCAGTAATAAATACACATCTGATGAATGATGTAACTATTTATCTCTATTACTGATTAGTCCAATTTCACATTTCCCATGCTTAGATAATGAGATTATAGACACCTTTGTAGTAAGGCACATAAAATTGAATAGAAGAAAATCAGGTTAAATTGGATCACTGAATGACAAGGATGGAATTTCACCTCCTTACCCGTATCTGTCTGTCTATCTGTCTGTCTGAATGATCTAGATCCATTACTTATGTGCAAGCAAGACAATCCAGACAGCAACTTTCCAGCAATGATAGGTGCTATATTATTCCTGCAATATTAGGGTGTACATCGGCCTCTCCTGTCATTTCTGAATGGCATCTGAAGCCTCCTCTTCAAATTGACCTTAGACTGAAATCGGTTTAGGTCCAATTATAAGAGCTACTGAACTCTGGGTGCCCTTGTTTTGCTCCATCAGCATGTGCACCACAACTGAGAGGAAGACAGGCTTTGAAAATGTTAAAGGCTTCAGTTTTTGACACAAAAGCTACAATCTGAACTATAAACAAGCAAAACAGGCTTGAGATGGTGGTGAGCAATTCCACAGCCCCAGGGGTTCTTATGATCCCTCTCTTCTCCCTTAAAGAGTAACAAGAGTCTCTCTCCCAAATGTCTGGTTTGTTGGTTTCTTTTTTTTTTTAAAAAAAAAGAAAACCCCACAACACTGCTGTGGTGTCAGAGCAAGCCAGTGTTGGATTAGGCATTTGCACCTCTGTAAATGGATTAACAAAATGTGATTGTTTGGTGTTTGGCTGTCAATCTGCATTTGGCTCAGAGGGGATAATTTTAACTCAGAATGTGTTAAAAAGTAATTCCGTAGATGGAAGCAGTCTTGGACCCAGTGAAACTTTCAGCTTTTGTGCTGATGAGCTCACCTTGTTTTGTTAAATAGAAGAGTCCGCAAACAGTGCTCAGGAAGGGGAAACGCAGGGTGAAACCAGAAAAAAAAAAACCCACATTATTTCTTGTGTATTCTTTCCCCTTTTTTTACTTTTTTTTTTTTTTTTTTTTTTTTTAGAAGAGTGGCTATCCTTCATAGTGAGAGGAAAAAATAAAGGGGAATGCAAGCCCTGGAGAAATGCAGGCAGTAAATTAGATGGATTGGTTGAAGCTGTTACGCATTAATTGCATTTCAGGATCACCTGGGCCCCCTCTCCACTAAGCAGCAGAGCCCCTGTCTGCTGGGCACTATACAAGTGCTGAACAAAGGACGGTAACAAAGCAGCGTTAACGGTCCTATCGAGGGTCTCTCCGGCTGGTTTCCTTTCCCAGCTCATTGCAGAATACAAGCTCATTAATTCTCTGAGTTTAGACAGGTTCTGTCAATCAAGGCTCTTACACAAAACCGCTGAACGAACCTCCCAACTCGAACTGGTTGGGAGTTTTGAGACTAGAAACAAAAGGGGTTTGTTTGCTCGTTTTTTCATCCAGCAAGGATCTTAAATCTGGAAAAAAAACTCAGGTCAGCTCTGCTAAGGGGTTACAGTAGATTCAGACATGAGGAGCCAGGCATAGATGGAGGGTAAATATATACCAATTGTTACCTGAAGCATTAATTTGGAAGGAGATGGGTCCCACCTGAGAGTAGTTTGGCTCTCTTGTCCTCAACATCCTTTTTATGCCAGGCAGGGAATGCAGCGGTTTAACTCAAAATGGGATATAAAAGCACCAGCCTTGGACTGATGGGAAAGTGGGAGGCAAGGCTTTCTCCTCATTACTTAAATCAGACTTATTTGGGGTGGCTGACATTAGTTTTGAATAGCTTGATACCTGCTAATAAAAGGCTTGCTTGGGTTTCTAGCTCTCAGTCTTAACTGGATGGCTTTAATGTAATTTGGAACAGAAAACGTCTGTATTCTAGTGACGATCCCAATGCTGTCATCTTGAGCCTATCTTCAGTAGCAGTGGGGGGATATAATTACCCGGTGTAAATCAGAGTGGTTCCATTGACAGTGCTGATTTACACCTTCTGAGGACCTGGCTTAGCTGTGTTATGGCAGTGATCTGCACCGTCTAACCTCCCTGAATCCCTTGCATGGATTGTACACATCAGTTAACTTCAGGCAAGACTTTCTCGCTTTGTCTGAATGCTAATTGCACTTCTGTGCTGCAGCTTATATTAAAATTAATATATAATTCCAAAAAAATAGAGATAATTGAACTGACCCAAAATATAACCCCTTTCCTTATTTCTTAAGCGCTTGAGTTTTAGCACAAATCTCTTTTACTGCAGGGGCTTATGTTGTGCCATCAGCAAATGCAAAGAGCAATTAAACATTTAACATGATCACAAGGAGAAGAGAAAAGCTGCTGTTTAAATGCATCAAGAAGGAAAAAAAAGCTAGGAAAATAGTCCGTTGGCTCTAATGTAAGACTAAGAAAAATTGTATTATGGCCGGTTCAGTTCAACAGCTTTATTGGGAATTTGGTGTATTATTTTTAAAATCAAAATAACTACTTTGCTGAGCTCCTTAGAAGAATTTTCAAACAATCCTAATGCCACAGAGATGCCAGGTAGATGCAAATGCTTTCTAGAGAGTAAACATTATGATTTCCACCTTCTCTTTGTTGTCCTTACTTGGGAGGGTTACCTGGAGCTTAGAGAATATCTGCTTCTGGAAAGGACTGTACTACATTTCCTCAAAAGGAAAAAAGAAACAAAAAACTTCAAAACTCTGCATCCCTACTGACATTATTCATTTTTCTGTTTCGCACATTTTCCTATTCTGCTAAAAGCACATAATCCAGCCTATGAGTCATCTTGGTCAGTGTTGCTGCCTATACTCAAAGTATTAATAGGAGGAATTAGTCCTGTTTGTCAGTCTGTCTGTGAATGAGAGACGTGGGATTAAGTCGCTAGATGATACTTGTTTTCTGTAGCTTATAGAGGATGTTTATTCAGTTGCCATAAGGACATCAAGGTCATGCATCCTACTACGCAGCTTGAGCAGACAACCGCATTATACAGTCCCATTCATGGGGGTGTTGAGTCCTTGTCACAGAAAGAGATCCTGTTTTGACATTCTGGTTGCCCTAAGAGCCTACCTTAAAAATTCTCTTGGAGTCTGTTTCACCAGTACAAAGGCATGGATAGCCACACAAGCTCAAAGAGGTCTCCCTTCCCGGTAACGAGTAGATGGAGAGAACAGGTTAGTGATGGGACTCATTCCCCAGTATGTGAAACAGTGGGAGACCAACGATCTGAACTCAGTTCCCTACATTTTTAGGAGGGCATCTAAATGCCAGAAGAGGGACTCTGTTTCCTCCTGCTCTGAGATTCTTGAGGATTTAGAGCATTGCAGTTTTTTCATATTTTAATGGAAACAGCTTGAAATGTTTTTAGGTTGAATTCAGGGAAAGTGGGAAAAATGCTCAACTATCAACCACTTTCTGCCTGCAAAAGCATTTTCTTCTCAGCTCTTGCATTAACACCTAGATTCAGGCGTGCCTGTGACACAGAGAGGCTCTCTATTTGCCATCTCAATTTTTTCTTGAATTGCAATATCAGACACAAAGCAACATTTTCTCTAGTAGATTGTGCCACTAATACAATAAGGGTCTAATATATTAATGAATAAGATCTGTAATATGCTAATATTTCCGCATCACATTAATATTCTATTAGACTAATGCATTATTATGCTAATAAGTCTATTAAAAATGCAAAATATAATTATACGTTCTGTATAGCTCCACTGTTGAAATCTGATTCCTGCCCTAGACACACTTGTGTGTATTTCTAGAAATTGTATTACCTGCTGTGAAAAGTTAAGTTGCTCTACACCTGATGTATTTCACTAAGCAGCCCAGCCCGGATTTCCGTAGCTCCGATACCATTACCATGTGAAAAAGGTTAAGTTCTTCAGCAAGTCTGCATTTCAGCTGTGGGAGAGACAGGCTTACAGCCATGCTTTATGCACACCTCTTTTTGTCTTGCTTTAGAGCCTGGTATTTACCTTTCCTTTCACAGCTGGTTGAGAGGGGACCCTCCTCTGGGTGGGTATGTTGTGCAAGGAGGATGTCACACACCTACAGGGTTTGTGTGTGTGTGCTCCTGGCCAGCCAATCCCCTAACAAAGGGCAGCATCTGGGACCTGTTGAAGGATGAGGTTTAAGAGATCCCTTTCTCTGTAGTGTTGCATTTTGGCAAGTTTAGGCAGCTCCCTGTTCAGTGTGCTGTTTATACAGTTTATTCTGTAATGAACTTACTTCCCCTCATGTCATTGCGGGAGCTTAAGGCACAGGCGTAGCTGGCTGTGGCTTCCCCTGGACAGCTAGTGCCCAACAAGGGGACACGGCAATGCCTACCTTCTCCCCATGGTCCCAGCCCTGGGTTTCCTCCAGCTCCTCTGTCATTGTTGAGAGAGAATTTGCAGAGTGCCTCCCACTCTCCATAAACATATCCACACTCCTGTGCACTCCTGAATAATGGCATTTGGAGGAGAGGTCTCCTGCAGTTCTTTCTACCACAGCTAAATGTTCACTTGATTGCTTTTAGATGGGCCAATTAAGAATGAAAAGGGAAAGTGAACAGCATGGTTTTGTTTTGTTTTAAAAATGTCAGGTTTGCCAAGTTTATTAAGCAGGAGCACAGAATGAATATTGAATTTTCAAAGACTGGCTCTAATAAAGTTTGGGAAAAGTAAGTGGAAGGACGTGTCCTTCCCCTTGTCCCTGTCAGGATAACTTGCTGTGCCATATCAATGTCTGCATCTTATGGCACCAGTCATTTAATGGATGTTACAACAGACGTCTTTAATGAGAAAATGGGGGTTTCAGTTGTTTGTATGAAGGTCTATGCACTTCCTTATTGCCACTGGAAAGAGGCAGGAAATTGAATGGAGAAAGATTCTGACTAAAGGAAATTCTTTCTGATGGAGAGGGAAGAAAAGATGTAAAATTGGTTGTCTAGGGAGACTGAGGCTCTCCTTCACTGGAGGTAAATTAAAAATGAGAGAAACGCAACTGTCAGTAATAGCATAGTGGAAGCTGGTCCTACGTTGCGCTAGTTGAGCTAGAGAACTTCTCCAGGGTCCTCCCAACCCCTTGCTATGGTTCTGACCCACCCTTCATAGGCAAGACCCAACACTTTGTGAAGGGTTTCTTAGCCTCATAGCCCTCAGGATTTGTTGGGTGTCTGAAGAGAAAAGAGGTTGAGATGACATGAAATTGTCCTTAAAGGAAGTGAAGAATAGGAGGCACAAATTACACAAGACTGGGAAGTGTGCTCGGTTTCACAGGATTTGAGGTTACGATAATTATCTACATGCTTGTATTGCATTGCCTTGCATGTGAGTAACCTTGCTCTGTCGTCGCTTTTCTTCCTTTGCAGTAAAGATGCTGCTATCATTAACAGTGACTTGATTTCCCTTTTAGGGCAAGGGGAAGAAATCCAGGTCTTGGGAAGTGAAAATCCAACTATTTCAGCACAGTTTTTTAAGGGTATTCAGTATGATATATACGCATATATATGGTACTTTATATATGTGACTCCTCCACTTGAATTTGTCATAGTGGACATGGTGAATGAGTTTGGGACTCAATCACAGAAATTTGAAATAGTTTTATTTTTGCTGTATCAACTTAACTCAACTTGCTTCCAAATTTCACTGTTTTCAAAACAGCAGTGGAATGATTATTTACTCAGTGAAGGTGCACAAAGCATTAAATTCCCAAGTTTAGTCTACAGAACAGGAAGTTCTATACTTTCAACTTGCTGGTGGTGTTCCAGCAGCCCCATAGCAAATTCCATTTATGTCATTGTCATTATTACCGTTATTATTTTAATACATAGCCTGTATGCCAATATCTCCTGTGGATTCCCCAAGATGAAGATCAGGTGGTTTCAAGCTGCTTCATCAACTTGAAGTTCAGTGGACCTATGCTGATTTACAACAGCTGAGAGTTTAGCCCAAAGTCCCTATTGAAAGTGACAGAAAGCTTTTTGCTGGGCTGTCTCTCTCTTGGAAAGATAACGCTTTTCACACAAAAGCTGTTATTTGTTATGTTCCCTTATGTAACAGCACTGTTAGCAAAGGAGAGAGACCAAAAAAGATGAGGATGCTAATAGACATGGAAAGGTTCAGGGTGCTGAAGTGAGCAACCTCCCCACAGCATAATGTTGTGGTGTTGTTGAACGAGTCCACACAAATAACGGGATTTTAGGGAAATTTGTTCTTCAGTTTCTGCAGATATCTTCAATCTAAATTTTTGTGGAATGAAGGCTTAAATGTAAATTATGACTCGAGCCTTTGACTATGTTAATCTGCCTAGCAAAAATCTTGCTGGCCTGTCCCCACCCATATTTCTATTTCAATATATATCTGAAATATTCATTTTTCTTCTTTAATTACAATCAGACCAAGAGTTAGTCAAGTTGATTATCTTCCTGTTAAAGTGGTCTGTTGGGTATTTTATACCTTTCCTAGACCTCTAGTTAGTCCATCCACAAACTGAGATTTGGATTTTTCCCATATTTTGGAAAATAACTTCACTGGCATGTGCATGACTGGAAATCTAGAGCTCAGATCACTCTTGGAGATTAAAGCACATGAAATCCAAACTGTAGTTGTGCTTCATGTCCCCAGCAATCCCAGGAACTCCTGTCCAGATACTTCAATGAAGACAGTGACTTCCCTCATTCTAGCTTCTGTTTCACAATGATGTACCACTTCTGCATTGCCAATACCCTGTGAAATATCTTGACCCTCTTACTGCCTTAGGACTTCTCGTGACATTCTGGGTGTGTCCTCATGCTGTCTTGTCACAGGGCATGAGCACAGATGGACAAAATTACCACTATGTGCTCCAGATATAACCATAGATCTGTTGGATTAGCACACAAATCTTTCAGTGTTGTTTGTTGAATTAGATTCAGATTTATTGAACCATCACCACCTTTAAGAACTGTGTGGCCTAAAGAGCAAGAAAAGCCATTGCGGGGGACGAGGGGTGGGTTATGTTGCACACCTCTGTCTGCAAGCCCAGCCCAGATATTCCTGTGCAAGCCCCCAAAATGAGAGTGTGCTGTAGGAATCCTGAGCTGTAGAAACCTGGTAGCTCACTATCAATCTGTGAGTGGTTTTGTCCTCTTGGGCTTGCTTCACACCAGGATTAATAAGTAAAGATTGGCCTGTAAAACTTACACAGATTGCAATTCCCTCTCCATATAATGCTCTTCCTTTTGACAGAGAAGCATTTTTTTCCCCTCTAACTTTCTGAGTTGTTCTCTCTCTAGATCTAACTTTTCTGCAGTCTGAATGCAGGCATGTGTAAAAAATCAGGGTGAGAGGATTTGCTCTCTAGGCTAAGAAAACACCGGAGGTTAATTAAAAACAAAAGGAAGCATAACAAACAACCCCCACTCTCTCCTCCTCTCTACCCACATGGACCCTTCAAACCCAGGGGTTCACGCAGGAGTGGAGTTAGCCAGGACCAGGGTGGAGGCAAGAGCCCTAGAGGAGAAAAAGGGTTTGTAATCTTTGAACGAAAGAAAGGGTGCGGGGAGACCATCCCATCAGTGTAATCCCAGTGGCAATTTCATCTCGGCCTGTTGTTTCTTAATGAGTTTTTATCCAGCTTTAATTTGACGGGTCTTCTTTCCCAAATGAGGGCTAAGATGGCAAGGGGGAGGGGAAACAGAATAGAAGGGCAGAGAGCCAGCCCTCTGGCAATATTTCTTTTTTTTTTCTTTGTTTTTTTTCTCTCTTAACTGATTGCTAAAATCTTTTTCTCACACTTTTCTCTGTCCTTTTACTAATATTATGTTTTTGTTTCAAAATACGTGTTCTACATGAACACAGGGAAATAGGAACAGCTGCATCAAGCCAGGCTGTCTAATTCAGTACCATCTATCCACAGGAACCAACAGCAGACAGGAGTGTAAGAGTGATAAAAACATACTGCACTGCATTCTCTGTGATGTAGGCTCAAGATCTCAAGATTTCCCTGCAGTGGGTGTCCCACGGTGGATTTTTTACCTAAGACTTTTTCTAGTCACTTTTTTGCACCCATGTAAATGTTTAGCATTCCCTAGATTCCCTGCAGCAAGGAGTTCCATGGATCAATTACACTTTGGGTGAACCATGTTTTCCAGGCATTCATTATATGCCCACATGCCACAAGCTATTTGAGGGTTAATTCAAAGGTGACTACAATTATAAGTAATGAGCAAACATGGGTATGTTTTGAGCATGGACAGGTGAATTAATAACTATTTTTATGTCACATTGTCGCATTCTATTATTTCCTCTTCTCTTCGTAGAGTTGTTTTGGTGTGTGGTTGGTATTTTTTTTATTCTTCCCCAGTCTGCCCCATTTGTGTTTGATCAATCCCATTTTCTTTGCATTATTCAGATATGGAAGCAGCAGGCCAGACTCTTGAATGGGAAGGGACTATTTAGCAGAAGCCTCAAAATACCAAATGAAATTAAGAAAGCAGGTTGCAAACATTTGATACAGTGCACAGTCATGTCATGTGTACGGGGGAGGCAGGAAGCCCAGAGCTGGCCAGTCCAATGCAGGAATCAAGCAGCTTCATACCACTTGTTTAAGTAAGAAGATTAGGAGAAAAAGAAAGATAGAAATCTTTTATTCCTCTTTTGTGTGTGAGTGTACTTTGGGGAGCTGGAAGCTCAGCAAGAACAGAAAGCTATCTTCTTTTTCTGGTTTACGTCTCTTGGACCACATCTAACGGGTTACATGAAGGCGTAATAGTATTTAAATGGAAAAGTCACAGAGTTGTTAGGTCAAGGAACAGGCACGTGAGGGGCAGGATGAGCTTGGGGGATATCCAGTCTTAATGGCATGGTTTAGATACAGTCTAGTCCTCATGACAAAGAATGAGGGCATCTCTCCACCAAAGCATTCATCACAAGTTGAAGTCCAGGCCAAAATGAAGAGCAGACTTGTCTGGTTTGGCTGCTGGGGTTTCACACGTCTCCTCCTCTCCTTCTTTCAACCATAAACATGCCTCCCATTAGAGGAGTAAACTTTGAATGAAATATTTTGCACATCTCTACCACTGCATAACATCCCGCTGGTCATGTCTTGACAGGCTGCATCAGTCAATAACGATGCAATATTAAAGGGTAATGACACAGCCATGCAGAGTAATGAGAGAAAGCAATTTCTCTCACTATTTGGCCATTTACCAATCGATTGAATTCAAAACCATCAAGTCAAAAACACAGGGAGTGGGCTAAATCCAAGAGGGGCCGACATGTGCCCCTGTAATGGTTCTACTCAGCTGGCTGACAAAAAATGTCTAAGCAAACACATTGAGTTAAATTCTGTTCGGAGTCTGAAGACAGAGCAGAGCAAAGGAAATAAACCTGGATGGGGACTTATACAGTAAAAATATATGAGTAAGGAGTAAGGAGATGGAAGGAGGTAAGAGGGTGCTGTTTGGGTCCATGCAGTGAACATCAGTTGAGGCACGTGTGTTGTTTTCGCAGAGTAATTAATACCAGTTGTCTGTTTCTATACACTCTGTCTCAAGAATGCAATTCCACTTTGCAATCCCTCCTCTGAGAATCTCTACAGGCTCAGAAAGCATCTGTGGTTCTCATGAGCTGCCCCCAGAGAAGATTAGGGTGGACAAACTTCATCTACAATCAGGTAGAAAATGAAACCCAGATAAATCCTGAGATTAAGCAGCAGAATGAGAACAGGAGCCTACCTGTATTCCCTCCTTGTGAAACAGAGGAAGGGCTTGGATCTGCTGCAAAGCCTGAACACTAGATGTGGCCAGGAAAATGACATTTGGAAAAAGTGGGAGGCAGATTTTATGGATTATTTTTAAAATTGGAAATAAGGGTGAAATTTCTAAATTGCTGCTCAAAAAGCAAGAGGATAAAGTTGGTGAGGAATTCCTAGGAAGCAGAGAGGCTTCTAGCAGTGGGATCACTATTTTGAATTCTTCCACCAGGCAGCCTTAGGCTGATGTGACAGGACCCTTCTGCACCTTCATTTCTTCTTATTCCCAATGGGACTATCGATGTTCCTTTCCCTAAAAAGCCATGAGCATGTTCCTTTCTAGCACAGCTCCTAGGATCTTTCAGTTTTGCAAAGTTATTTACAAAATGGACCCTGCAAAAAGGAGTATAGACCTTGGAGTAGCCCATCAGAAGGAAAGGTGGCGAGCTCTGTGTCTGGCTGGTTGTCGCGCGGTGAAGTGTTTGGCTTTGCTAAGCCACAGGCATCCTGCACAAGTTCAACCCATGTGGGAAAAGGGCAAATATACACCATACCCCAAGCGCAGTCCTCTGTGAGGTGCTGCCCTAAAAGTCTGTACTCGAGCAGCTGAGCAAAGCTGTGAGGGAAGGACAGGGTCGAGGGAAGAAGGAAAATCACAGGGGCTCCAGAGATGGGTGGTCACAGCTCCTGGCCCAGGGAGGTGCAGAAAGCAGAGCACAGAAAAAGGAGAGGGATGAAAAGACGGCATGCTATAATTTTTTTTTTTAATTTTCTTTTCTTAGATCTGTTTATAGGTGTAATCCTACAACTGCAGAGTGTAAATCCTGCACAAGCCATAGCGATTATTGCAGCTGGAGGGCTCCGGGTGTTTTTGTAACCTCTCTGCTCTGCTTCAGTTGCTGAAAACTGGAAGGGGAGGGAGGAGAGGGAAGAGAAGGGAGAGGAGAGGGAAGAGCTGGTCTCTAGCAAAAATCCTGATCAAAAAGCCCAAATATTTGTCAAAAAATAAGGGGGAAGGAGACACTTGCTTCCTCCAAAGCTCCTTTCCCCTCATGATGTGTGTAGGGGGATGAGGTGTGTGATGATTCTATGAGGATCCAGCACCCAGAGCTGGTGTAACGGCCCAGGTCACTGTGAGCAGGAGCTGGCTACAGCTTTTAACTCCAGCTCTCCTGGCACGCAAGCAGGTCCACCTGGCACACAGCAGCACACCTACCTGCAGCACAGCAGTCACAGGCATGGGTGGAACTGGCTCGTGCCTTGCCATGCACCCCTCAACATTTTGGTGAGCTTAGGGCTCTTGTAGGGAGTTTGCCCAGGGAGATTGACCAGTCTGTCAGATACATGAGGCCACATTCAAGGGTCAAGTGGTCCTTTCTGGCCTGATAGTTCAAACCTCAGTAAAAACCCAAACTGTCATATGAATGTTTAAAAATATTTTATTTCCATATTCTTCTTTTTTTTTTCACCCCACATTGAGGATGATGGAAGAGGGTGACAATCTGTCCCTCCATTTTTGGACTTGCTTGTTAGGGTGTCTCTTAATGCTTGACCACACCAGGGCACCTCTGCTGTCCTCTGGCTGCCTTGGTGGACCTTCTGAAAGGAGACAAAGGATACATGAGGAGAGGGAGGGCATTTTTAATCTCGTGGAGCGTGATGTTTTCTTCAAGTGATGCAAATGAAGAAGTCAGAAGCAGTCTTCTGCCAGCGTTGCTGCATGCAGGGCATGGTTTTGCCCATGGAGCAGTGCCAGCTCTGAGAGGAGGGGAGATGAGCACATCCCTGCAGTGTCCTTAGCTAAACGGGCTGCTCACGCCTTGGGATGCATCTGTGCAGCACCTAACCCAATGGGGCTTCTAACTGCAACTATAATAGAAATAACATATAGTAATAAAGTAAATAGACAGTAAAACTGTCTTCCATAATGTTATTCTCCAGGCTAAATGAGATGCCAAAAATGAACAAACAGCCTCCAAGTGATATTAAAATGTCTTTCACTTTTAATAATTTAAGGGACATACTAGTGAGAAAGATAAGGAAACTTTAAAATATATTATTTTTCAGCCTGATGGTCTGTTCCTCAGACTCTCTCCTGTCTGATCCACTGAGGACTCATTCATATATCCTAAGCTGAAACAGAGCACTTCAATAAGTTACTGGGACAAAGAGTTGTGGTCTTTATGTTATTTTATTTAGTAAGTTTGCTTTTAGAAAAACTGGTTTGGGTTGGGGGCTTTTGCTTCTGTTAATAAATTCCCTTACTCCCTCTCTCCTTCCTTCCTTTCTTCATCCCTCCCTCCCTCCCATGCCTTTTTTTGCTCCCTTCCCTCTCTTCCCTCCTTCCCTCTCTGCTTCTATCTCTCTTTCTCCCTCTCTCTCTTTCTTTCTTTCTCTCCTTCTTTTTCCTGGTTCGAAAAGCCCAAGTCTGTCTCCTTGAGTGTTAAGGACAAACTGGCAATAATTTATGTTATAGCGTGATATGAAAAAAATTACATTACACTATAAATTATAATATGAAGGGTGAAATGCCAGGAAGGATGCCAAATGCCGGTGGAAGTCCCATTAGACAACAGAGTTCTATTGCCTAACACTCCCCACAGAAATCTTAGAAGGTTTGCATGAAACTGTTTGCTGTGAGGAGGAGAGGCTGGAGGGGAGAGAAAGAAGAAACATAATATAATAGATAAAATATATAATCAGTCAACTGAAGATAGGAAATTTTTACTAATGCCTAAAAAGAAAGGTGACTTCTGCATAGCGCTGTAGCAATTTAGAATTTAGCCACCTGGGATATTGTAATGCTGCCTCAAGCTGGAATAGAGGCTGTTGGGAGGAGCTGTGTTGTGTGTGTGTGGTGCTGTTATTTGAGGGGCTTTTGGATTTTATCCTCCCAGAGAAGTCCCTGTGGGAGTCACAGAGGTTCCTTGGTGTTTTAGGTAGCCCTGCTCATTTCTGTAGACCCAGGAGGCTGTTTGAGGCTATGCCAGAAGCTGTCTGAAGCCGTGCCGTGCTCTGGTGGTTCTTCTCTGGGAACAGAACTAATTAGGAGTGAGAATGTAGAAGGGCTCTCAGAGGAAAATGGCACCAAGGGCAGATGGGAGTCTGGAGTTCATCTCTGACCTTGTGGTGTGGACTACTGGTCATGAAGTCAGATGGCTGGAGAAGCACAGGAGAAGGATCATTTCATATTTGCTGCCCCACGCTTCTCTAAAGACTCACCACTAGCCAGCACCTGAGAAGATCCCAGGGATTCATGGGCCACGATGCAGACTTGTGCAGTTATCCTCATCTGTCGGTGCTGGTGCTGATAGATTTGTGTTACCTGTCCCCTGACTATTACTTAATTCAAGCTGCCTAAAAATCTCCACATGCTATCCCTTCCCAATCTCAGCCTGAGATGTATCCATCTCTTTCTCAGAGACAATGATGTCAAAAATAGAAGTTGGGGCGAATGAACTATTTTGTTCAACAAGCTATAGATTGCCAATACAGAGAGGGTCAATCTTCCATGGGCTGGAATGACTGGTGAAGCTGCTGTTTCATTCCTGTCTCACATCTGGTGAAATAACTGTTTGAATCCAAAACTATGAGCCAAATTTTGTAACACCATAGCTAGTGGAGAAGCTAAAGTCCTTTCTGTATATAAGAAAATGAAATGGGATGAGTTCATTGTAAGAAAGGGAATATTTTTGTGATGGGCCAGGAATGAGAATATGTCTGTTTTCCTTTAAAGATGGAAGAAATGAAAGACAGAAAAACAGATTTTTATTTTATGTTCAAAAAAACTAGAAAACCCCAAATCATACCCAACATCCCAATCAATGGAGAGAAAAGCAGCTTTGAGTGCCTTATTGAGCTGACCTACAGAAAAAGCTTCAGAGCTTCAAGCCCAAACAAGTCCCTGATAAGATGTGAAATGCAATGGAAAAATCATTTAGAGAGAACAACAGAGAAGCTGATTTTGCTCTAGTTTTACAGGTCGGTTCAATAAATGTTTCTGAACTCTCTTTTCTGTGTAATTCTAAAGAAGGATCATTTAATTAATATATTTATCCAGAGGAAGAAAAAAAGAAGAGCAAAGGGAGAGGGAAACAAATTTAAAACAAAGATTATATTTCACATTGAGCATTGCAGGTCTTGATCGAGTCTGTCTAGCACATGAGCTCTCCGGGTACCCACAACCCTTCCTTCCACACAGTTGCTTTCTTAGCTTCATCCTTTAATTTAGTGTATAAATTATCACAAAAAATGATGGAATCCAGAGAGGAAAAACACATCCAAGCACATTTCTTACTCATGTTTTCCTTCTTTAGTTCTTTGTGATTCATTTACTGCATTTTCAACAGCCCTCCTGATTCTCTGAGAAGCTGAAAGACAGCGCAAACATTTTATTATCTCGCTGCCAGCCTCCAGAGCTGGCAGTGTTCAGGATACCCCCTGCTGTGGGACTTGTGGATGTAAAACTGTGGGGCTCGGTCCTCGGCTCTGCAACATCACTCATCCCTGCTCCCTGTTACTGCCTTTGCTGTGCATCCCCCCCCGCAGCCGTGGCACAGCTGTGCAAACCTTAACGCATCCCAGGCTCCCAGGTCTGGAGCATCTCCACACCCTCTGGCCAGGGGACCTTGGGCTGGAGCTGTCTTTCCATCTCTTGACAGCTCTATTTCCCATGCAGGCATGGCTGCTGAGGGGACATGGAGGAAAACAGTTGATCTGCCCCTAAGTTTGAGCAGGGAAGACTATGCCCATCTCCCAGTGCCCAGCCTGGGACGCTGAACTGGTGTCTCTGCAAGACCCTACTAGAGCTGGGCACAAAAGCCTTTTCCAACCACTGTGGGTCTAGTCCTGCCTCAAAGAGACAAAAACTTTCTGCAGCCCCAAGTAATCAGAGCAGCCGGGTCTTTTGTGCAGTACCCTGTGAGCTATCTAGACCACCATTTAGGAACTACAGTAGTAATCATAGTAGTAAGGTTTTGTGTGCAAAAATAGGGTAAAACTCCTTTAAGTAGTGTGTGGGCCTTGTGGTGGTGCTCCCCACCACGCTGGTGAAGGCGGCAGTGCGTCTGGAGCTGGGCCTGGCATGTTTGCATGCATGTTATAAATGGAGTTATTGATGCCATCTGTGTTCCCATAGCTTTTTCATGTTATTTTTATATCACTGAAAAATGGAGATCATTTCCCTCTTCCCCCTTTCTAACAACACATTTATAAAAAGGGTGTTCTACACAGAGGGAAGAGAAGGGTTAACCAAAAACTTTTCAAGGTGAGAGGGAGAGCTAAGTCTTCATGCTCTTGGGGAAATTGAACTGTGGAGAAGTGGGGAAAAAGGCTTTCTTCCCCCGCCCCTCCACAATGCGGTCTGTCTCAAAAAAACTGAAAGATTTTTTTTTTCATGTTCTTCCAAATATCACTTCTGCTTGTCACAATATTTATAAAAACCCTCTTGCTATCTCAAGCTGCACAGCCTTTGGCTCAGGTTCCTGCTTATGCAAAACAGGGTCATAAACATGTCACTGTGTATTTGATAAATCCATCTTCCTCTTGTCATTGTCACCAAGAAGCTGAGATGACGGGAGATTACTCCGTCAAATCGCCGTGGAAACGCCTGCAGAGTTTATGAATTTTCATAGGATGTAAGTCCTCTTTAATGGGAAGTGGGCCCCAGTGAAAGCTTACTATTTTTAAGGAAAAACACATGCATTTGTGTGTCTGCATCTGTGTGTGGGAACATACTGTATGGCCGAACCTTTACCTAACACACATTAGGAGTTACACCACAGCATTCCAGTTGAGAGCATCGCTCCAGGTTTGTGCCCATTTCCTTGTATCTATTTCTCTCTCTATGACCCCAATTCACATTTATATTAAGGCTCCCTTTAGCCATACTGGATGTGCAAAAGGGATGTTAAATAAGTGCAAATGCCATTAGAGTGTATTTACTGATCTAGCACATTTCCTGTGAGCATTTTCATTACCACGTTTTGAAATGCTTGTCTCTGCCCCTCCTCCTCCCTTTTGTGCAATCTCGTGAAGATATCAACCCATCTTCAGTGAGAATTGCCTCTATGTCAGGGTTCAAAGGCCAGCTGGCTTCCTCTTTCTGTAGCAAAAGCTTAAAAGCAAACACGATTCACAGTTTTCCAAATAGGAAAAGTGTCCTATTCTCACTCCTCACTAGAGTAAAAAATGGCTAATGCTCAAACTTTAGCAAAATAGTAGAAAATAGATAAATATGGACGTTAACCCTAAGGTAACTGAAGGGTACAACTGAAACTCAGTTGTTGGACACGCTGAACACTGCTGAGAAACTGAGAAATGCTTTGGTGTGGTAGCACAATGCTCGGTGCAGGACCCAGGACCTCTCTGGAGGACATTAGTGCATCACAGCGAATGGCCACTTCATGGAGATGAACCAGAGCAGATCTGGACACAGCTTTGTAGAGCAAGGAGGTGTCAGCTGAAATATTGTAGGGAAATCACTGGAACGTTGATGGGAAGGGACGTCAAAAGTCTTTGGTGCAACCTCTTCTTCACCACACGTGGCCAGGTTAAGCAGTGCCTTGGACTAGACTGTGTCTCAAGAGTACGTGGATGGGATTTACGTAGTTCACAAGTGTCTTTCAGAAATTCAGTAAGGTCAGGTACTGGAGACCTTTTCGTCTTGCCTCCTTTGGCAAGCTGGGGATGGGCAGCATGTCTGTTGCAGGGCCCAAGGGATCTCGAGCCTTAGGGTCACTCAGTGAAGCCATCCTGACACAGGTCGGGCTTCAGGTGGGTTGTTACCTGCGATGCAGGAGAGCAACCTGTGTGGGGACACCTGAGCTTACCCTCCCCCACGTCACACAGGTACCACTGGCAGCTGAGCTCTGCAGAAACACTGAGTTTGGGGCAGACTAATGGCTGGTGGAACCTTCAGCAGTTCAGTGGGATTTTTTAAATTTTTTTTGCAACTTTCCTCTGCAATCCATGTTGCTGCAATTGCACAGCTAACACCCAGCCTGGGCAGCTTAGAGTTAGCTCTGCTATGTAGACTCATCTTTTGGAGCTTAATTTCTATTTATGACCCATGGTAATGTGTCCTATGATCCCAGAGCCTTCTCTTCGCATTAAAGTTGTTTTGCCTTCAGGTTTCCAGCATATTCCAAGTAGTGTAGCATCCTGCTGGGACAAGAGTATCAAAGGTTTTTAAGCCAGTACCTCTGTGTTACACTACTATTACTGCAGTGCTAACAAAATCAGAACCCTCACGAAATAGCTACCCATGTATGAAACTGCAAAAAAGGGAGGGCATAGCTGTTTCCTAGTGCCCCGAGGCTTGAAGGGACATAACAATGCACCTTTGATCCTCATTGTGGCAGCTACTGCAGTATGTACAGCCTCCATGTGTTGGCGCCTTTACCCAAACAGGGAGCTAAGCAGTAACTGTGGCTCTGTCTGAACCAAAGTAACCACTATTTATAACCTGTCTGCACTGTGTATCTCTCTCTATGCGTGTAAACCAGTGCGCTGTCCAAGAGAGCTGGACTTCGATGGGATTTTAATTTCCCATTTGCCTGTCAGGACCTTCAGTGAGCAGTTTCCCCATGCGGCGGTGCCAGGGGATGGTGTTACCTCTGCTGGGGCTTGTATTACCACCATCTGGGCGGCTGTGAATAAGGCATTGGCTTTCTAACCCGTGCCTACTTTATACTCCCATTACTTCACCTCCACAATTTTCCTGTCAAAACCAAGAGTCTTTAGTATTGGAAGTAAACTCCGCTGCACACGTTGGATGAGATCCCTTCCCTGTAGGATAGTGCCGTGCATTTTGGCGGTCGTCAAAGTGTTTTAGAGATCATGAACTCTGAACTGCATTAAGAAGGAAGTGGAGCAGGGCTAAGAGGAAAAGAAGGACAATCCAGCAACATATTACCTAATATCACAATTCCATATCTTTCCAGAAGGTACTGACAGCCTTACATTTCTCATTTGGGGTGAGGCCATACTGCATAAGGAAGTCTAATAAAAGCAGGAATATAGCCTTGGTTTGGTAATTTCAAATTTTCTGCTTTGCAGTGAAGTCTGGGATTCTATCTCAATGTTTTGAAAGCAAACAGGGGCAAACCTTCTCAAACTTAGCATTCGTCCTTTTGGAGGACGGAAGTAATTTTCAGAGAATTTACAAGAGAAACCTATTCATTAACTTATAAGTTAAAATTAATTAAAAATTGGATTCTTTAAGAAATGCAACATCTGTGCTCACATTCTTTTCACCCCAATGATGTCAATAAGAGAATAACTCAGACTTCAAACTTTCCGTATAGTTGCAGTTAATTGAATTCTTATGCTTGGGGTATTCTTGAAGAAATTAGGAAGTAATTAGGCTATGCTATTAACAATTGTATCTAATTGATCTGATGGTATAGCCAACAAACAGGCCAAGGACAACAGCTTATTCAGCTCTTAAGCTTGATATGATCTCAGAGACGATGCACCAGACTGTCCCCTTCTCTGTCGTGAATTAGGTTGCTGGACCTGTGCTGGCTGTACTGGGATCTAGGTCACTGTCTTTGGGCCAAATCTACCTTCTAGCATAAAAAGTCCACCACTGCATGCCAGGTTGGGCATCTGTGCGTGGGACACTCTGTAGGGCCTTACACCTCACACTAGTAGGCAGCACTGTGGCAGCTTCTCAACTCTACCCATGTCAGGGTGTCCAACAAAACCTCTGGGTGGCTCTGAACTCGGTCTCTACTTGTAGGGCAACAACAAGTGGGCAGCTCTCAAAGCATAAACCAACTGTATGAAGGGAAAAGGATGTCCCAGACCTTAATCTGCCACTAATCCATGTTACCCAGTCACTAAAAAGGCAGTCAAAAAGTAAAGGCTAAATTCAGCCATATGGTTTGGCGGCTTGCATGGCTGTAGCTCTGAGCAGTAGTTACAAATCCAGTTTAATAGGCCAGCGCTCTGACTCTGCATTGATCCAGCACACCAGTGGATGTGTTCTTAAAGAATGAAGTCAAAACTCCCTTTGGCTTTGCCAGGGTCTGGCGTTCACCCTGCAGAGCTACAAATCAATAGAAGCATTGGAAGGCAGAACTCACTGTAAATGCCTCTGAAGGGGGAGGTATGGAAAATGCAATTACCCAGAGAAGGAAATAACAAGACAAGCTTTTTTTATTTGGCTTTTTTTGCCTTTTCATATACCAGAAATAGGCAAGAAAAAAGCATTTGGAGCATTTTATAATTCTTCCAAGCTGAAGTAGTAAGAATGGAGGAAACTTCCTTACAGACAGTGTTACAGAGATGCAGATATGTGACACCTTAGTATTTTTCAGTCTGTTCAGCAATGCCATCATTAGAAAAAAACACATATCCATAAAAGCTGTAGTAATGTGGGATTAGAAGAACATGACTCAGTTACTTCATGGTGTCAGTGATAACCAAGCATCAGTATTACTAGTGTTCATAGCGGGTATGGCACAATAGTTGTCTTCAGGTGCATTAAAGGTGAATTTCTATTAGGATCATGATGGAACCCCTTTAAGACTATTAGCGTCAAGTTTCTGGTACATATTCTTAACTTTAACATCATTTTAAGAGGGAGCTTGGTTTCTTGGATGCTCTTCTGTTTTACCTTTGTATGCGTGTTGCAGTGAGCTGCTTTGATGTTCCCGTTCTTCACCCAGAGGTAGC
Organism: Limnodromus scolopaceus; assembly: GCA_028565335.1. Classification (NCBI taxonomy): domain Eukaryota; kingdom Metazoa; phylum Chordata; class Aves; order Charadriiformes; family Scolopacidae; genus Limnodromus; species Limnodromus scolopaceus. The sequence goes on from JAOXNO010000020.1 coordinate 9,474,591, forward strand.
CCTACTTTGGCCCCTCTGGAAAAGGAAGGAGCATGGAACATGGTTTTCTGTACATCCTGTGTCTTAAATGTAACTACCTCTGGAGTTAAACACGGCAGCTTTTTAACAACTTTCAGTAGTGAAGAATAGCTTCTGCAAGTCAAACTGATTGAGGGCTATCTGACAAGGGGAAGGGGGAAGCAAACACCATGAATTATAGATGGCAATCTGTCTATTTTACCATTACATATCCACAGTTGGAGCAGATTCATTACTCTTGCACCTCCCATTTTGCAGTCATCTCCACTGTACATTCATTTCCATTGTTTCTCCTTCCATGTATTGCATATTCAGACCCTGTCTCAACTGTACAATAAGGCTCCATTTGCAGGAGATCCATCCACAGGCTCATCTATTTCACAAACAGATCTAATAGCTGTAGTGTGCTCAGATGAGCATGATGGGTAATAGCAGAGCAGATTGAACTATATTGTCCCAGGAGTTCATATATTTTTATACACTCGTAGGGTACACATCATCTTGCTATGACAATGAGGCTAAGTCAAGCATCTCGGGAATGCAATAAAGCAGATTACAATACCGTTCTTTCACTCATTTTCAGTACACTTCCCCTCCCACTTTCTTTTAACGACGTTAATCAATGCCAGGCTACTTTACACCCAATTCCCAAATGGTGGCTTGCTCTATGCTCCCCCCCTCTCCACACACACACACACACACAGACATTTAGCTCTTATCCCTCCTGAAACAGGCTTCCATGGAGATAAAACTAGGAATTTGTTAAATACCAAAGAAAGTGAAGGACATGAATTTCAGCAGAAAAATTCCCAGCAATTTGGGCTTAAAAATGGCAAGGTTAATATTTTTTTTTCCTCCCCAAGCCATGTCACATTATTAAGTGAAATAAAGCTGACAAAGGATGTCATATTCAAATAGCCAGCTTTCTCATTTACTGCATTATTATTACCATAGACCCCTCTTGTGCAGCCATGCTAGGCAATTAGGAGCCCAAGTGTCCCCTCAGACACAGGTGAGTGGCTCCCCAGCATCTTGGTGTGAGCTATGGATGTTCCTTCAGAGAGTGAAGATGTGACCCCAGATGGGTGAATCACAGACTTAGCCAAAAGCTGGAGGAGAGCACTAGTCTCATCTCCCCAGTCTGTGCCCACTTAACCAAGTGACAACTCCATTCCTCTATTATCATCTGGTGGTTTGTACAGCTTTCCTGCTTCCAGTTTGGGCAGAGTAATACTCAATTCTCATGTGCATCAAGCAAGTTAATTGGCCTATGCTTTTCTTTGCTGGTTCCCACTGTACTATTCCCGATCCCAAACAACCAAAATCAGGAATCAAGCTTTTCAGAAGCATGAAAGCTGCTTAAAATCTTGAAGTGTTTTTTAACAGATGCTTATGGCATTCTTAGAGTTTTTACCATGTCTTGCTTTATTTGTTCATTTTTTTATTCCTCCAAGACCTGAGGAATAGGGGGAGAGGGAAGTCCAATGATTATGATCCCTTGAAACTTACTGTAAAAATAAGCCTATAATGCTCACTTCATTACAGGATTGCAGGTGCTAGTTTTATAAAATTTCAATAAAAGTCATAAAATTTATGATATGGTAAAATTTACTGCTGCAAACGACACAGTCTACAATGGCAAAGTCAATGAAAAGCTGAAATCCTTTGTTCACGCAAGGCACAGACTCTCCAGGACTACAGACCTGCGAGAGCAGCGTAGACAAACTTTTGTCCGGAACAACACAGATATAGCTGGTCCTGCCTTCTTACAAGAAAAATGAGCTCTTTCTAGGTGCCTTCTAGCCCAACAGTTGTGGCAGTCTGTGCACTCAATTCCACTTTGCATTCAGATAGTCTTTCCCACCTTGAAAGATCCCACTGAGTGCAGCAAACCGTATATAAGGAAACACATCTTCCCAACACTGACATCTGCCCGTCCCGAGGTAGCCACAAGCATCTATCTTAATGACCCGCAACACCACCAGACAACAAATATCAGAGAGAGTCTTAGATGATGGGCCGGTGTAAAATGAGCCAGAGTAGGCTCTGTATAGATTTACACCAGTAGAAAGTCGGGACCAGGGACAGAAAATCGTTACTACGTGCGATGGAAAGTAAATGTGTACCTTGGAAGGCCAAATACTGGATTGGAATTGGAGATTAATTGTAACATAGATGGAGCTTTAGAAAATGTATCGAAACATACAATCATCCTTAATGATATTGACTCCTCTCACAAGGGTGCTGTGAAGTTTTGTGTGGTCGTATCAGTGAGACACTCAGAGATGCTTCGCTAGCAGGAGCCGTAGAGTGCAACTCAGAAAGGACACTGCCTTCATCTTAATGTCCCTAGTAATAAAGAAAAAGAGGGAAAATAATAAATCAGGGAGTGGTGGAGAAATAGGCAAGTTTAACAAATTGGCTGTGATTTCCTCTCTTTCCTTCTCTACCCTTTCTTTACTCCATCACTCATCTCTTCTTTTCTGGACCCAACAGGACAAACACAGAAGTACCAATTCCCCTGTTACATCTGCCTTTTCTTCCCTTTATTAGATAGAGTTTATTGTGTTCAGGGTAAAAAATACATAAAATATACACCCACTAAGAATTAAACCATATGCAGAATCAGGAAGACTTGGGGTCAAAGCTGAGCCTGAACTTAGCAAATATATTCCTGACAAGGACACTACATTGCTGAAATCCTACAAATCAGGCTCCAAAGTGACAGAAACTTTCCAACATCATGATGATAACTCAGATGAGGTTAGCATTTTTTGTGCGATATTTTCCTGTTATGGGGCAAGTGGATACAAATCAATAGACCATTGCTCCTTTGCACATCTCTGATTTAGGCCACGTATATTTTTGCATTAACATTGGACTTCTGGTCCTTCTTTATTCCAGTAGTCAGGGTGAGTCACTTTGAGATATATAAATGCAAATATTTTTCAATCATTTTCAACGAACCTTCTCCACGTGCCATTACAGTTTCTTTCATTGGCAATAAGAGATACATCAGAGCACTGCATCATCTGGAGCATCTGGAAAAAAAAAAAGATCTTGATTAATTTAGTGGTAAATTCCGTATGTGTTCAAGAAGACCTGCATTCCCTAATCCCTTGTACCTCATTCAGCTACACCAGTATGAATCCCAGCCCCAAGTCAGAGCTCCCTTCATCACACTCTACACATCAGATTTATGACCCCAGTTCTGTGCCTTACTGGCTTCCCTGTAATCAGGCTGAGCCTGTCTTACTGATACTGAGGTATTTAGGCTTCTTGTATCTGTTGGCCATGGATTTCCATTTGGTCTGATGTGCTAAGATGGATGTGCTGGCTGCACTGCTTCAATACTGTTCTCTGATTCTTAATGTTTAGTTCCAACACAGAGGCCCTGGTTATGCTTATTTTTCCTTTTTTTTTTTTTTTTTTTTTTTTTGCAAGACCATCTGACTTCGTTTGTTAAATCAGATGTGACAGGCAGGGATTGTATCATGGTTTTACAAATGCTCATTCACTTGCTTGTTGTTTAGTTAGGCGGGAGCAGAGGCAACACTGAATATATCTAAACCCCACAGTTCCTCTAAGCAAAGAACCTGGCTCTTTTCAAACCTACTTCCAGGCATCCAATAAGAAATGACATAGTGTGTGTTGGCTGGCTTTTGGGAAGGAGGGAAGATAGGGGAAAGAAATAAGAAAATGAACTGTAAGATACAGAGGAGTTGCAGTGAGCTGTTAGCAGGACTGAGGAAGATACTGTTATCTTTAAACTTTCATGTCTTGCTGTCGTGTTATCATTACTACACGATGCAATCTTAAAACATATATCTACACCAGTAAATTAAACCAGCCAAGGCCCATTTTCTGGCCCAAGGAACAAGTAACACAGTACAGCTTTTATCCACCTACCTAAAATCTCTTCCACCCAGAACAGGGGGAGGGAATCTAAATTTCTTTCTGGAAAGGGTGTCCGGCCATAACAATCAGGATGTCCATGGCACAGTGCCTGAGTCTGTGCCTCAACTTCGTTTAGCTGATAGATACAGATCCAGAAAAAGCCATGATGTTAAGGCATTTCATTCGTCAAAGTCTTTGTCCTCATTTCAAAATTTGGGGAAAGAGGAAAATCATCCAACTACCTTTCAAATGAGTGCACCCCCCTCCAACTTATACTCCAGTAACTAGCTGGAAAAGCCAAACTTCATAAGAGGATAGTTCCAAGAGGATGAGATTGCCATGGAAGAAAAGGATGCATGTTGTGTTTGAATCCTGAGTATTAAAAGCCAAGTTGAGCATAAATTATATCCATATAGAGATTTGAAGTCTCAACATATGCCTATCCTGGGCTTTATGGTTCTTCCTGTTATAAAGAACTGACAGTAGAATGGGACTACAACCCAGAAATATGCATACCTAGTGAATATCAGACATGTTTGACCCTGAAAAATGTCTTCAGATTCATCTCTTATCAAGACCACCCTGGATAAGATCCACTGTATGTGAATGTCAGGCTATGTCTTGCTCCTGGGCAGAAGAGTGTTAGAAAAAGGGCAGATACCAGCAAATCTGTCAATGGGCAGAAAGGAATGAATGGTAGTGAGGGGTTGAGGTAACTGTAAATTCAGCACAAGGGAAAATATTATTATGGTAAAAGCAATTCAGGCAATGGAACGAAATGCGTGGGAATGGGGGAACCTCTTGGCAGCAGTGCTGCTCAAGGCTGGACAAGATACTAGTTTATCAGGCAGGGCTGGTCACATCAACATAAATCCTGGCACTGCAGAGAGGTGAGGTGCTCTGCTACCACCTAACCCTGCAAGCCTTGAACTTTGCCTAATCCCCTCCTGGGTGCTGGATCTTTGCATCTTTGTGAAGCTGTCCATTTCCCAAAAAGTGCAGAATTTACTACAGGGAGAAAAAAAAATGGAGCCCGACTGCCATTAATAGGATCTATGGCAGCATTCTGTAATACATCAGTCCTACTTATAACATAATAGCCATATAACTCATACAAGGCTCTGGCTCATGTGAGGCATGGAGGTCTACATTACACAGGGGAGGAATAAGCAACACAGTCACATATCCTGTAGCTGGGTAAGATTACAACACAAGCAGCAAGCTTTCCAGGCCTTAAATGCTGGAGGAAAGGACAAGGCATAGGAACAGTTCGAACTCTGGTTTTTATGAAAGCTAGAGCATTTTCTTCACAGGAGAACTCCAGCAATTCTCTGCAAAGCTTTGTGTGTATGTGTGATCAGCAATAATTGTTAGTTGCCTTGCAGTGAAAGCAAGGAATGAATCGGTGACGGGAATTAAATTTGCCTTTTTCTTTTCTCAAGAGGTGATGCCATCAATGAATGGAGAGGTGAAATGAGACATATTCTCAGATGTGGTAAATTGCTGCCGCTCGGCTAAAGTTAAGGGAGCTCTGTTCCTTTATACCAGCTGAGGATATATTAAAGAATAAAAATACGAAGAAAACTTTATTGTTACAGACCAGGTTTCTTCAAGGAAATAGAGAGCTCCGAACTTGCAGTATGACAGCTTTTTTGCAGTCTTCAATTCTCACGGATAGGCATTGCGGGGTGACCGACTTCAGATTAGCCACAAAACACGTACAGTCTGAATCCAGTCCTTGATTATTTTTTTTCTTTAAGACCTGAATTCAAAGCTTTGGGTTTCCACTACAGCAGGTGATGAACATTACAAGTAGCTACAAGTGAACCTTTAAAGGCTTGAACCTTTCAGAGAAAGCAACCTTTGCCGTGGAGACTCAGTATCAGACCTTAATAATTCATGCATTTTAAGCCCAGAAGAGACTGGTGTGACAATCTAAGCTAGCCTGCTACATAAAACAGGCCTTCAGACTTCTTTCCCATTTCAAGTCCAAGAGCTATTGTTGAAGTAAAATGTGTATTTCAGAAAAATATCCGATCCCATATTAAAGTAGCTAGTGACAGGTTATTTTTTATAGTCTTTGGTAAAGACTTCTAATAGTTAATTACTCTTAAAAAGGGGCACCTTGTTTCCTCTTTGCATGTCAGGCTTCGTCTTCTAGAATTTGGTTCTTTCTAAATCCCCATCTGCTAAAATAAAAAGCCCTGTCTTCTCACATTTCTGCTCCACAGAAAGTGGTTACATCAACACTTAATTTTCTCTTTGAGGAGCTAACTGGTGCCTTTATTCTCTCTCAATAAAACTGGCATATGACAGATGTATGTAAAACTGAGTGTCTCAAGGAAGGTGAACAGAGAATAGTCATTCACTGCCTCTCCCACTGTAGCAGCTGGGGGCCATGGAAGAAAACTGTCAGGCAGCACACTTAAAATGGATCCAGGGAGGTTCATTTTTAATGGGATCCAGTCAAGTGGTGAAACTCCTTTTTACAGATCATATAAGTAGGCCCAAAAAGTCATTAGATGTGTTCTCCTTACCCTATTTTTTTCCCCTTTCCGCAATTATCTCTTCCTCCTAGTCCCATCACAGTGTCACGTGTGCCTCTATTTATCTGTAGGTTTAAATCTTTTGTGAGTCAGGTCCAAGCTTCAAATCGGGAAAGGCGTCAATAGCAAAAAATGAAGAACAGGGTGCGTGTCTTTAACAGGATTTGTTCTAGTATTTGCCAGATATTCAAAGTAGCACAAATAGCAATGAGGATGCTTCTTTCCATGCTCAAAATTTCATGGATCAGGTCCAGCCCCTGATATCTGAGTAGAGGTTACAGCTTCAGTGGGAAGTTTGAGGTCCTGAGTAGGAGGTGAGAACTATGTGCTTTCTTGGACGTGAGCTGCAGAGCCTATCCAAAATGATAGTGTTCATGGATTTTCTTCTGCAGCACGGGGCTTCGCCTGAGTATCCTCACTGGCAGCCTGGATGTGTGCATGTGGAAGCAGGTGTGAATACACCTGCATCGCGTCTGGCCAGAATGAATATGCACAAGAGGAGAAGGATTAGTCTTATCATTCGCCATCCCCAGCCTGGATCATGGGGAGGGTAGCTTAGAGCAACAGAGGTTAAAAACTAGAAAGCCTGCCCTGGAATTAAGCCATAAGGTCTGGCTGGACAGGGAGAGGAAGAGGGGGGTATGGATAATTGCACCCATAGGGCAATTAGAGTTACAAGGAGCAGCGAGCTCCTCTTCAGTCCCAGGAGTGTGATTAATTGGCAATAACAACCCCCCTGGAGTTGCCTTATTGCTATTATGAAGCCAAGTCTTTATTTTTTATTTTATTATTTTTTATTTATAAATGAAATATTTAAGTCCATGACTTTGATCGCCAGGATCTGCTAGTTAGTGCCGGCTTCAGCCACAAGGTGCCAAGATTAAAGATTCATCAAAGGCAAAGGATTAACCAACCCTGCTGGAATGCCAAGTAGCTGGTCAGGGAGAGGATGCTGTGCTAAAGGCCTGAGCGAGTCCTTCTCTGCTTAGCTTGTTCCTAGGGCTGTGGATTCAGTGTCTCCCCTTTCACTCCACCTCTGCTTACCTCATCTACTCTTCTGTACCTTGTTTAGAAGGAGGAGACTGACACCAACATTAAAAAATATAAAAAATACTCTGCTAGCATGGAATGTTCTCCTCTTAAAGAGAAATGGTGGTTGCAAAGATGACACCTCGCAATGTCTAGGGTTGAGGATGCAACCTCCTCTGTCTTGCTGTGTCTTATGGAGAATGTGCTCAGATGCCACCCCATGCACAGTCTGGGTTTCCAAAGGAAGTGAGGCTCCTAATGAGAAGCATAGATGTCTGGTGGTCTTTTCAAAAGCAGCTAAAAAGGAGAAAGCAGAAGCCCCATCATGCCTCGTTAGGTAGGATCACCATACTTCACATACATTTTCACTTAGAATCTCCTTTGTTTCACTGTGCAAATAGAATTTGAGTCTGCTGAACATTCTTCTGAAATTTCTTGGTGCTTGGTGGTGCCCATAACATATGGGCACATTGTTTGCCTCTGTGCAGATCAACACTGAGTTTGATGCCCAAGATCTACAGTTGTCCAGCAATCCATTACAGGGGAATGGTGTTCTCGTCAGAAGCCTAAATTTCTTTTAAACCCTTCTTCTTAACTTAGACCTGATGGTTTACAGAATGCACATTCACAAACCAAGATATTCAAAGGCAGTCAGTAGCTTTTTAGTCTGTCTTTGTATTCTCAGGCATATTAAAGTGGCATCATTATTAGGGGAGTATGTTTTGTGGCTTTTGGAAGTCCAAAACAATCACCAGGGTCTTAAGCTGCAAAACTGAAATTTCTCTTCCTCTAAATCTCCACCTGCTAAGTCTTTGCAAATGCTCGATTGTTTCAACAACTCCCCCCACCCCAGAAGGGCCACAGGAAAGCAGAGCTGTGTAAGCATCCACTCCCTTGCAGCAGCCCACAGGGCTCTGCCAACCAGTTAGCTCACAATTCGGCTTAATGGGATCTGTCAAGAAATGGAACAAATGGGGTAGGAGAGGACCTGCCTTAGACGTACATGAGTTCATTCCAATACGCTCTGTCTGTCTGACTGCTGCCTGCCTCTCCCCCTGCACTGCTGGTGCTCTTTCCAGGAGGATGATAAATACATCTACTCCTTGATTCTCACATGACAGTGCTTTTCTTTTCTTTTT
>JAOXNO010000020.1:9486730-9498611 GCA_028565335.1 Limnodromus scolopaceus
CATCTCTTCTATGATGTAGCTAAGGAGCCCAACAATCTGCCTTCCATGCCAGATACCATCATGCATTTGGAAATACTATTGTTTTCTTTAGGCAGATGGTGATTCTCATCCTTTGATCCTTTCACTAAACTCATTAGAAAACCTGGCCTCAGATCAAACCTTAAAAAGAAGGAAAAAATGAGAGAGAGAAATAAATGCCACAGTGATGAAGGTAGTATATAAGATGCTGGATGGAACAGAGTAGAAGCACCTATTTTCTCTCTGCTTTTGTAACAGGGATTTCTACTTTCTGAGGTCTGAAACTTCTTCTAATACTGATCAGATCCTATGTGCACACAGACATATATATATATATGTGTGTGTGTGAATGTGTGTACATATTTGTGTGTGTAAAAGTAATCAAAGGCATCTCCATTTGCTTCAGCCCATGTGTGGAATATAAGACCCTGGTATGGGACTCACTGCACTGAAGTGCGTGCTCCTCTGGTAGTTTGCTGTATGTTGATAAGGGTCCTGTTCTATTTCTCATTTTGAAAATAACGCATGTTTTCAGTGACATGGGCCATAAGAAGTAGGATGAATTGGAGCAAAGTGATGGCTAACATGGTCTATGTGCTTATCAACCCGAGTCCAAGCCCTCTACATTTGGCAACGCAAAGTGAGCACAAAGAGTGTGCCCAGCCATGAGTTATCAGCATAGCTCAATGCCCCTCCCTTGTGTAGAGGCAGATTTATCGCGTTGCGCAGGGGAAAGGTTCCAGGTGTGTATTTGAGAGAGGAAGGAGGAGACAGGAGGAAGTCCAGCAACACACTCCTGCTCTCCATTTTGTCTGCTGGAACAAACTCAAGGATGAATATCCTCAGACCTTCTAAAAACAAAGGAAAGCATCCCTCCCAGAGGCAATGAGCAGCAACCTGTATGGCAGTCCATCTCCCAGGCTGAATTAAGAGGTGCTTAATACCCCCAGATCCCATCAGCAGGGGCACACGCATGTCATTAAGCACAAATACCAGCCTAGTGGGGTTTTCTCTGTAACACATGGATGGAGTCAAATACTGTGACTGGACTTTTTTTTTAATGGATTGTATAATTTTATGACTGTCAAGATGAACAAATAATTTGCAATGAATAATTTATCCAACAGATTTTGATTCTTTTGCAGCTTACTGAATATCCATGAGCAGACCTTGATTTTAGCTGGCTTATTTATTGTTTGAATTTATTTGACGTGTTCCCCCTTCTTTTTTTTTTTTTTTTTAGAACACTATCAACTGATCAGAGACAGCTCCTGAAAAAGTTTGATAGTCTGCAGTTCAAATCAGTCGCAGCAGCCATGAATCAGGGGGTGGACAGTCCAATGTGTAGAAATTTCACTTGAGCAATTTGGAATTAATTCTCAGACCTTTTACAGACTTCCAATGTGACCTTGTTCAAGGAAGCTGGGAGCAATGTTGTCACTACAAAGGTGTCCTTAAGTGACTAATCCAAGGTCTGAGATAGGGAGGAACACAAGAATGGCAAGGCTGGGGCAACCTAAACCTCTGCCTTGCTTGGTATCCTGTCGTTGATTATGGCCAAGAGTGTATGTCTAAGAAAAAAGATAAAACCAGAGCAACCAGATAGTGATTATTCCCTAAAATATTCATTCCTTCTCTCATGATTTCTTGTTCAAAAGATCCCTGAGCCAAAGGTGGTGTCTTTCTATTTGGCAGCCCTTGATGTGTTTTTATTTCACAGTAGGGGCATGAACCCAAGGCTGGAGAGGACACTGGCCTCTGATGCAAATTCTGTGTTTTATTTTATCACAGACTACCCGAGTTATCTTGATCAAGTCAATTAGGATAAGATTTATTTACCTTACCTAACATTAGCGATTTAAAAGACAGAGCTCAGTGTGAGCTAGCTGGGTAGTTAAAGATGCGGAGGTATTCACATGCTGTGATTAGGGATCACTACAAACCCATGAGCCAGACGAGACTGATGGCTGCCTAGGAGCATCAGGGTGCAGGCAGAGCTCCACTCACTACAGCAGGAAGGATGCTCCCCTCCTCCAGAGAGTTTGATTATCCTCATGTCAGGGGTACACATCAAGTAAGTGGAACAAACAAACAAGGCAAGATAACATACTGAACAGTGCTGAGAGGGAACACTGAATCCAGGATTATGTCTGGCTTTGCCCATGAGAGGCAGCAGTGTTTTGAAGGCACCGAAGCAAAAGGTAGATTTTAATTCAGGTTCTTTACATACGCAGGCTCTCTGCCGAGATGAAGGAGGCATTTTAATCCCTCGGGAGCAGAGCTATCAAATTGGCTGGATGGCTCCCTCTGTCACAAACAGCATATTTTATGCAATGTACCCACACTCTGATCTGTTATGGTAAATCAGCTTTTCCTTCTCTGACATTGTGTGCAGTTTTGCATAGTTGGGTGGGGAGAAGGAGGGAGGCATGGCCCAGGTGGACACAGGTGTAAAACGCTTTCTCGTCCAAAAGAGGGGAAGAACTGCTTGTGAACAGGTGGAATTGAGCAGCACTTGATGTTAGATGTCTACACTAGCTGTTAAGGGTAGCCCTGAGAGCTCAAGACCGGGAAATCACCCTCTGTGCAGATAATGAGCCTGAAAGAATGGCCTAAGGTGTGTCAAGCGCACGCCGCTGGCGCTGCACGGGACCTCGCAGGCCCAGGGATACCTGGAGGGTTAGTGTGCTACCAGGCAGGCCCACACAAACTCTCCACAGGCAGGCAGTCGGCGGGAGGTGGAGTATGCCGTGTTTCCTGCTGCTCCAGATGGTGCCCTTTCAGAGTAATGTAGATGTAGCCACCGAGGTCCTGCCGAGAGACAGCCCTCTCCTGCTGGGCAGCTGTACAGAAGAGCGGCGGCCCTTTCCAAAGAGCTGGCGTGCTGGCCAGCCAGTCCCTGCTCCAGTCAGGAGGGATTGTTACCAGCCCTCCTCCCTGGGAGCAGGATCAGGTCAGCACGGGTGCTTTTGGGGAAGCAAATGTCCCTGCTGATCTCGAAGTGTGAGATCCTCTCCTTCAGGGAGTCTGTTTTCATGAGGCCACTCCTCCCTTTCTGTAGAAAGAGAAGGGAAATAAATAGCAGATTTTATTGCTTTCTTGAAGCACAAGGTCTGGGCATTGGTTTGTTGTTTTTTTTTTAAGGGGTAAATGCAGGGGTGGAAATACCAGCCGTTACTCTCTCTGTCCTTCCTCCACTGAAGGCAAGGGGGACCATCTGCACCAGAGTCAGAGCTGGAGATCTCCAGCCTGAGGCCATTTTCAGACTCGCTGCAGGCTGAGCAGAGGTCAGAGGTGCCAAACTGACTGTGTTTTCTCCTCTTTTCCCTCATCTTTCTGGACTCCCGTTTAGTTTTCATTTAAGATCTCAACAGGCTAGGAAACTCAAGTGTCCTCAGCACTTCCCTCTACACCCTTCTTCCCCCTAGACCACATAAGATCTCCCTTGTTATCCTTCCTGCGATGTTTTTCTATCTATAATGAGTACTGCTATGCTCAGTGACCCAACCGTCCCTCCAGTATAAGAAGGCCCTTTTCTTCCAGGTTGGTGTATTTGTTTTGGAGGTTGTCTTGATTCAGGTGAAAGTGTTTGTGGCCTGAATCTATCAGCTACTCAGTGTTGCTCAAATTACTTTCAAAAAGTAATTTGTTGCTGATTCCCACGTCCAAAAAAACTTATTGTCAATTTCATGTTCTTGGTGACCGTCTCGGTAAAAGATAGTCACGTATCCAAAATTAGAACCCGGCTGTTGCAAACTCTGGGGAAATAAACCTGAGGTGCAAATGAAAAAGAGGTTTTTAGAGACAAATATAGTCTGTTTCCAGTGCTCTCTTTGATGACTTGGTAGAAAGCAGTCTCCAAACTTCCTGGGCCTTCAGCAGCACTTCTAAGCAAGTTAAGCACTGCAGGTGACATCCTACAGTTTTTCTCCCCACTACTCTCAGATTTAAAGACATGGTCTCATTTGCCTACCAACAGTGTCCAGGAGTCAGCAGATGCCAGGCGATCTGACTCAGGGATGATCATAGGGATGCTAATAACAGGGTTGGGTGGCATTTTCTGCCAATCCAGCTGGCGCAGGGCTCATATTCCCTGATTTAGGTGTCCTAAAAGCCAGATGTCTAATCTGGGTTAGTCACGCCAGGCTTTCCCTACAATTAGTAAAGAACAGGCACCTCCAGAGGTGATTTGATTGCAGCCAAAGACACGTGTGTAAGAAAAGTCAGAAGAATGGCCCTCAGGAAGTGTTTCTATATCCAAAATAACAATAAAGGAATCCTAGAATGACCAGCTTAGACATCTAACTTCTAAACATTCTCAGTTGGGAAACATTGATCCCACACCTTATTATAAAAACTAGTTGTTAAAACCAAAACAGTTCAAGGCAAAATGTTGGTTTCAGCACATCCTCCGATGTCATGAGATACCTCCCTGGAAATTGTGTAAATTCATTGTTTCAGTATTTAAATATATATATATATGTTTGAATTGGCTTTGGTTGTTGAAGAAAGCACTACGGTATTGCAATAAAAATGTACTAGAAACATGTGAAATGTAGGCAGAGCTGCAGGGAAGAAAGGGTTACCATAAAAAGTGAAAAAATGTAAAAGGTTAAAATCACAGCTTTCTGGTATTCACATAATTATGGAGATGGAAAGTATCAGTGAGCTAAGCCGAGAAAGGACTTCTTGTTTTTCCTTAGTTTAGTTTTAGAGGAGCAGTTTAGCAAAAATATTGCACCTTTTGCGCCAATTCAGAAAAGTGAATTTTTTTTTAATTTAATTTTCCTGATTTTCCTTGAAAGTTTCCTATATTCACTCAAGGTAGCAGACTCACTACCTTACAGAACATTTCTTGATAGATCGCTTAGATGGACATTACAGACAGATGATGAGTATTATGCTTTCCATTGGTGATACAAATTTTCAATTAAAATTAGTTTTTTGACAGTACAAGATTAAGGATTTTCTCTGAAAATCACACTTATTTTCTGAAGGAAGGGAAACGTCTCATCAACAACGTTAAGGCACTTTGCTGGAAAAACTTCCCCATTAAAAAGCCGGGCTTCGATTGAAAGAAACATGAGTGAAAATGGCAAAAACATGTACATGGAGTCTGAACTGCCACAGCGAACTGTAGAGCTGAAGCAACACAGGTTCAAGGTCCCTCACTTACGCTTAGCTTGTGGTGCTGTATATTGAAGTATATCACAGGGGCCAATACAGAGGTGAGGAAAATGCTTTCCCTTCTACTTTTGTCTTAAAACCCAACAGGTTGTTATTGCCCAGCTGATGTCAGCGCTGGGAGGAGGCAGAATGAAGACTCTGCTCAAAGGCAGCGCTCAGCTTGCTCTGCCACAGCCAAAGTCTGGCTCTCTCTGTCCTCCCAGTGAGGATCCTTCTCCTCATTTAAAAATCACAAGTATTAAAATGCACCCGTGGCATTTACACTGCCGTATCTGTCCATTGCAGGGAGTCAGGGGCCACTGGTAGTACCGATTGGCTTAATCTCTCTGATAACGCGGAACAGAGCTGCGAGCCGGTACCAAAAATAAAGATGGTTCTCATTTACAGAGAAGGAGTTAAATTTGCAGACCAAAAAGCGGGTCAGGTGAAAGGCAGAGCAGACTTTTCCGTGAGGAATCATCCAGCTTGTCATCGGCTACGTCTGCCCTTTTGCAGGTGAAGGAGGTGCTGAGATGGATGGAGGTCCCTCTGAGCAGCTGCACACCTGCAGCTCCTGTAAACGTCAGTGCACCCTGCAGAATACAACCACAGGATTAGGCTCTCCAACAGATCTCTTTGCCCCAGATGTCGAGATACTAAATTATAAGCAGAATATGCCATGGGTTTTGGTCTGATCTAACAGGTTGACCCAAACTTAACTGTTGCTATTTTAATCTGCTGTAGGTTTCTAGCCCCATAAGAAGCTCCACTCTCTCCAGCTCTAGCTCCATGGTTGCACGTTTCTGCTGCCAGACTATGCTCAACCAGGCAAGCAAGGAAGTATAACATTTCAGGGGGGAACCAAAACAGCTTTTGAGGCTAAACAGTATTTATGTCAGGCAAATTAAAGGGCAGTAGGAAACTGTGCCACCTCCTGACCCCTTAAAAACTGTCACATAACAAAAGCTGTCCTTGGTTTTCTTCTTACTGATCAGAAAGTATGGTACCTTTCTCAGACAGGGCCATTTTGTCAGCCTCACAAGAAAAACGTTATTCCTCTGAGTTGTGCTTTTCTTGCAAACCTGTGGAAACATATTATTTACGTTTCCGAAAATGTAGAAGTATCTACATGTATGTAACTCGCCCAGTATCATCTCCCCTGTATAGGAAGAAGCATAAGATTGGCCTTGTTCCAAATCATGTTGAACACGCCACCTGGAAGGAACAGAGACATCTGGAAAATCATTCCACAATCTCTGAGGAAATTACAGGAGAAATACCGGATGATTGGAAGAACAGCCCTTTGTGGGATTCTTACTTTATCAGCCGATTTCACTTAGATTTTTTTTTCCTAAGTAGCATATGTTCAGAACTTTAATAAGAAATCTTTGAGTTCTGGGGGTTTATTTATTTGTTTATTTAATTTTGCTTGTAAATGAAAAAAGTTTTAGAAATTTCACAGGTGGCAGGGCAGGGGGTGGGGAAAAGAAGAGAAAAGAAATATCCGACAGTTTGCATGTCACAGTGCAATAGTGGGAAGGATTGTTCCCTGGCCTGGTGTGAGGAGCAAATTCATTGAGCCCACAACAAGGCTCAGCGTGTCTGGATTGCAGCAGATCTGGCTGCAGAAGGACGACTCATTGGTCAGTGCTGCCCAAAGTCCTGCTGCGGACAAGCAGGGTGTTTTCAAAAACCAAGCAGAGATACCTCTGGCAGGAAGCAAGTTATAGGTAAAGCTGAGTCTCTGGGTGCTCATGCAGAACATTGACTGTAGTGTCCTCTGGATATATGGGAAAGAGGTGAAGAGACCACCACTACATAAACTGTACTTCTAATTTCCATGCAATGCCTCTGATGCAGAGCTTCTCTGTCCTCTTCTGTTGTGTTGCAGTTCTTGTACGTTGGGCTATAACACCAGCACTGGAGTTATATACTCCTATCGGCTCAATTTCCCCTCTAAATCACCTTCTAAAATGCAAAAAGTGCCATGAGGTACACATGGACAGCACAGGAGGAGACCCCAGCCTGTGTCAGCCCAAACTGCTCTCTCATATCACTAGATTTGATAGCATAGCAGGAGGCGAGGTGGGACAAATCCAGACCCCCAGCTTCATCTGAATGCAGTTGCTATTCAGTGTTTCATTTTTTTTTTGTAATTAAAGGAGGTGTGGAGGAGTGTGGAGGATGGAGAGTGACAAGAGATAGATCCCAGTTCATAAACATCTTGAACATTTGGAAGCTTTTAAGCAGATGCTATGCTGGCAAAGTATTTCTGAACCAGCCACCTGCATATGTTTTCTGTGTTTATTAAACTAAGCTCCAAAGATGAGAAGATACAGGTGGAAGCTTTGAGCTCCATCCTTTTCCCCACCTCCCCTTGTGTGTTTTAATCCTAATCTCTATCAACAAAGATGAGTTGCTTCTTTAACGCATGCAGAAATTACATTGAGGCCCACTGAGGACAAACAACGAGCTTTGATTCCATAATCAATCGCTAAGAAATTCATTAGTGCCAGCACAGATCTTTCATGCGGGAGGAGCTCTCCCAATGGACCTGCCTGCATCAGAAGAGCTTGTGAGCAGCCGTTCTCTTCCATTACGCTGAGCTCGTTCCCATGCCGGGGAATAGCCCCTTCCCTGCCTTCATCTCAAGGAAGAAAAGCTCAGGAGCTTGAAGACTGAAAACTTGTCTTCACTACTGACTGCCCTTCACAGCCCCTCTCTCTCTTGCTGTCTTTCAGCTTGAACATGAACAGACATCCCGAGCGCTCTGAGGGCATTAGAGACTTGTAAAACAAGCGTAAGGATGATGATCAGGAATAAGTGCTCTTATGGATGAAGTATTCAAAAGGAAGTACCTACTTTTTTTCAATTTGTGTTTTGGACCAACAGAAGTTACCAAGTTTTCAGTGTGTTAAGCTCCCATCAGTTTCCAGGGATTTGGTTATATGCATTTTGTATTAAAAGAGACAGAACAAACCAAAACAGTAAGACAGAGAGAGTTCACATGCCACCAAAACTCACCCAATACTTATCTACTTAAGTACTTCATCCTAAATATCTCTAGTGGTATCAGATACCTTCTCTCTTAAAGGTATTGGTTAAGATAGACATGCTAGCCCTCCTCAGCTGCTTAGTTAAATATGGGGAATTGCATAGTATTTACCTTAAATGCCCTCTGGCAATAATAGTTAAACACTACTCTTCACATTACTGTTATGTGGTGAATAGCAGAGGAAACATTAGCTGGGGTCATGGAGATATCTAAGGAAGCCAAGCCATATAAAATGTAAGAAATTCACAGCGACCTCCACCTAAGAGGCCTTATTTTAGATTTCATTCTGCACTTAACAGCAATACGTACAATTTAGCAGACTTTCTGCATTGTGTCTATTCAGCTTGCCTCAAGATTTACCTGAATATTCTGGTGTCTGCTGATACCATTTCTGCTGGACTCATGCTGATGTTCTGGCTTCTGCATTTTTCCTCCAGTAACTTGAATAAATTTCTGGCATAAAATTCATGTTATACTTTCATGTCTGGGGCAGGAATCACTCTCCAGAGCAAGGAGGTTGGATCTTTCCGTGGGTAATAGAGAGAGCTTGCATTGTTCAACTTGACTTTTTACTTGAAATTTTCAGATATTTGGTGCTAGCTGAAATGAGTCCCAGAAATTCACACCTAAAGAGATTAGAGACTACTTTAAAGCCCAGTGAGGGCAAGGGAAAGACTCTATGAACTACATCAGACTTTGACCTAAGCCCTCAGCAAATTCAGGCTCCAGTTGCCTCTCCAAGTTGCCCACTACCCTCACAAGCACCTCCTCAAACCTGAGCCATGTTCACGACACAGTGAACCAACCAGGTGCCATATCCACCCCCAGTGTTTTCAGGGCACACGTTTTGTACCAGCAGCAAGCACAAACACCTACTCCAAGAGAAGAGAAGGATCCCTTGGTTTGCAGCTCTGCTCAATGACATACCCATGCATCCCTTGCAAACTCTGAAATGTAGAAGGGCAGTGTGTAGATTGGGACAAATGCTAATCTCTCTGTGTTGTATGTGTGCACACACACAGCCTTGCAGAGAGGAATCTGCTATACAGAGCTAGGAAATGTTGGCCCAGCAGTTGGACTAAGTCCTTTTGGACAAGGAAAATGCACCGGGATCCTTTATGCTCTGTCTGGAAAGCCAAGAGAAGCAGAAGAAAGGATACTAGCTGAAGAGCTCATCCAAGGGACAGGCTTTCTCAGTGCACAGGGACTCCCTCGGTGCCGTAGGTGCGAGCCCATTTAAGATAATCCCAGCCACTGAGGTACACACTCCTTTTGACAAAGCTCTTTTCTGCCTTTCCTCTTCCTTGACCTTGTCATTCAGTTCCTTGTGAAGTAATGTGAAAGCATCTGTTGTCTCTTTCGTTTAATTTGTAAATACACTCCCGGAGGGCTGGCAGAGCACATGCAAGCCTGAGAGGCTACCACAGTGTCAGTCACCAGCACCAAAGGCAGGAACGCAGGCTCCTGTCCTCCAGGAGATGCCCTCCATTCTCACAGGAGCCTGCCCACTGCACATTTGCCAGAAAGACATTTACAAAGGGCCTTGGGAGATTTCTGCAGGTACCTTGTAGTGTGGACGTGGCCAATGGGCAGCAGGGAGCTGTACACGTGCCTCAGATACCCCTTCCATAGCTGGACAGGGAGGTTAAAATGGATTTTGATTGTGCTGAAAGGTGTTGCATCAGAGACGTATTTGAACCAAGAAACTTTTGTGTTTTCTATAAAGCACAGCTATACCTGTGTTTTAGACAGAAATAGTAAGCAAAAAAACACCACTCATCTACTCTTATTAGACTGCATGCTAAAGATTGCTACATATGGAAGGAGGGGAGAAGACAAAATTTGGGTGTACAGAAGCCTTTCCTCGGGTGTATTAGTTAAAGCAAGGGGGGTCTTTGCATTCCTTTTGCTGTATTATTACTGAGATAGTCCTTGGATTGCAGTTCAGTCATTTACTCAGTCCTTGAGATAGCAAACTTGTCACCATCTTATGTGGTTGTTCTGCCCCACAAAAAACTGTTAAAGGCCTCAAGGTTTCACCTGTGATTGTTATGATTACTATAAATTATCTTTTTATTGCACGTTGAAATCCTCAGACACCGAGCACCTACAAAATCGTGTTTCTTTCAGCAGCAGGTGCAGCCTTTCAGTTCCTAAACTGCCTCTCACGGCTGCGGAGACAGCTGAGACAGCCATCTGGAGACGCGGGAAGGAGCGTACCTGGTTCCCCAGCTCCTCGGCTCTCTCACTGTCTTCATGCCTGACAGAAACAAGTCTTTCCCCTGCCTGGCAGAGCACAGACTTCATGGGTGACGTAGCTTGTGCTGCTGGGTGCATCCATCCCCTGCCAGAAGTCCAGAGGCAGCATCTTTCCCTCGTACTCCGAAATGACCCAAAACGGGGCCAGAAGTCTGGCTCCCCAGTCTCATACGGACAAGTGGGCAACACTAATTAGCAAACACTTGGAGAATGTGCCTCTTTCTTTGGAAGCAGGGGAAATATCAAATTAGTATAGACTCTGTCAGTTAGCTCTTGATCATTTTTCCTGGCTATAATTGCATTTAATTGAGAGTGTAGTGCTGATGAGGCATTTTAAAAGAACCATCTTCATCCCCTATGTGACACTGTTGTAACATGTATAATGTCATCCTGATGTGTTTGCTTCTGCTCTGGGATTAATCTTCATTCTTCAGTCCTAGCACTGTCTTCTCCTCCCAGTCTTACAAAGGGGAAACTGAGGCGAAGAACCATTGGGCAACTTCCCCAAAGTAAGACAGCAGGAAGGTGGCAGAGCCGGTTTTGTAAGTCGGGACTTCAAACCCCTCAACTCGGTCAAGCACTTCAACCCCCCGGCTCTCGCTTTGCAGTGTTTATTTTCATTCCCTTCCAGATGCAACCCACCTCCCAGTCCCACCAAAGCCAAAAGCCCAGGGAAAGTAGGAGGAAGATCTCTCACGCAGCAGCATGTTTTCTGCCCTTTTCCTCCTTGCGCCTGACAAACATATTGCCACAAATGCATAAAGACAATTAGCACCTTTATAGACAGGTCTCCATACCAAGAGGGATTTCATCCTTGTCTGCTGCTCTAGATTGGGCCGATTGGCAAAGGCGGGTAAATCCGTATTCTTAGTTTAACAAGACAGGAGAATGAAGTGGAAAGCAAGAAACACCCACAACCCTCACAGGTATGAATGTTCAGGCTGATTCAAGCCCTTTCAAGTGGTTTTGTCTCCAGCGATTTGCACTTTCCTGCCTCCCAGCCCTTCCCCACGTTCCCGTTCCTGCCCCCAACTCTGTCTTGCCAAGTCCTTCCACCGCTGTTATTATTTGTGAAGCATGAGGAGAGTTATGACAAGGGAGGAATGTCATTAAACCACGCCGGGAGGAGATGTCAGCCGCCATGCAAACATCTTCCTGACACTCCACTTTCAAACGATTTCAGAAACTGCACTCAGATGATTTCAGGTTGGGTAGGCCTGTCAACTCAGATGGACGCCACGCGTTGCTTTGGTGCCGGAGACAGCTCCGGAGCGTCTCAGCCGGCTGTTGCGCACAGGCGTACACAGCCCCGTCACCCACCCACCCCCCCTCCCCACACACAACCGCACAACCGCACATCATTATTTTTATGCCACTCCAAGA
>JAOXNO010000020.1:9513211-9525375 GCA_028565335.1 Limnodromus scolopaceus
AAAGAGGGGAGATTTAGATTAGATACTAGGAAGAAATTCTTTACTGTGAGGGTGGTGAGGCACTGGAACAGGTTGCCATGGGAAGTCGTGGATGCCCCATCCCTGGAGTGTTCAAGGCCAGGCTGGATGGGGCTTTGAGCAACCTGGTCTAGTGGGAGGTGTTCTTGCCCATGGCAGGGGGGTTGGAACTCAATGATCTTTTATGTCCCTTCCAACCTGAACCATTCTATGATTCTATGATCTCTGATGGGGACTATGAGGCAGCACAAGCTGCTCCAAGACCCCCATGGGTAGATGTCTTGTGTCACTTTGGCTGTGGGTGTTTTTTGAATAGCCTCTGAGAGATATCACTGATTTCCATGGACGTATGTCATTCTGACTGTCGGTCCACGACTTCTCAAGGGCTTGGGAGGTGCATAGAGTAGGGCCTGGTGTGCCAACAAACAACTGCAGCTTCCTAACTCAAAATGTTGACCAACACCACCCTTAGCCTGTGCATCTCATCGCACAGGTTTTCCTAGTGGTTCCTGCCCAGGAAAAGAGCAAAGAGGCTTTTCTTTCCCCAGGGACACCATAGCATGGGACACACAACACAGGGACAGAGCACTGGAGCTTGCTCCTAAGTGGCCTCATCTCCATTGGCTCAGAATCTTCCATCTCCCATTCACAGGCAGCAAGGACAGCATGAGAGGGTGTGTGCACGTGCATGTGTACCCACTATATTAATTCATATGTATGTGCATTTTTGCATATCAGTTCTATAGGGCTCAGCAACATCAAAAGGAACCTGGATAATCAGACCAGAAGATATAAAAGGTCAAACAGAATATCTTTTAAAGAGATCTGAGAAGCTTAATTTTCATTCAATGCTACTGCAGGAGCTTTTCCTCCTTTTTTTTTCCTCTCTCTTTTTTCCCACTTCCATGAAACTCATGGAAATGGGAAAACTTTGATCTGTTTTTATGTCTTTTTCAGCTCCTCTTTCAAAAAAATTATTTTAAAACCTTTTTTTTTGGCTTTTCCTTTCCCACAAAGTCATGAAGGCTTCTAAGAGTAAGAAACTAGTAACATGCAGCATCTTTCCACGTGTTTTCCTCCCCACAATGCACATGCACTCCACAGTCCCTGTTCTGCTCAGAAACCTATGACTCCAGGGCAGAGGGATGAAATTAAAACTGAGTGAAATGTTATTTCCTTCATGTCAAGGGTTTTAAACTCGGTCACTTTTGAGTCCTGTTCAGGGTTTGAATTGGACCCTCAGTTGTATGTCTAGCAAAAGGCCAACTTCACAGAGGGAAACCCAGCAGGCTTTATTTCAGAGCTGTGCTATCAATCAGTTCACGTTGACAAGGATATGAGTGTAGGGTTGGGTCATCTGGGTTTTTTCTTTGATTTCCTTAAGGACTGAACAAAGTTACTTAACTTCCTGGCCTAACTGCTGAAGAAGTTACTAAATTCTGCAAGTCTGCTATGTCTATTAGGCAACAGTTCTGTGGCACATTTTCTGCTCTGGCTGGGAACACCCCAGAACTCCTCCCTGGTTCTCCCAGATGCTTTGAGGTCCAGGGTCCCTCTTAGCTCACATCCCCCTGATACCCTGCAGTAGCAAGCTCCCACGCATACCATTTCCCCGTGCCACATTCAGATGTACCACTTCAACCTTTACACCCTGGAATTACGTCCTAGCATTCCTTTACATGTCCCCCAGCCACATGTGGGGGAGCTGTCATTCCTCACATGCTCCTGACAGCCTCCCCTCCCCTGGCTGCCTTTCCCATCCCTGCTTTTGCTCCCCTTGCTCTAGCAGCCACGCTTGCAAAAAGCCCTTCTCTGGTGAAGGGATTGCTCACCAGCACTTCAGAGCAGGATCCCCGCAGCCCACACCAAGCACAGGCAAGAGCTAAAGAATATCATTTGAGTAAAGCCAGGTTGAATTTATGTGGCAGGGCATTTTAAGAGGTGGCTGTCTGCTGGGAACAGGGCAGATAATGCCAAAACCGTTTTATACTGACTCTAAGCAGGCTGCAAGCAAGGTCTCCTGGATGTCAAGGCTCACAATTCCTGTGTTAAGGCTCTCCCTCCCTCAGAAGATAGTGCCAGAGCAGTAGGAGTGCTGGTCCTGTGCTTCTAATTAATATGATTTCTGTCTCCCGGAGTCTCCTTCCAGATTAAATGTGGAAAGTGTAAATACTGTACACAGACACACAAACTCACCAGACTGCCTCATCTTTCAAGCTGAGTTAGTCTTTCTTGCAGTAAGCAGACGAGCTCAGAGGAACTGGAAAAAAAGACTGAGTTATTACAGCCCAAGTTTTGTGTGAAACCAAAACTGCCTTGCAGATTGGAACTCTATTTTCAGTTATTCCAGTTCCTTCCAAAACACTACTACTAATAATTGAAGTTCTGAGGCTTTTCAAGTAATTTTTATCCACCAACCTCCTCTCATGTACAAAACCAGCTCATGCCTGTCAGGCCAGCTGGGATGAGCTCAATCCGAGACACAGGGTACCAGAAATTTAATCCTGAATTTCCCAAATCTAATTGAAACTTCACAAGTTGTGATTAATAATTCACTACTTTATTGCTGATACGATGCCTTGGGCTATCACAGCATCTGAATAGTTGATTTGCCAAGAGGGGTGATATGTCCTTTCCTAAAGCAGAGAAAGCTTGATCAAAGAGTTGCCATGTAAATCTGGCTAAATGTTTTTAAATAGTTTGAGTCTAGATCTCTGACATTGACTTGGTGTCTAAGGACAAGCTGGGAAGAGGCAGCTGGGGAAGTTTTATACCATCCACTACAGTACATGTCATATGTCTAGAAACATGGTCAAAGAAATAGTGTATGAAACACTGCTTTATACATGGGGGAAAAAATATGAGAAAAGACTAGAAGATAAAGAAATGAAGTTACTAGAAGGAAAAGAACTTACTTTTATAAGCCTATGCATAATAGGAGTATTAACTACCTTTTGACTTGATTCATTAGGTCCCCTTCCTCCCACCCTGGTCCCTGCTTTTACTCATGCTGGCTCAAATCTGCTCAGTCCAATGGATGGTGAACACCAGTAGAAGAGCTGAGCAAAACTTGTTTTGACACAGTCAGACTTTGTATTTTCTCAGCCTGGAAAGTTGACAAAAATCTGGGTGACAGTCCTACTGTGCCTTAGGATTAGAGGCAAATTTTGGCTAGAAATGGTGTTTCAAAGTTCTCCAGAACTGACAGCCCCAGATCTGAGCCTTGAGAAACCCTAGAGGTAAACAGTCGGTATTTCAGCTTGAACAGTGAACAAATTTTCCATCTCCCATCAAAAGCGAAGCTCAGTTTTGACAATTTCCCCATTTGTAAAATAGAAATATTGAGAGCTGGTTCACTGATTTCCAACATCATTTAGTGATTATAGGATTCCTCTGGTTGTGCAGAACTCTGCTTTTGGAAATTTGAAATTTCTTACAGTTTCCAGAGAACTTACCAGTTTTCATCAACAGCAGAATGATACTTTCTCAGCCAGCATATAGGGCAGTTTCACTGCAAGAGTAGTCCAAAGAAAATGTACAGAGAATTAAATGTTACCCAGTCAAAAAGAAAAGATTTGCAGACAGAAGGAAAAAACAGTGTACTTTTCTTGCCAAAGGAAAAGGTGTTTTTGAATTCCAAATGCAAGCATCATAAGACAAAAATACCATTTTTAAAAAATCTATCTATCTATCTATACACTAGAAAGTTTGGGAAAAAATATAGATGTTCAGAAAGATTGCTTTTATCAGTACACCCACACCACAAAACTGATTTTCCTCTCCAAATTATTACTAGTGAAGCTTTTTTGTTGGTTTTTTTCCTTCTGCCCCTCTGCCTCTACAGTTCTGATCACAAATGCATTGCTTGTGCTCCCTGTTGGTCGATATTTGGTATGTGACCACCAGCTCTTAAATGTAAGTGAAGAACTACACTCCACTGATTTGTGTCAGTGAAGCTGTATTTGGGAGATAACTGTTCACTGGGTTTATTTATTACAGTGACTCTCACAGGATCTGCATCACAGTACAGTCACAGCATGTCTCTGGAAATAAAGCAAAATGAATTCTATAAATAAATCGGGTACATTACCTCAACATGAGCTTTGCAAGCAGCAATATAGTCAAAAGAACATACTAGTGAAAGTGACAGGATGTTATATATTCAATGACACGCGCTAACAAAGGTAACAAGAACATTTATTTCATAAAGCATACAAATATCATATGGAGAAAGAGGAAGTTTGAATCACATCCAACCAAAATGGCTTGTTTCTGGCTGGTGAACTGCACATGACAGATGTCCTCATATACAGCAGCACCTTTCAATGATCTTTGTATGCAGCCCAACTCATCTCTCATTAGCAAGACATTTTATTACCAGCCTGTGAGACCATCCTCTCAGAATTGCTGTCTGCCCAGCAGAAATACTGTCTTAACAAAGAGCTTTGTGGGAAAGTCACGGAAGATTGGCAGGGAGGACTGTAAACACGCTCAAATGACTCACATCTGGGGTGCTGGGAAACATATATCACACAAATTGTTGTTCAGTCTTGTGTGCTTGTGAGTAGAACATCTGCACTTAGATAACATAAGTCTGCGATGGACTCAGGGACATCTTATCTAGCCGCTTGAGATTCCTGCCCTGTTGTTGAAGAAGATCAAAGCACAGTGGGAAAACTATGCCTATTTGAATCCTCTGCGCTCTCTCACTCTCTCGTAACAATCTGGCTAACAAGGACTGACCAACAGGGACTCTGGCTAACAAGGACTCTTGCTAAAAAGGATTCTCACTCGATCCGCAGTGCCCGCATCCCCTGCTTGCATGCGTCTGCCTGGGTGTTGCTTCGGAGACACTCCGATTTGATTAAACTTGTTCTTTGCCTTTCATCTGTGGTTTTGTGGTTGTTCCTGCGTCCTGCCTGCATCAGCTCACACAAGCTTCCTGTAGGTGACTGTCTAGCCAGAGAGGGAACTTGGCACTCAGTAGAACCCATCAACTCAGGAGGCACCTGAGGCGCTTGCGGTCATGTTTCCTGAATATTACTCACTGCTCTCTTTTCTGAGAAGGTAACTCTACACCTTGTAAGAGAATAATTTTTCTTAGCTATCCTTCACCTTTTGTCCTCCCTTCCCCTACTCTTCACCTCAGGGAAACCCCCTAGCAACACTGATATCTATTTCTCCTTGTGGAGAATAACCACTGACAGTGAGATCTTCTGTGCTGGCTGGAAAGCATGGGAATACGGAGAGGAAGATATTATAAAAGTTCTGCTCCTCTCTCTGGGAAACAATCCCTCTTGTACTCTATCCAGTTATGTAAGGGGTTACCCCAGGAACAAGGGGAACTTCTCAAGAGGTTGCCTGCCAGGTAGAAGTGAACATTAACTCTGCAATGACTTGTGACTATGTTTAAAAATGTATTTTTAAACTGTATTTTAGGCTGTTCCATACTGGAGCTTGCCTTTAATCTGGGTATTTTGACCTTCAGTCCATTGCTCTTTGTCATACAGTGTCATACTTCACACTGCATTGGGATCTGGGTAAATTCAGTCATGCCATTTGACTTGGCTTTTCTGCTCAACTTGTTTTGGACAACTATCTTCAAGACAACTTGCCACACTATCTTCCAAATAAATTGGATTTATTGGATAAATATCTTTTGTTTTTCATCTCTAGCTCCACAGTGTACAATGCAAAGTCCATTGAAATTAATGGGCATCCTCCCACAGACCCATACTAGACATAGGTGAAGCCTCACTTGTATAAAATCTTAACCCACCTTCTCAACCCACAGCCTGGCTCCAACATTAGCACAAGCCAGCTTGGAAGTGCCCTTGTCAGGACACTGCAGCATGCAGAACAGATCTACTTGTGAAATGAGTTTGATGTGGCTCAGGCAAGGGCAGAGTTAGGTGAGGTCCACAACTTAGAGAGCATTATACACTGATTCTTGTTCCTGTCTCAGGAAAGAGATTAACATCTAAATGGTCATGGAGAAAGATGACATTTCTTCACATTCATATTCTTACATACCAGTAATAGAGCTGTCAATTTATTTACCTATCTCTACCTTCTGTTCTTGTTCCCTACATCTAGTCTGTGTTCAAGCCTAACACTGTGGCATACTGAGGTGGTTCCCTGCCTCTACAGGACTTATTCAGAGAACTTAGTCCTGGGAGAGCTGCCCGTGACCACAGTAGCACCTCCACACACACCTGTAAATTAAAAAAGAGCCAATTAGTGCATTGATTTTGCCAGAATGCTGGAGGAATGGTGTAGTTTAGCTAGTAGACCTTAAAAGGTACTTTAGAATTCTTTCATTCTCTTTCTTCATATTCAACTTGATTCTCTCAGCCATGGGTTTTAATTAGACAAAAAACTTTGTTTTGATGGTTTTCAGACCATGAAAATCTTGCAGAAGTAGAACAGAAGTGATTATGGACTCAGTGAAGGAATGGATGGTTATACAAAAGATTACTTCTTCTATGAGTGTATGTATGTGTGTATGTATACTAGTGTAGTTGACATACCTCAGATGGAAATAAAAGCATCAGAAATATCCTGCTGCAACTCCAACCTACCAGGAAAAAGCTTAATTTTATGTCATTGAGAAAACACACAAATTATATATAGCATCATTTAACAGCACTAATCCCCCTTCCTTTCCTTTTCTCATACCTATTATTCCTTTTAAGAAGTAGTTTACCTTTGAACCATTTTCTCTTAGACATCCACAGACAGATGAGCACTCATGAGTTCAATGATTATGTTTCCATTGTTGCTTAATGTAAACAATAGAATTAAGCCCAGCAAAATCTTTATCCCATCAATTATCGAATGGCTCGGATAGACACTTTAGGTAGATGACCATGACTCTGCTAGAAGCACAGTCAAAACAGACTGAAATCCATGCATTCAAAGCTCCCAAAACCAAAGGCAGTTCTTGACCCTCTTATTGCAGCTTGTCTTCATCCTGTTCTGTCCCATATCCCTGCTATCCTTGCTCCCCAGCTTAGCACATTCCCCGTTTAGCATCACTGTTACCTCCATCACTCTTCTCTCACCCATTCTCTCCAGCTAAGACCAGATGCACTTGCTTTTCAGCACACCATGAAAAGAGAAGGTTGATTACAGTTTCTATGTCCTCTGAACTAAATGATACCAAACTCACAACACATTCCTTTAGCCCTCCCAGAGCCAGTACAGCTGGCCAAATTGCCCTGTGATTTATGTTCATTAACATCATGAACATTACCGTGACATTTTTCACCCTGGCACTGTCTTCTTCAAGCAATAAAACGTGAATGACTTCCACCAAAAACTCTTTTGTCACAGCAACTGGAAAGCCATTTTCTGAAAATGTGGTTACTCTCCCTCAGCTTGGAGCAGAAGTCAATGGGTGCAGCTCTCGAGATTTATAAACATTTCTTAGAATTAATTTATCTGTGAAGTCTAACATCTTCCATGTAGTTGTACCTGTCAGATACAAATGATTCAGCTATGCAAGATGAAATCCCAATATGTCGATATGATCTACTGTAGAAACGGGTTATTTTTCTTTCCCCTTTTTCCAATATTAGATAACTAAGTCTCCATACAGAAACAAAGAAACAAAAGAAACCACAAAATATACCAAATAGCATTCAAATGCAATGTTTAATAGTAGCCTAAACAATGGGATGAGAAACTGATGAAAGTAATGCTATTTTACAGCATCTCAGCTCTGCATGTTTTTCCAGACACCCATAAATTTCTTTGTTTCTGTCATGGTTTTTTTCCCAGAGATTATTGTCCTGGCAACATTTGTATCTCTCTGGCCCAAACTGAGATAAGTTCGTCCTGGGGTGCTGTTCCTTTGTCACACTTTTCACTTGGTTTTTTTTGTGTGTGCAGTACAGCTGTGCTTACTGGAGGATTATAGCAGATACAGCTTGATCTTACAGGGCTTTTTTATCAATTTACAGCAGCGAAGTTAAGATCTCATATTCCGATTTGTGGGAGGTAATCTCCAGAAATGAAATTTGTGGAACGTTCATTTTGTATCCTCTTATGTCAGATGCAAGAAGGAGATGAAGCACCTTGTTTCCATTCTGTAAAAGTCTAAGATTAGAAGGAAAAGATACTGCTCATATTTCATTTTCATGTTGTC
Organism: Limnodromus scolopaceus; assembly: GCA_028565335.1. Lineage (NCBI taxonomy): Eukaryota > Metazoa > Chordata > Aves > Charadriiformes > Scolopacidae > Limnodromus > Limnodromus scolopaceus. The sequence goes on from JAOXNO010000020.1 coordinate 9,521,379, forward strand.
CAGCCTTTAAGGTCAGTTTGTCTTCTGTCATTCCAGAAACACATCAGCTGTGAAACATGGAGCAATGAAATGGTTTTGAAAAAGCTGCCCCCAGATTTTAACATCTCCGTAGTAAATAAGTGGCATATGCAGAATAAAGGTCCAGCTATGTGTCGGCATGATATTACTCAGTGTGCAGAAGTTTGTTTGCTTTTGGGGGCCAAAAAGAAAAGTGTAACTGAACAGACAAGTCAGGGAAAGGCATAGCAAAAGTATTCAAAGAGAGGTACTTATCACTTCAAGCAGAGAAGACAGGATAACTCTACATGAATGTGAGGGGGTAAATTGAAGCTGTGGCATTCTTGTGAGGTCCAAACAAAATTGTAATTAAGAGAAGGCTGAAAATGAAGAAAACCACAGAGAGAGTATGAGAATGATGAGATTTTTTTGATGGTGAAAGTATTGTCCTTCCAGTGAAGTGGCAGAAACTCTTCTGATTTTGTTGTCTAATTTGAAATTGGATTGGATAAAGTAGCTAATTTCCAGTAACAACAAGCTGTGCTGAAACTTAAGGTGAGTCAAATTATTCTAATGGGTTTGAGAACAGAAAGAGGGAAGAGTCTACTGTGATGATCAAAGAGTTTCAGTTTGGGCATCACTGTGCAGCAAATTGTTCATTATAGCAGTAGTAACTTCTTTTTAATGATTATACTTAAAAATTTCTGAGCACCAACCAGAAAAAGTCCTGTTATCAGCATTAGCCTACTGCTGTCCTTTGCATTTTATACCCTGACCATCTACAATGGAAAGTGAATTCTGATCTCAATAGCTACATCCATCTTAAAATTAGCCCTTACTACTCACTCTCACTATTTACACCATCATACCCTGTTTGAGGAAAGTCTGCTGCCATCACCAGCCCATCACTTACTCTGTAAATAATTAGGAAAGTGAGGGAAAAACACATGGTTAGTGGAGTTGAAGCCATAATAATAATAAGTCAATTCCCTTGCACATTTTTTTAAAGATCAAAAAGTACTTTACAAACATTCAACTATTAAAGTCTGCATAGGCTTTGATAACATGTGTTCCCAGGATTTGCATTCTGTACTGCTTATTACTAACACTATTAATAATACTGTTTTGCATTAAAGCAGCAAATAGAGATCTTAATCAGGGCCCAGAGGCCTCTTTCACTAGATCCCACAAACCTGTATAATTAAAACAATGACTAGGTTCAGACCCACAGCTTTACAGGGTTTGGGTAGGATTTATCAGACCTAACTTTCACTATCTGAAAGCACGGATCATAGGGTTGTAAAATGAGCATGATTGGTATAGTTAGCATCAGACAAGCTGTGTTTCAGCCAGCCACAACTTACTGGGCTTCTGCAAGGACATGCACTTGTAGTTTGGGATATGCAGGGAGTGAGATAATGTGCTCTTACGGGTCTACGGATTTTAATTGTCGTAAATCCTTGAAATGGAGCAGTCTGATTTGTGTGCGTGCGTGTACTAGAAGTGGTTTCTGTGTCCATCTGCACACAGAGAGAAATATATATACAGATAGATGAATATTTTTATATGACTCATTCCTATATTGCCATTCCTTAATGGATGCTATTTGCTTCTTTTGAAACCATCCCTGACTAGCGTATCAATCCATATTATGTAGACATCATTGAGAGAGGCATAACAAGAAGCAATGGCTTGAATCCTAAAAAGGAAACATTTAGCTTAGACATTAGTTAAAAAAAATCTTAATGATAAGGCCAATTAGGCACCAGAATGAGGCACTAGAGGTGTTTTCAGGGGAGGTTAAAAAAAGGACTTGCATCAGGGGTAAGGAAGAAAATTACGCTTGTAATACAAGTGCTTGTGGGAGATAGATAGATAGATAGATAGACAGACAGACAGACAGATAGATACGTGAGTGTATGCATATATATGTGACATGCATAAACATAATTCTGTACTTTGTATATATGTTTGCATACAAATGTGCATGTGTGATAGTGTGTGTCTATGGGGGGCGGGGGGAGATGTGTACAAAGGCAAAAATACATCTGTATGTAGGCATCACAGACATAATTGGTCCATAAAATATTTATAAATTGCAACCTATGAAGTCAAGTAAAGTAGAAGGTTTTATTTGTCTGTCAATCTAACTGTTCCAGAGCTTTTTTATACTCAGTGAAAAGCAAAGTGAGTGGAGTTTGAATGAAGTATGGTGAAGCAGCATCTGTGCCTCTCTAGGATACAGGGCACTGAACAATCTCCCCTGGCCTAGCCAAGCATGTATCCTCACGCTTCACTTCAGGGCTGGAGTTAAAACATGTTGATTTCCAAGGAAAAATAGGCAATGCTGGTTGCAAAAATTTTACTGCTGAAGGAAAAAGTTACTTAGCCCAGGCCAGAGAATTTTGTGGCAAAGTCAGAGACTAATTCCAGACCTCCCAAATTCCAAAATATTGCTGTAACTGCTGGAAAGCGCAAATTATACAAAAGGAAAGGGACATGTTTTTTGACTGTGACCACCACTGAACATATTCAAAAGTCTCAGTCTGCCATAGCATAGGGGGAAGGTGGAGGAAGAAAGTTGTGTTCTGCCCACTCTAAATCAACCCCTTTCCCTGGATACAAGATGAGCTATATAGGTGCTCATGGCATTCCTAGTCATCTTTCCCAGGCAGCCAGTCTTTCCGTGCCAGGGGAATCTGATGCCCAGCACTGGCACATTGCTCCACTCTGGTTTTCTTGGAAAGGAAGAACCAACAGAAATCTCTGGATGGCAGCCTCTGGCACTCTGCTCTTCATATTTCCCTCACTTACTCTTCCCATGTCTCTTTTCTCTTTTTTATTTCTTTTGGACTGTAGGTTTCATTCCAGCTGGAAAGGACCAAAATATAACTATCAAATATGCACAGAAAAAGATGCCATTGTGGAGGAAAAAGACTATACGGAAATAGAGACACACCTTTGGGCTTTTCCAAATTAAACACTGGGGATGTTTCTGCATGCATTTGCATACAGAACATGCATACACATGTGTATGTGTGCACAGATGCCATCTAATTTTCCAAAGCAGAAGCAGGCTTCAAATTGCCCTTCCGTGTTGTGGGGAAAAAATAGGCTCTGAACATCAAACCCCAGCGCACTGGTGTCCTTCATCAATACACTGAAGGAGCAGTGACAGACATTACACTATTTCCCACCAATTTACATGAACTTCCTGGTGGTGCAGAGGAATAATTATACATAAGAACAAATCCCAAGTCTTAGCTCTTGGCCTCTTTGTTGGTACTGACAAAAAGGGTGCTAATTTTGTGGAAAAGTTTTGGGAGTACTATTCCTCTGAATAAATGCTTGGAGTTACAGGTATGCAATCCTAGTGCCATCTTTGGGTTACACAAGTTATCCATCAGGCCAGTACTTTGTGCCACGTAGTCCAGGCAGTGGGTGCTCCACCAGAAAACAGAGTTGTGCAGTGTTGGTCCTTGAGCTTCCCCACATCAAGGAAGTCTGAGAAACTGACAGATCCCTCTACCCTGAACAGTTATCACTCTAATTCACTAGGCGAAATGATGGAAAATATGCTTTTAAATAGCATTAAAATGCCTCTGAAAGTAACATTTTTCCTTGAACCCTTTGTTTAGGCTGGTATAGATCAAGCCCAGCTACCCTGAAATCAGCAGTGTGGTTCCAGATTTACACTGGAGTAACTCCCAGCAGAACTTGGTCCTGTCATAGGAAATTAAATTCAGGATGGGCTTCAAATAATGTATGTGTCACCTAGGAAGCCGTAGAAAGGATGGATGTGGTCAGGCTGACAGGTTTGTCTGTGCCTGCTCCTTGCCTATCATACCTAGACACAAATACATTTTAGAGAGAAGCTGTGGGATTAATTTCATTACCACATTTTCCCTATTCAGAGAAACGCTGAATATTTCTATATATTTATGAGTAAAAGTGGTGGAGAGAGGTGACTTTTGGGCAGTGTAAAAGCTAGGAGAAGAGG
>JAOXNO010000020.1:9545557-9563385 GCA_028565335.1 Limnodromus scolopaceus
GATTTTTGCAGTTTTCTGGGACTGGAGTAACTGAAGTGCAATGAGTGGTTCATTTGAAATAGTAAATATTTAACAATTAAATGGCACCCTTTTTTTCCAGATCCCTAGGTTCTTTCTAGCTCTATTCATACTATATATATTACTATACTCTCTCTATCTATATACTACACCATATATATATGCTGGGCAGTATATTTATTTATAGAAGTAAAAAATGACATTAAAAGAAGGTAAATATTACAAAATCTTTTCGGAAGACATTTGGCAATGCCAATATTAGGCTTACTTGGGCAAATTTAATTCTGCTCAATTGTGTTTCTGTTTTGCGATTTCATGACTCACTTTTAAATTGCGTAATCACACGGATTTTTTTGAGGGCTACTGAACTCGAGAGTACAAAAGCCAAACCTGGAGTGAATCAACTTGGTGTGCTCATTCTGGATAGCACGTGCAACTCAGGTTGTGCTGAACACCCTCTCCCAAATAAGAACAGCTTTCAAAATTATGCTGTTTTTGGTGCTCTGTCGTCTGCAGTACACCAGCACAAAAACCTCCTCAGGCCTAGGGACCATGATCATGTCTTGGGCATGTGTTTGCCTCCTTTGCACCAGGGTGGCTTGTTGCTACTTAAGGATTTGGCTGGGTGTTTAGAATGCTGATCATATTTGCAGGTTTCTTAAGTGCGTTAGGGAAAGGGAGTGAAAAACTATACTTTATAATATATAGGAGCTACAAGCTGAAGACATACTGCAGAATTAGTTTTGGTGTAAAGTTGTGAGAAGTAAGAATGTTGCATTTATGTTTTTTGATGAAACTCTGTTTCCTGCAACATTTGCTGCATTACAGTTAATGGAATTTATGAGAACGGCTTGTAATTCTCCAAAACTGCCTGGTGCGGTCATTTCAGCCAGCGCAATGTGAATTATGCAATAAGCCATCGCCTTAATTAAAACAAATTGCGTTTACTGTATCAGTCCGTACTATAAATCACTCCCTAGGGCCCCTCTTCAAGGTTTGCGCTTGGCCTATTCTTGAGAAATGTTGACAGCAGCCTCCATTACAAAAAACATTTTTGAGCATTTTGTTCAAATACCTTCTCCAGGATCCAGCCTTTGAGCTCGCTGCCCTGATATACAAAACAAATTTTATCCAAAAAGCAAGACAGAAATCACATGAAAAAGGCAGAATATCTCATTTCTCTATGCTCCCCTGGTTTTGCAGTGTGCGCTTCTGCAGACTGTGGCAGTGTAAGATGAAGTTTATTAATTGCAATAATGATAATAATAAAAGCCAAAAAAGGAAACCTGCAGACTAATTGTTTTCATCCAAAGTTAGGAGGCACATGGGATTCCTCACACTCCCTACTATAATTAGACTGAACAACAAGACAACCAGATTATTAGTCCTTTGTGTAGCTCCAGTTTAATAAAGAGAATGACCATTGGGTATTTATATTCATTTGAGCTCAAAGCAGCTTAAAATGAAGCGTTAAATACAGCATATCATACTGCAGGATGAAGTAACTTGCCTTTTAAAGGGGAACGGTCATCTTACTTGTGACCTCTGGTGTGGGGGGAGATTTTTGCTTCATTCAGTTTGGATCTGGCAGCTGAGACCATTCAGCTCTACCTAAGTTTAAGTGAGGGTGTTTCTCAGGTTTCCTTGCACTGAAAATTAAAATAAGGTAGTTAACAATTTAGCTCAAAATGGGGTATAGTTAAGAGCTCCCTGAATTACAATACTAGACTTGAAGTAGTGATTTCTAGGTTTAGTTGTATTAGAGAGATCTTATTGCAAGTCTGGAGGAGATGCTGTTTAAGACAGTCCTGTACAGGGTAAAATGCACAGGGGAATCCTAACAGAAGGCTAATGCAAATTTAAAGAGCTCAAGCAAGCACTCATAGCCCCTTTTGCAGCAGCTGCTTAACTCCCGCTAATTTTGGGGATCCTGTAGGTGGAGCTGCTTTTGTAAAATTGATGAGGGAAGTGAACCATTTATATCTAAAACTATTTGGCAACTCCAGTTACTTTGAAATTGCTGAAACCTCATCATGAACAACCGGGTCATTGAACATAAAATCAGACCCTAGAGCCTGATTGGAAAGCCATTAAAGCCAATGAAAAGGGACCCACTGGCTGGAGCCAACATTGGAGCAGATCCACGGAGAATAATCTAAACTGAATCTGTCTCCGTATTTATTTTCCTCTTGATATATATCTAGAAGAAGCCCAGGTAGATTTGCAGTGGCCGTAATAATATCTACCTGTTTGTTGTGAAGATTATTTCAATTTACATCAAAGCAGGTGTCCATCTCGCTCAGCAGCCTCACTCTGATGGCGTTTAGGTCTTCAGATGATAGCCTCTGCCACACAAACAAGCAAACATATCCAAGGAACAGGTTTAAGCACTGAAAAGGAAACAAGACAATAAGGACTTTCTTTTCCTGAAAAGGAAAGTAGACACAATTGGAAACAGCAACTGCCCAGACTGTGACTACTGTTCTTCAGCCAAAATAAAGTTTGAAAATAATTGGCACCAACAAGTATTATCAAGGACCAGCTGGAACACATATGTACTGAAAAGTGAGTGAATACCTTCAGAACAGTGGATAAATACCTTAGCTGTATTTGCGTACGTATTTGTTGAGTGGCTATGACTGTGTGGCATTTATTCATGGTGTAGTACAGGCACACTGGAAAAAGCTCAGGAAACTCAAAATGCTGAAGCGAGCAGAATGGGTCCTTCAACCTCCAACAGACATAAGTACATTTTCCATCTCCTACTACTAGGATTGCACTATATAATTTCTTTCTGTGTTTAATCTTTTTCTTTGCCCAAATTTAATCACAATAAACAGGTGTCTCATGGAGCCTGCAATAACTGTAGTTTTTTGTATTAGAGGAGGCTGAAAATACATGCATACTTTTCTTTTTAATCATCAAAAATTTGATTTTTTTTTCTTTGGCTTTTTTTTTCCCTAAGTTTTGATAACTGCTGTGGAGATTACCTTCCAACTTTCTAAATAAATTCACTGCTGGCCTGTGAATAAGAAAGTGTGAGAAAATTTCAACCCCCAAAGGTAATTTTGGGGGAAAGTTATAAACCACTGAAAACAGCAGCTTATAATGAAAGTGTCATCTCAACCATAAAAGGTACCTCAATGCACTGAACAGGCACCGTAAAACATGATTGAAAGGGAGTTTAGAGATATTGCTAATGGCTCCAACATAAGGAGGGTAGCTATAAAAGATGAAAAGATGCATGGCTAAAACTGCCCACTGCAAATCTTTGAAGAGCGTCTAACTACCCAGGCGTGCCAGAGATGCACGATCGCTAACAGAACTGGTCATGCAAATCTGCTCAGACAGAGAGACCTTCAAACACTTCATGCTTTTACTTCCTCTGAAAGTAACACAATTGTTCAGCAGAGAGACAGCTCGTGTCCCCAGGCTCCTGTCGGGGGCACTGTCTGGAATTTGAACGATGGGGATGGCCGACAGTGAGGCAGGACCATGGTGCTCAGTCTCTAGCTCTTGAGGAGTACGTGACCTGTGGCAAGAAACTTCCAATGTCTCTGCCTCTGCAACCAACTTTCCAGGTTACAATATTTTTGTGTCGTTTTCATGCAATTGTGTAATTTTGGTTGGAATGGACCTCTGGAGGACACGCAGCCCACCCTTCTGCTCACAGCAGGCAAACTTCAAAGTTAGTTTTGAAGTAGTTATGCTATTCTGATTTAAGCCAGGTGATCTAAAGTTTAATTAATATGTGCAAAATACTTCAACAAGCTGAAAGTCATTTCATGGACTTTCAGAGTTTGCATTTGGCCATAATTACTTTACAACATGGTCCTTATGATATCTGTACTGAGACTGGTGTTGGTGTGTGTTGAGATTCTGAGAGGAGGACTCCTTAGTTAAATTCATCATACCCTTCAGGAAGTAAATTCTGACTAGGAGCTATATTTTAAGTAACTGTAGGTGAAGGTCATATATGACCACGACTACGCATTTTATTTCCAAAAGTGGATTGCAAGGCAAAGCAGTGTTGAAGACTGAGAGAAAGAATATTTTTTTAATCATCAGTCAACAGCTGAAATAATAAGGGTAAGGAGAGTTGTGTTTTGTGGAGATGCTGCTCCCTTACTTCAATGCAAACTTTCCACCTAAGACTCCTCTGTTTCTCTTTCTGACTGACTCCATGCTAGAAATATGAATATCAATATGAGCATCTAAGCCTGTGTGTTGGGTTGATCCTGCCTGGGTCAACCTCTCTGGACAACCTGTGCCAGCGTATCACCACCTCCATGGTAAAAAATGTCTTCCTTTTATCTGGTCTGAATCGACCCTCAATTTAAAGCCATTACCCTTGTCCTATCACTACAGGCTCTGCTAAAAAGTTTGTCCACATCTTTCCTATAGGCTCCCTAAAGGCCACAATAAGGTGTCCCTGGACCCTTCTCTTCTCCAGTCTGATCAACCCCAACTCTCTCAGCCTGTCCTCACAGCAGAGGTGCTCCAGCCCTCTGATCATCTTCATGGCCTTCCTCTGGACCTTCTCCAACAGGTCCATGTTCTTTTTATGTTGAAGGCCCCAGAGCTGTATAGGGTCTCATCAGAGCAGAGTAGAGCGAGTGGACTTTGTCAGTTCATGTCCAGCTTTTCATCCACCAGTACGCTCAAGTCCTTTTTGTCAGGAATGCTCTCAATCCCTTCATCCACCAGCCTGTATTGATGTCAGGGGTTGCCTTGACCCAGGTGCAGGACCTTGCATTTGACCTTGTTGAACCTCATGAGGTTCGTATTGGCCCACTTCTCAAGTTTGTCCAGGTCCTTCTAGATGGCATCCCATTCCTCAGGCATGTCAACTGCACCACTCAGCTTGGTGTCACCTGTGTGGCACTTGTGAGGGTGCATTCAATCCCACTGTCTCTGTCAATGATGAAGTAATATAGTACTGGTCCCAATATAGACAGCTGGCAGACACCACTTGTTACCGATCTCCCTCTGAACATTGAGCTGTTGACCCTCATCCCAATCCAGAGGTTGTTACCCTCTGGATACAACAACACAACCAACTTCTAATCCACATAACAATCCACCCATCAAATCCATATCTCTCCAATTTAGAGAGAAAGATGTTGTGGGGAACCACATCAAAGGCCTCACAAAGATCCAGATAGACAACATCCGTAGCTCTTCTTTTGTCCACTGATGTAGTCGCTCCATCAACTTCTGGCCACCCCTCCCTTCTTCCCAGGCTCAGCTTCACTCCTGATTACCTCCTCCCCCTGAGCAGCACAGGGGGACAGGGAATGGGGGTTGCGTTCAGTTCATCACACATTTTTTCTGCTGCTCCTTCCTCTTCACGCTCTTCCCTTTCTCCATCTTGGGGTCTCTCCCACAGAAGACAGTCCTTCACAAACTTCTCCAACATCGGTCCTTCCCATGCGTTGCAGTTCTTCATAAACTGCTCCAGTGTGGGTCCCTTCCACGGAGTGCAGTCCTTCAGAAACAGATTACTCCAGCGTGGGTCCCCACGGGGCCACAAGCCTTGCCAGAAAACCAGCTTCAGCTTGGGGTTCTCTCTCTCCACAGGTCCACAGGTCCTGTCAGGAGCCTGTTCCAGCATGGGCTTCCCACAGGACCACATCTTCCTTTGGGCACCTACTGGTTCAAGTATGAGGTCTTCCACAAGCTGCAGGTGGATATCTGCTCCATCATTAATCTTCACGAGCTGCAGGGAAACAGCCTGCCTCATCATAGTCTTCACCACAGGCTGCAGGGAAAACTCTGCTCTTGTGCCTGGAACACCTCCTCCCCCTTCTTCTGCACTGACCTTGGTGTCTGCAGAGTTGTCTGTCTCACATATTCTCACTCCTCTCTCCAGCTCCTGCAGTTCCTCAATCCACACACCCCCCACATTCTTAAAGATGTTACCACAGAGGCACTACCACCATTGCTGATGGGGTAGTTCTTGACCAGCAGTGAGTCTATCTTGGAGCCAGCTGGTATTGGCTCAGTCAGACATACAAGAAGCTTCTAGCAGTTTCTCATAGAAACAACACCTGCAGATCCCTGACTACCAAAACCTTGCCATGCCAACCCAATACAGCCTGATTTTGCAAAACCCTTCCCGTATACAAGTTAGCCCAAACTTGAAAATGTGGAGAATATTCCAAAGTCTCCAAATGTTGATGAGTATGTATTTCTGAATATTTTCACAAGTATTATCAGAGCTGAGAATCAAAGCTCCAGCCATTTGCTTGGTGTTTATTATCAGCTTCAAGGACTCAGAAAATGTAAGCCAGAACTAAAGATGTCATGAGGTTTCACTTATTTAATAATAGATTTGAGGTTCCTTTATTTGTCTCCTGCTGAGCCTTTAGCTTGAACTTGGGTCACTTTCAAACTTTGGTGCACTTCTAAGGTCTAGAAAACTGGGGATTTATTGAACAAGAAAGCAAAAAAATCTCAAGTGTGCACATGACAGCAGAGGGCAAGGCCTCGAACAGCTTGAGATTGCTGTGAAAATCCTGATTGGTTTCTAAGCTCTATCATTGCCGCAGCCCGCGAGCAGGCACTACCCCTCATAGCCGGTTACGTTCCTTGTGGGAGGCTGCAGAGAATGCAGCCTTTCCTCAGGGCCAGCATGCAGCCTTTCCCCAGGGCCAAGTGGTAAGTGTCTCACGGAAAGATGCTAGCTTGACTTTTTTTAGAACAATTTCATGTCAATTCTTTAAAGGCAAAAAGAAATAAAGAAGACTGACTAAATACAAAATTAATTCTGTCTACTTTTCAAGCGATGTCTGGGTTTTCCCTAGCTCCCCAGTCTTGCAGTTAACATCTCCTCCTCTTCCTCTCTCTCCTGGGTGAGGATGGTGCTTATTGTGGAACGTGATCTACACTATTTCCCTCTAGCCCAGTGAGGGAGGTGGAGGAGTAGGTCAGGGAGAAGACTCTTGCTTTAGGAACAAGAGCACCTCTGAAAAACTGTGGAAGTGGTTTCATTTTTTAAGTGATGTTGTGCTTCTCGGCTTGTGCTGGGTGCTTCTGAGATACCTTCCAGGACATAAAGATATCCTAAGGCTGAGTATGCCATTGCGTGAGCATCATCATCAAGGGGTGCTCAGCTGTCAGGCATCATCTACTGCCCTCCCAGCTCTTTCCCCTCTCCTGTGCAGCAGCAGGAGGTTCTGGGGGGCCAAACTAACTTCTGCCTATCTCCATAGCAGAAGCTTGATGTACCTGGGCTGGGAAATTGTTGCCTAGGGGCTGGAGCAGTATAACTTGAAGATGCTACTTTCCTACAGACATTGAGATAACGTTCTTCACTGCCACAGGGTCACCTCCTTCCCATCCCCAGGGCTGGGCTGTTCACAGAGGTGACCTTGTCATAGTAACAGCTGTGCTCCATCCTGCACCAGGTTATCCACAGTTACCAGGGTGGGGGTGACATGGAAGGAAGAAACACTTTGCCTTTCCAACATCACTTCCTCTCAGTGATGCTCTTCACCCCTTGGTGTTGTCCCAAAGTCCTTCTGCTGGGAGAAGTCACTGAAAAGGTGTGGGGGGTGGATTTTGCCAGTACGCAACCTGGCAATTCTGTGTCATTATGACTGGTGTGAAGGGGTAGTGAGGGACTTTGAGGTCCCTCTGTGCTCCTCCGTCAGACAAGAGGGTAGCGTAGCAGAACCACCGACTGCTTGCCAGGTGCTTGTAGGTGCTCAGGAGAAACAGACAGCTCAGTGCAACTCCTTTTTTCGATGTGTTAAGACTCAAAAGGAAACCCACGAATCCTTGAAAACCTCCTCTGCAAACCCGCTTGTCTCTCTAATTGAAACAGGGCAGGGTCTGAAACCATAGGAGTCCACAGCTGCTATTTCTATTGTGCATGTCTGAGTCAAGGTGAAGAGAAAAGTCAGCAAAGTATCCCACAGGGTGAATCCTCCATGTGCCAAGAAAGCTGACTCCACATTAAAGGTGAGAGCCAGAGCTTGCAAAGCAGTGATGGCCTGGGAAGACAGAGGCCTTGATTCCCTCCAGCAGCCTCCAAGTGTTATTCCCATTAACATTGGCACTAGCCATGGCCCTGAATACCCCACGCACCAAAGGACAAGTGAGAGAGAGCAAAGGGAGGGAGGAAGGGAGGTGATAAAGTTGTCAGGCTGCAGGCAAGGCTATGGCTGCTGAGGACTGGCAGGGACTGCATTGTTCAGAGATACATCCTGGGACATATTTTAAGGGCAGATCTGAGCCACTTGGGACAGGGTGGGTTTGCTGATCTTGCAGAGACTTCATCTTGGGTCATCTTCAGTTCACAGTGCCAGATAATCAGAGCCCTGCAATTCTCTTCTCCTTTATCTGCATTACTGGGGGAAGAAAAACTCTATGCGGCACAAAGATTGAGGTGGCAATGCCATTTACATTGACTTCTCACACGTGACAAATTTTAGCACTCAGGGATTGCTGCTAACCCTGAAGCTGATGTCTGCTTCACAAGACATCTGCCCTGCATGCCATCATGGATTAAAAACACTTTCATGGCCTCTCCAGCAAACAAAATTTGTTCTTAAAAAGCACAGCCCCCAGTTAGACTGTGCCATGGGGAGACAGAGGGGTGTGTAGCTTTTGCACTGGACCTATGCTTTGGTGTTGAAAGAGCAGCCCTTAAATAAATCCCAAAGCAGCAGGCAGGACCATGTGTTTCTCCTGCAAACAAGTCTGCAAGCCACACAGAAATCAAAAGGATCCTTGTTACCAAACATCAGATCCAACCACTTTGAAAAGCAGTGCAGCCTTTCTGCAGAAAATCTAGCAACTAATGGCAAATTGGCAAGTTATTCATTCCTCCTTTCCTCCTTTTTCTCCTCCTCCTCCTGCTTCAGCACTGAAGTGCATTGAGAAAGCGAGATGTCTGGAAGACATCTCCTGGATCACTGCTGCTCCGGCAGCATCTTGTCTGCCTTCAGGCTCTGGCGTCAAGTAGTGATCAGCCTCCTTCCCCCAGCCCCCTGCCCTGGAGTAGCAGCTTTTAAACATGACCTTCCACCTCTTCACGGCTCCCTGTGTCTCTGAAATGGCCAGAGGTCAGCCCATCGCCGCCTCCACAAGGAGACCTGTTATGAAGATTCCTGGCTTGCATCAGCCCTGTCTCATGTCCCTGTCATCTCCCATCATGTTACCAAGCTAAGGGGATACCAGGAGTTTAGATGGTGTCCTCTGCCATGACATGGATTCATCATTTCACTATTTGTTGGGGAATGGCAGCTGTGTGCTGCTCGTGGAAAGGTAGCCTTGACTGACTAGCTAAAAATCGGAGGTGACCTAGCTGTACAACTTACTGCTCAGGAACAATGTGACAAACTTCATCTTTCTTCACTGCCAACCTCTAAGGTTAGAGAGGGCCATTACCTGTCATGATGGGGAGGAGAGAGACAGGTCTATGGATGTGTCTGTGCGTGCAGAGGCGGGGAGATGAAGGGGTATGCTCTTATTCTTTCTTTCCTACTTTGTTATATTGATTTTCAGTGGCTTGTGCACTTGGAATGCAATAAGGGAGCAATTCCCTTCTATGCTGGCTAGTAAACATCACCTGTAACTTTATTCTGGGTCAGGAAAGTCAGCACTTAAAATTAAAAGTGGTTTTGGAGGAGGAAAGCCGTATTTTAGGAAATTCCAGCTGGGGGTTCCTTGCTACTGTGCTTAATTTTAGAATCCAGTTTGTCGTGTCATGTCATATATGCCTTTAAAAAAGCATTTAACTGATATATATTCTCATCTGCTCTTTACTTGCAATATTTCAAGCAGAAAATATTTTTTAAAAATCCGTTCCCTGGCTCTCTGAATTTACAGCAGAGGCCACAGACTATAAAGCGGAAGGAGTTGAAATTAAGCCCAGGGGAGTGAGAAGTGCGCTGGAGAGAAAGGCTCGTGTGCCAGGTGCTTAAACACATGCATAGTTTAAATCCTGTGCCACTCACCCCCCACCCTCCACCCCCCAAAGTCAGTGGAGCTGCTCTTGTATTTAAGACTAACGCACCTGCCTTAAGTGCTGGGACCTTAATCTTCAAAAGAAGGTGTATAATGCTGGAGTACGGACCGTGAGGCCCGTAAGCTGCTGCAGGGCCAAGGTACGATCTGCTATGGCAGTTCCTTTGTGCAGAACTCCCACGTTTGGGTCTTGGAAAGCCAAAAGCATCCCCTGAGACAGGGAAACATCTGTCCCGCACAGTCAGTTTGAGGAATGGGCACCCTTGCTGACGTGTGGCTTCCAGATGTGGATCCAAGCTGGGATCCGGGTGCTTGGGATGAGCCTTTTGCTGATGAAGTTTCGCCCAGCAAAGGCTCTTTTCTTGAGTGCTGGGGATTTTAGCATGAAAGTTTCCTGTGAGCAGGCACTCCCAGCAGGTGTTTCCCGTGTGGTTAGACGTTAGCACTGAAAACAAGGTGCGTTATTTTTTGGGGATGGATAGACAGGTATTTCACACAGCTCCGCTCCTGGCACTGTAAAAGCAAAAGTGCTGATGGAAAACACCCAGTGTAGTGGTGTGGGGTGTTACTGTAAGGGGTGCCACCTGCTTCGCCAAAGCAAGCCCACGCCAGCACCCCTAGTCCCTTATTTCCATCCTGTCCTGCTGCAACAGCATCCCCGCAAACCCTCTCTCCGCTCTGCCGTGTCCCCACCCGCCCTGCGGCAGGGCTGTCACCGCTTTGTCAGGTCTCGGGGACGTCTGCGGCTGGAAACCCCGCTGGGGAGATGAAAGAAGCCTGGACAGTTTACGAGACGGTGGGAGGCAAAGCATACCTGCCTGGCCCTGAACTCTGACACGTGGCCTCCCTGATCCCTGCTTGATATTTACAAACGGTGACAAGCCCTGTCACCTGCCACCCGATGTGACCACCTCGAAAGCCGGGAAAGCCAGAAGTGCTATTAGCAACTCCAGTTTCCCAGCAGAAAGCCCCAGAGACTTAACAACAAGGAGCTGCCTTGACTCAGGCCAAATGCATCCGTGTGAGGAAACCTCTGCAGCTGGCTCCCTGGGTCAAACGGGGATATTTTCCTTTGATGAACGCCAAGCAGACATACAAAGGGAAAGACAAAGGGTGCTGGTGTCTCATCCCAGCTCTTGTCCTTCTGCCTTCTCTTCCTATGAGAGGAGAAACCCCTGGTTGAGAGACTCTCAACTCTGGGAGCAGCAAGAGCTGCTGCGATTCCTTCCATCATCCCTTGGCCGTGGCTCCCTGTGTGCCACTTTTCCTGCTTTCCCCTAGCCTGTCTCCTCTAGCCACAGTGAGGACCGGTGGAAGCACAGCACAAACGGATCATCTAAGCACCTCCGTAGGGTCCCAGCCGGCTGGGTCTTCATTGCTCTTGGTACCCAATTTGCCGTTTCCTGCTGATAAATCACAAACTGGAATTTAGGGACTGGAGAAGGTTGGGTGTTGTCTCCTTCGCTAGGAGAGCAAATCTGTAGATTTGCAAATCTTTGCCATCAGCAAAAGACTTCCTAAATCTCGTAGATTTCATGATTCCCAAACAATTCTCACAAAGTAGCTACTTTCAGGACACAGCGTTTTTCAAGCTGCTGCTGTTACTCAAGTCTCCATCTAAGCAGTCATGCAACAAGCAACGCTTTCAAACAATGGTCTATTGATTACTTGCTTCGTTAACAATGATGCAATTCCCTGGAGAGGTTTATTACTCTTGTTTTGTATTATTTTGTGCCTTATGATTTGGTCATTAATGGGTACGCTTGCATTTCATTTCATTGTGACTGACTTTCCTGGGAGGAATTCTTGATGCAGTCCAAAAATCTTCATGAATAAATGTTTACTGGCAGGAGGTATGAGCGTTTTGCAGGGCTGTATGGATGTTTTCATCCTGATGATGCAGCAGTAAATCAATTAAAAACATGATTGATTGTAAAATTGGGGCAAATTTGCTTTTGCCTCTGGATTTCGCATTACCTAAGTTAGGCTGTATAAATCTAACAGTGTATTACTCATGCAGTGATTGTCTTGCTGGTATCTACAGTGAGAGCTGCTGTACACACAGCCAAGGCAAGAACGAGGGCTAAACCCAGCCCAGGCATATATCCTGCAGCCCTGCTCCCACGCAGATCACAGGGCCCTTGTCCCACTGCTGATTTAACTCCTTTTGGCAACGTTTGACTAGAATTCCCTTTACTAGAGGATAAAAGAAATCGAAAGGGCGCTCTACACAGATGTGTTCGCTCAGATTAAGGTATAGTGTACATTTAACATGGAATAGCTTTTCTTAATTAATTCCCTGTCTGGGTGCTTTTTTTTTTTTTTTCAGTCAGACTGCTGTAGCCCAAATTACATTAATCGACTTTGGATATTCTTGCTAGCTATTACTTTGTCTTATTATTAAGCATTATTAATATTAGTTATTAGAAATTAATGATTCCAGAATGACTCGCCACATTTACGCATGTCCCACAGTCTCCAGTGGCATACAATGGCCAGTGGGCTCTGACTTCTGGGAAAGCCCCTGCGCCCCCGCCTTTAAATAGGTTGCCAACAGCACTGTGTTGTGTCTGCTGAGCAGAGGCAATAACTTCAGTTTTGCAATCAGTTTAAAAATCTGTCTTAATCTTCTGTCAGTTTAGAAATCTTCTGTAGTTAAAGTAAACCTCTTTGTAACAAGTGCGTATCCAGAAGCCGCTGCTCAGAGCGCAGCGATGCAGGGCAAATGAGGTGCAAAGAATTAGAGAGCCATAAAAGGCACAAGCTAAGGGCAGAAAAGTGCATCCCTGTCTCCCACGTACCCATCCAGGGCTTCATCCAAAGCCCAGAAATATCAATGTAAGTGCCTCTGTGGGCTCTGAATGCAGGCCAGGAGAACGGCACTGTGCCATCCCAAGGATCCTGCCGCATCTCCATGTGTGCAAGCCTGCAAACACAGGCAGAAAAACAATGTACATGACTGTGTGCTTGAATATAGATTTACAGAGACAGTGTGCATAAATCTAGATAATTTATACAGTGCCACAAATACAAACAACAACTGCCACCCCTCTCCCTTCACAAACTCATATACACAAATGCACCTCAAGTATGAATAATGCAATGACAAAGTGAGCTGCATGTGTATGGACATCATTGGTATCAGCAGTTAGCAGTAATAGTTGTCTAATTGTAGTCTTTCATTGTGTGCTATGTCAAAGCGTGGGCGAGTAATTGCAATCATCAAAACCCTTTCAGAGTGTGTGCAAAGCCCCGACCCCCATCACCTGCCGTCAAGCCTATCTGATCCACCACACATGCATTTACTGGGCAGATGAATTAGCTAGATGGGCTGTTCTCTTTTTTTTAATATTATTATTTTCTCTTTTGTTTTGTGTTTTCCTTCCCTCAAGGTTGTGTCTGGGTTGTGAAGGGTTGTTAGACTTTTTTATTATTATTGTTATTCTTATTTTTCGACGTGTGTGATCGCTTTTTGGGTGAGATAATTTAGATGACAGACATCAACAATTATACAAAATAATATGGTAACCAGCAATGGAAAAAAAATAATAATTGATTCTCATGGGCTGCTGAGTGTTACAATTTGAATGTCTTTCTATTAAAATCCTTGTAATAGACACAGGGTGAAAGCAGGGAGGAGGGGAGAGAGAAAGACGGAGAGGAAAATCGGTTCTTTTTCAAATATTACTCATAAGATGGAAGAGAAGATATTTTCAGAATGCAAGTGGGACTGATTTCCATTAACATAATCCCATTTCTAGTATTATTTTATTAATATAAACATCTTAGCTCTGGGAATGCCTCCTGGATCATATATACCTACTGTATTTTGCATTGGGTTTAGGGGAAAATCAAGGAGAGTGCTAAAAAAAAAAATTGAACCTGTTTGTTATATTCATTCTGAATTGCCAGCTGTACAGTACCTGAGTGGAACGGCAGATTTGATTATAAAATACAATTAAGGCCTGTTTTTGTCGATTTGGAGTACCATGTAAGTGCATATTGTAAATATCTGTCTAGAAGACAGCAACAGCACAATCATCTGGGCTACGTACTCTGTCTTGCTGCTGGAAAGGACTTGCAGTGATTTCCTCTGCTTCAGCCTCCCACAGTAAGGCAACCATCTCAGTGCTGTAACAACTATTACAGAGACCGCATCTTGTCCAAGGAGGACATAGGCTCGCAGGTGGATGCCCACTTTATACCTTTAAAGGGTCTCAGCTCCGAGTTTTTTCATGTCTGTCCTTGTGTGATAGATCATATCTATTTATTATTAGGGTATAGTAGCTTTAGAAGCTGAGCAGGGTACATCTTTTTTGCTGCAAGCATCTTCTATGGCTTAAGGACATATGTGGTTTTCATGGCTGGCAAACACGAGATTGGATGGGACGTGTGTGTGCGCTCAAACTTCTGCAATAAGGCAATTTAGAAGTCTGTATAATTAATCTCTACCAGGAAGTAATAGAAGCCATATTGTGTGTCACAAAATTCAAGCAAAGGGGAAATTATACAAGATACAAGGAAGGAAGTCCTCATGGTCAATTTTCTTAGATAGTGGATGAGGGTCCCAAGGACAGGAGGCGTAACTTTTTATCAGGACTACTTAAAATGAGGACAGGCAAAACATTTTTGAATGTTAACTGGGAAATGTCCCATGTCATCAAAGGGCTTCATAATCATTTCTAATTACCCTAAGTCATCTTCATAGTGTGTTCTGACACTGCTGTCCTCACCCTGCTCGCTTTGAACTTCTTTCTGTCTAAGGACGAAACAAATTCAGATGTACCAAAATACACATATTTTATGAGACCTCAAAGAGAACAGAAATGGTGATGGCACTGAGCAGAAGAAATACATGATTGGAAATGTTATAGGCTCTGGATTTTTTCTCAGGGAAAAGTATTGCCACTGCCAAGGACACTGCTGGTCACACAGCAGAACATAGGTCTGGAAATAAGAAGAGTAGAATTCTGGTCTTATTCTTGCTGTATTCTTTGGGGCAAGTCATTTGGGGGAGGGGGGTGGGAGCAGACATGTTTGTGTTCATCTCTCTTAACTTTTGTCCTATGAATATTAGGTTGTTATTCTTAATTGGTCATCCAAGATGGTTCAATAATCAATGAAGAAGCAAAGGGGTATTCCCAGAGGATCATTCATTCACTCCTAAGGCAAGTGAGGATGAATCACTTTATGGAAGTTCACCTTCATCTCTCCACTTTTCTAGGAGAGTCTGGCCAGCTAGTTTGAAGTAAATTCCTAGATAACGTAATAGCTGTTACTGATTTCCAGTTCCATTACCCACTGCTCTCTGCCAGCAAAATTTGGTCTGGGTGTACTGAAACATCCTGTTAGAAAGCTGCTTTCTTAAATACTTACTGCCCACATGATAATTAGTACTGAGGGAGATAATTTTTCAGACAAAAATGTTAGTTTTTCATGATTCAGACTTTGGGGACAAAAAGAGTGAATTTGATAAAGCTTTTATTGGGCAAGTTTCTGAGGTCCAGGCTGGACTTTTTGCAGTAGTAAACGCTACAATGTGTGAGCCATTCTCTGATGGCATGGGAGACACCTGCCCTGCTGAGTTACCCTAATGTCTGCGCTCGCGGGTGTTCGGGGGGGAAGGGTGGTGATGTCAGCCCAAGCAGTTCTGAAAGGTCATGGTCCAGAACAAAAATTATGTATGAAAACTTGACATTTTCTGCTAAATGGAATTCTTGTTTTCCACTTTACCCTAATTAAGATAGTGCTGAGAAATGCTTGTCATAGGGAAGGACTGTACCTTCCTAGTGCTTTTACAGAGACCAGTAAAAAGCACACCCAGACCAAAACTTTATATAACAGAAGGACAGAAATAGAGAAGAGACAAAACCAGAAAATAGAGTAGAGAAAACAATGAGACAAGTTTTACAGCAAAATAAGAAGTGGTTTCAACACACTCATGGTCTCAGTGTTGTCAAAGTCATATGTGAGCGTTATAGCAAGGGGAACAGGTTTTGGAGAAATTTCAGGGAACATCCTGAGATGGGATTGCAGCTCTCTTTAAGGAGCTCCTACCATTCATGAAGGGGCAACATGGGAGAAAACAACGAGATACTTGTCTGAAAAATTCAATTACTGAGTGATAGAGGATGTTATCACAGGATAACCAAAGATGGGAGCTGGCAATTCAATAGTAAATGAGAGATGTTAGGTAGGGGGGAGATAGGCTGTGAAGAGCCTTTCAGAGGTCCCTGTACAGAAATTGAACCATAACAGCCACTCATCAGTGTTATAAAACTACCAGAAGCAGTATCCCCAGGCTGGGAAAGACTCTTCTTGGCAAGGCTTGTGTACCACACCGTGCCATCAGATAGAGCACGTCCTATTGAAAACTGAATCCCTTCGAGTTCCCTGGAACAGCAGCAGCTGGAGGGGAAATAACAGTAAAATTCTATGGCCATAATAAAACGCATTAGCCATCTGAACACTCATTTCAATCAAATAATGCAGCCTATTCATATTTAAACAGGAAATGTCTAATGTTTCATGGTAATGATCAAATCAAATTTTAAAAATTAAACATTAAACATTGAAGTGAAGTTCTAACACTGAGGACTTGGGACACCATTTCCAACTCATGGTTGATGGCTGCAATCAGCAGAGTCTACCCTCTTACCTTCCCTTAGTACAACTTCTTGAGGAGGATGCCAGAAGGAGGCTTTGGTGTCACAAGAATGACCACAGCTGGTGTAGGGTAGCTGATATGGAGCCTCCCATTCCATCCATTCAGC
Organism: Limnodromus scolopaceus; assembly: GCA_028565335.1. Taxonomy (NCBI): domain Eukaryota; kingdom Metazoa; phylum Chordata; class Aves; order Charadriiformes; family Scolopacidae; genus Limnodromus; species Limnodromus scolopaceus. Next base: position 9,562,324 of record JAOXNO010000020.1, read on the forward strand.
TTTCTATGGCAATGAGAGTTAATGGCTGTTGAGGGGGAAGTGGAAACCCAAAGGAAAAGTACTTTTATTTGGAAGAAGCTAAATGGGAGTTGGTTTTCATCCAAGTGGAAGGGAGTCATGTGTCCCTATTGAAATATTTTGGACTCTATTCTCAAAAAGAACAGGGAGAAGAAAAGTTACAGAGGGTTTTCCAAAGCACCGTTGAAACAGGAGTATAAAATGTCACTGTGAAACTGCAAGTCCTCAGATGTACCTAATGGTCATTCTTCCACAGGAGATAAAAATGCAAAATAACACCTAATTACTCTTTAAATACTACCCTTTGGGCTGGAGGACAGCAACTGTTACTTACCAGTAACACACGGCCATTTCTGTAGCGGTAGAGCTCCCGATTTTGAAAAAAGAAATGCTGCTTTACAACAGTGGAAGCGTGAGCTCAGCTGATTAATTTAAGGTTTTGACAGAGCTGGCCAAGTTTGTGTTTAATGAAGACCTTGGAGTGATGGCTAGCAGTTAGAATATTGCTTTTAGGCCATATCTTGTGTTAGAGTAAACTCGGAGTCAGGAAACAACTTCTTTCTCCCATACCGAATCTGGAGTGAATTTACTGATGCTCAGCCTAACAGTTCTTTCTGAACTCTCTCCACCTGAAGTCAGCAGAAAAGAAAAGTTTGAAACAAAAGAAGTTTGAAATAAACCCATTTTCTCTAATATCCCTATGCATTTCGGCCATGGACCTTATCTGTGCTGTGAGCCTGTGCTTTGGTTTCTTGAGCTGCGCCGTGAAGTTAACTTTTTGAAGTTAACGGTCACATCTTTCAAGGGAGTATATCCTCAGTGTAAATTAATATCAATTAGTATAAATTAATATCAAATTAGCAATGCTTTGGATTACCAACTTTTTGAGCTACCGTTGGGAGGAGAATGTTAGAAAGAAAACCCTGTTTGTCACTTCTTCCCCCTCATTGAGACTCGGGAGAACCTACACTCTCTCCTGGATACGGGAGGTAACATAGTGACAAAGGATGAGGAGAAGGCTGAGGTACTGAATGCCTTCTTTGC
>JAOXNO010000020.1:9593978-9606173 GCA_028565335.1 Limnodromus scolopaceus
ATTGCATGGCGTATGTGTGTATTGTTGATTTACACCTACTAAAGCCCTTGTTTAGGAAGCTTTGTAGATTTATGCTTACAGATCATTTGGGCCAAGTGTATAATTTTCCATTTCAAGTACTTTTGGCATGGATAATATACCATGGCAAGAGAAAAACAATAGTATGGTCAGTGCTGTGCAACAGTAAGACAAAGACCTAACTTCAGTCCACTTCTGTAAAAACAGACATGCATCTATATAAAGGGAGTGGAAAAAATTGACTGAAAACAGGAGACCAATATCCCCACTTCATACAGACCAAGTCCTATACTGCCAGCTGCTGTTCATATAGTTGGTAGAGTATGCATCCTTCAGGCTCTCTGGTCTAATTAAAATTAGATGAAGCAGAGCGCTGACAACAGAAAATTACTTAACAAATATTTGTCTTGTTCCCATCGTGGCATTGTGCTGCATCTCCTGCTTCTGGTACCCAGAGTGGTAAGGTATTGAGTTCCCTCTTGTAAGCCTCGCCTGCTGTTAGTCTCCTGTGTAGACTAAGAGGTGTCCCTCCTCTTACAGTTGTTCTGTGGAAGTGCATGGTCTCTGGTCTCCAGCCCTTCCCAGTCACTCCCCTCCATGAGTCGCATAGCACAGGGTCTCAGATTTGAGCTTGGGAACAGCACATGTAGGATCAAGTTGTGGTTTAAAGCCAAGATTTTATCTAACTCTTGGATGAGCAAGGAGACAAGTTCATTAAGCCTGAAGGAAAACAAAGGGACAATAATGTTCCTTCTGAGAGTGCAGGACCACCCAGCAATACCACTTTTACAGAAGCAGAGCCGTTAAGTCAGTCAATAAGAATTCATAGGCAGTGCTGGGCTGAGCCGTGAAAGATTTAAATAGACTAGTGGAAAGAAGGAACTCAGCAAGGAGACAGGCAAGGCAGGATTTGGCCCTGAGCATTCCCATCTCCCTGCATGCTAGGGAAGAAAATGGTGGAGAAAAGCTCTGCTGGAGCAAGCCACCGATATATCATACATGTCCACTACAGCCAATGCCCGTGTGCTGTGAGTTCAGACAACAACAGCCAAGATCAGACTGTCCCCGCAGGCCTGTCAGACAAGGGCTGACCAATCCACGTGAGCAGAGACATCCCGTGCCTTCTCCTGCCCAAGTTTACCCCCAAAACCCACCTGCAAAAGGAGCTAGAGGCGATGCCAGAGCCTGGAGTAAACTGCTTCTGCAGCAGGAGGCTGTTTATGAACTATTCGTTACTGCTGGCATAGCACCCGGCTCATTTTCACCTTTCTTAAAGGTTAACCTCATTTCCCTCTATTAGTTGGTTTTAGCGAATGCCATTCGGCGCGGCAGTTAAAGAGCTCTGTCAGCAGATGGAAATGACAGTGGCATTTAAAGCCAGTCGGAGTTGAGAGTTGAGGGGTGGTGGGAGGAGGGGGCGGGGTGGAAGAAATAATCTTCGATAAAAGGTTTGCAGGGGGATGCTAAGTGACATCAAAGGAGCCTCGCTTCCCCCAGCGCGAGGAGAGACCTTCGGCTCAATGCGCTGGGTGGGACGTGTCTCCCCTGAGCTTGGAACGAGTCCAGGTCCAGGCAGATGAAGTGCCTGGTGGGGGTTCTCCAGACCAGGGCACGGGGCATCCCACACTTACGGGTAGCTTCTTGCCAGGTCTTGCTTCCAGCCAGGTGTGTGCTGATTACGGATTTCACTAAAGGAAGGTTCCCCTGTGTCTGTGGGTGTGTTTGTTATAAATTTTATTGCGACCTTGGTATCGTGGGCCGCCGCTGCTGCCTGGCACTTCAGGCCACTCCACCGGCTTTCCTGCGTTCCCTCATTGCTCTGCACTGATGGTTTAGAACCTGGGGTCACGCTTGCAGGACAGACCTTCACCCAGAGGAAGGACGAGTTCTGCCTGCACTGGGGATTTCCCAGGGCTTTGGATTTCTTTTCCTTATTGCAAGAGCGTGGTGAAAGGAGGCTAAGGAAACAGGTTGGAATTGGGGAAATACACACAGAGCCCCGAACCCTCGCACGCAAAAGGTGTGATCGCCGTCGTTCAGGCTCTGCTGTCCTTCTGCTCCATCCTCACCAGACCTCCCCTGGTCCGGGCGCAATACGCCGTTCTGCGTCGGGGAGAATCTGCGGTACCCAGCAGCAGCAGGGACGCACTGAGCGGCAGTTCAGCAAATTGAGGGTCTGATCCGGAGCCCGCAAGGCTCCGTGGTCCTCTTTTTCATTAACTTCAGTAAGCTTCAGCTCTAACCCTGAATCCCCGGTTTTTATTTCAAGCACTGGTGTAGCATCACTGGAATATAATGTTCCTTCGCATACGCACCTTGGAGTAATGGTCTAAATGAGTGTGTGGATAAGTCAAGCCAGATCCTGCCAGGCAGCATCCTGAAGCAGACCCGTTCATTTCCTGGGCTATTTGTTGAGCTGGCCAAAGCATTTCAAAGGAACGGTTATCTAGCTGAACGTGTAGTTTTGTAAAAAGCAAAGCATTCCCCTGGAACAAGTCCATTTCAATAAGATTTTTGCCAGGGGACATTTTTTTTTAAATTAATGCATCTAGTTCTCATTTCAGGAGGTGCGAACCTGTCATTTTAACAGGATCTCTTTGATTAATTTTGTTTCAAGTCTGTATTGTATTAAACCACTAAGAACATAAGAGCTTCCGTTTTGTGTTAGACCAAAGGTTTGTCTACTCCAGGATCCTCCGCTCCAGCAGGGCCCAGAAAGAGTGAGAGTAAAGCTTTCATAAAAAGTGACCCTTCCCTTAATATCCTCTGGCTTCCAGGAGACAGAGGTTTAGTGACTAAGATAGATTTTGCATCTGGATCTTCATGCTTAATAGCAGTGAGTGGACACAACCACCACTAATCTGTCTCATTCTCCTTGGAGCTAATTTATGACTTTTGTGTTCAGCAACATCCTGTGGCAGAAACGTCTTTCATTTATTCATAGTGTGTGAAAACGTACTCTCTTTTGTCTGGCTGAAAACCACAGCCAATCTGTTTTATATATTTTATGTTTTGAGGTTATTAAGACAAAGTCTTTTTATTCCTCTGAGACAATACCCTGTAACATTTCACAACTAAAGAATTTCCATTTCACAAGAACTTTGGCCTCTCCAATTCAAAGTGGAAGCACATTTTTGAGACATCAGTATTTTCCATAGAAAGAAAATTCCATTTTTCATCCAGTTTCAGTCATTTTGTTATATCAGTGTAATTGAGGGTGACAGCAACAAAAATAATAGTAAAAAAAAAAAAAAAGAAAAGAAAAAAAAATACACAAAAAAACTTCCCTGCTTAGGCACCATGGAAAGAAGTGGGGAAAATGAATGAAAGTTTCACAACAGCAGCTTCTTCCTCCCAGCTGGGCTAGGAGAGTCACAAGGACAGGTTAGGGGCGAACATTCACCCCAGCCTCATCACACTGGCACTGTGCCGTGCCCCCACTTTATAGTTTAAGTGCCTATAAGGCAGATGGTATTCTATAAAGGCAAGGAGTCCAATTCTCACCTTCATTTTTATCTATAAAATTTCCAGGCTGGGACTTCCACCTAGATAAAGTGGGGCTGGTTTAAGCAAAAATACACCACCTTTTTAAGTCATTCGCCTTGTGGGGAAAAAATACTCACTTTTAAGGTCTCCCTGCAGTCAGTGGGATGTCTGAAGGATCAGATGGGTGGATCCTGTTTAAGTTCAGCCTTGAACTAATCACCTGCAACTGGGCACATGTACTGCATGCCCAGTTCCACTGCTCACATCCATAGGCAAATCCTTACAGGATTTCAGTTCTTGCTCTGTAAAGCAGGGTGAAATTACATTTCTATTTCCAGCCTCCTTATTTTTCTGCTTATAGTTACAGGCAGGACTGCCTCTTTCCACACTTACATACACAGCCTGGCACACTCCACTTTTGATTTTAGCTGTGGATTCCAGGTACAAGCGTCAAACAAATAATACACAGAACTTCTGTGTGAAATACAGCTTCATAATGGAAGTGAGCATTAGGCCCGGAGCTGTATGATGTAGGAAAGGTGTTATTGAGACCTATGAGACATGCTGCTTGGATTCCTTTATTATTATTGTATTCTTTTGCTTCTCCTTCATTTTCTTTGTTTGTAGACGAGGGGATGGAGAGGGAGAAAGCCAGCAAGTTTATAAAAGCGAGAGAGAAAGGAGTTGAGGCATTTTGTGGAGATCTTTAATGACATTCTGTATAATTTGAAAGTGGGGAGGGAAGGGGGGAGAGAAAAAGGGAATTAGCAAAAAAACTGGCAAAAGAAAAGTGGAATGTGGAGAGACGCGTGTGGATGAATTTTAATGCAATCAGAAAGCTGTAATAATGGTAATAAAGGAATATATTCAGACGTCAAGAGAGGGAGAAGGGAACAGGACCCGCGACGCCAGAATTTAAATTAGACATAGGCGTATAATTCTCTTTTCTTCCTCCCCCTTTCTTCAAATGAAGGAAATGGAATTTTTAAGCACAGCGAAAGAGGGATTAACAATTGGCAGGTTTTCAGCCCTTTGTCTTTTGGCGAATCCCATTTAATCACCGTCTTTAATATTAAGGAGGCTGTGGCCGTGCAGCGCTGTCTCAGGCTTGGGGGAAAAGGGATGATATACAGAGGAAAAGAGAGATAACACTTAGGTTCAGGCAATTGTGAGGAAGTGTTTCAATTACCTCTACTGAAGTCTTTAAAAACTGAAGTTTAATTTGATCTGAAATGTCGTCACAGCTCCTGCAAGAGAAAATATGTCCTTCCCACCCCCCTTCCTGCCTATGCCTTTTGCTGTTCCAACAGTCCTCAATGCTCAAGGCTGGAGTGCTACCACGGATTAATGTCCTGGCCTCTAGGCTTCTGGAAAGGGTTTCAAAGCCCTGACAGGTCACCAGTGAGATGAGTTTAGGAACTGAAACTTATTTTCTTGACATACCAGTCTTGACACCACTGACCCTGCGGAGTTTGTCAAGAAGCTTCTAAGCTTTGCTCTGAATGAGTGTGAAAACCAAATGGCCCTTCAGGCTCAGCCTCAGCCTGGTGTGGCCACAGAGTGAAAAGGGGATGTTACACATAGGAATCAAGATGTGTTAAATTCCCCAGAACCAAAGGCTGCAGGAGTTGTATTCAAATCTGAGCTGCCTCTGAAAGATGAGTGTAAAAGCGTGATGTGTGTGATTCAGTGTTCGTTTGAGGTGTCATTTGATAGTACAAGACAGTCTTCTCCTTATCTCCTTCTTCTTCTTCTTTGGGAAACCCATCAAGCTGGGCCAGGAAAACGTCCATAGATGTGCATGAGGAAGAAACTGAAAAAGGAATGGAAAAATACTGCAAATTTTAGTTAGAACGCAACTGTATGCCTCCTCACTTTGATGCTGGGTCTCCTCAGGTGCTTTTCTGCCATGAACATTTCCAGGTGTGTTCCCAGGAAATGGGAACTCTAAACAGAGGCTGTTAATATCTAGGGAAAGAGACATGATTTTTTTTTTTTTTTTCCATGATTGAAAGTCTGATTTGAATTCAGGTATTCTTCCTATTGTGGAGGGTCAGTGAGGAGAAAGTGGGTGTTTGGGCTATATACTGAATTTAGAAAGATCAGATTTTGACTTCTGAGTCTTTTCCTAAAAAGCATCGATCGGCTCATGAATCTTTCAGAGAAATATTCCAGTTGAGTGTTTCAGATAATGAATAAACTTGGAAGAATTATGATCTGCCAGGCAGAAGTCAGGCAGAGTCTTTGCACTTTGCATGACACCAGGTTTTAGACTGCTCTCAGCTTTCCTAAGCAAGGTATACTAACAAAGTGGGTCATTGTGAGTTGTTTTCCCAGCTCAATATCAAACACCATAAAACCTGTCATTTACGATCTGCAGAGGGAATAGCATCCCTTGGCAATGGACAATTGTGACGGCACTGTTCAGCAAGTCAGAACTACTGATATTTGTCTTGGGGTTATAATATTCTCAGCTGTACAAGAAGATTTTGCTGTTAAAAGAATTGTTTAGGTTACGTCTTCATGGCAGGGTTTGCTTGGCCTGTTGCCGAAGTTTTGTCCATAACCTATGTTGCAGTTGCACAGAGAAAGCCTGAGTGTGCTTTCATCTGGACTGTCCAGATGAGCCTGTAGGCTTAAGGTTGGATTTCACTTCAATGCATGTAGACAGCAGGTCTTGCCACAGGAGCACAGGCCAGCCAAGCCCAGACAGCATTCATCCTCCTGGTCTGAACTTTCTTCTCTATCTCTGTCCATTTTTTCTCTTAGCTCTGCACTTTAGCCATCCTGCTCATTTACCTGCTCTCTCAAACCATTTCTGGACATGGTTTAGCATCTGCTGTAGACCAAGGACCTCTTCCAGTTCCCTGTCAAGCAGCTCTCTGCTCGGGAGGATAGGACTGTAGTATGGATGGGGACCCTGAAAGTAGAGAATAACCCCAGATGCATTTAATTTAAAAACATAATATGAGACTCTGGATTCATCAATTGGCAAATTGTTAATTTATTTTGCAGTCACTCACAGGGCCAACAGCAGCCAACCTCTGTTGTTCTCTTTGGACACAGGCACCATCTTTAGTGATCACACCGCTGCAGGACATGAAAGCCTCTCCCTGCAAGACAACTCCAAAATCCACAATTGGTGTCATTTTCAAAAGCAGGGCTTTCTATTCAGAACCAAACCCTGCTTTGACTTACCCCACCAGGCACTCCTCTTGCATGAACAAGGAGTTGGGGAAACTCCATGCACTTAAATCTGCTAGAAACCATCAGTGTTCAGCCATCAACCTGACCACCAGCCTGCCAGGTGCCTTTCGTTGTTACTGCCAGAGCCTCCTGTATTCCTGTCCTGTGGCAATTACCAAGGAACCTCAGTAACACCCAATCTTGCCTGGTGCAACCACCAATTATTCTTTTTACAGATGGGGAAACTGAGGCTGCCTTTCCCACTGGGTAATTTATGTAGCCCATATTTCTACTGAGGCTGCTGTCCTTGGCAGAGATGTATTGTAAGTATTTAGTAAGAGTAACTACATGGTCATCCATCTCTCTGGTACCAAGAATAACAAATCAAACTAAGGGAAAAATGATTTTGCCTTCCACAATATCCAGAGCACGGCTTGAGATGGGACCCAGGAGTCCCAAATACTAGACTGAAATGCACAGACAGGAGCTTTGGCCAAGCTGTTGCATATCCTCATGGGTCCACTCTTCCATAACTGGATCAGAAGTGATTTTCACTCTCTTCCAAAACAAGATCTAGGACCTGTCAGTTGAAAATAGTTTGTGGCGTGTTCAAAATAAACAAAAGGAAGTGGCTCCTAACACAACGTATGATTAAGCTGCACAACATCTTGCTGCAGGACGTGGTGGATGCTCACAGTTTACATGACTTCAAAAGCTCACTGAACAATTACATCAAAGAAAGACACTTCAAAATTTATTACATATGAAAAAATGTTTCAGACTCCAGATGTGCTTCAACTGTAGAGCACTGGAGTCTAGGAGAATATTTGGGGGGATTAACAAAATTGCTTACCCTGTTCTTATACACTTTCTTAGATATCCACGATTGGCCATTGCCAGAGGCAGCACATTGAGTCAGACAGACCCACTGTCTCTCACACAGCTGTTCTTTCACTCCATATTCGGGATCCATGTCCAAATCAAGGCCTAGAGTGCAGCCAAGCAACTAAATAAGAGAAATCCTTCAAACTAAGTTTTTCAGATGCAACAGTGGAGAGTAACGCACCTGTGGGATGAAGCTCCCTTCTCTGTGCAGGAGAATTATGCTCCCACACCTGGGCTTACATTCATTTGCGCTTGTCCCCATCACACAGCTGTTCAGATTAGCTGCTATTCTCTCTAGCCCGGGTGTCTCAAAGCCTCTGTCTCCAGCAGTCAGAGACCGGCAGCTGTGCAATCATATCTGCTAACGTATGGGATATAAAGAATCTGTTAAGTAAAACCAAACCAGGGAGGGAGGAGGGGAAGAGATCAGCACAAAGAAATCACTCCTGCTAAGATGTGATTAGGGATGCCCCACAACACCCAGCTGCAAGGAACAGGTGAACTCAGCAAACATTTTAAAGCCTGCAGCAGCATTAGCCCCTTGTGGGTGTTGTTTGATATGGGGAGGGGGAGTGAAAAGAGGGGAATTATGAGCCCGTGCAGATGGAGGGAGGGTTTGGTTGCTATTGTTTAGAGTTAGGTAACAGTGGCTTTCTGCTGTTTCCAGAGTGGGTTGGGGTTTTGGTTGTTGTTGTTGTTGGTTTTTTTTTTCCCTGTCCTAATTTTTGAAACACCTCCATTTTACAAGGTTCATGTGTTTTGCAGCAAGGTACCACGGAGAAGATAATTAGCTAATTTACAATTAGCTACAACAGAATTCGTAATCGCTTCCCCTGTGGAAAGGGCTGTAATCATCATCACGGAGCTGTAGGACTGCTGTGAAAATGGCAATAGGAGTGTGCAGCCCCAGGCCCCAGGAAATGCCCTGCTTTTAGCCTATTGATCCGCCTGATTAGCGCGGGTTGAGGGGAGCGGTGGGGCACTCTGGCTTGAGAGGGAAGCCAGTTTGAGCTTGCAGATTTGAGTTCAGAGCTCAACCCAAACTTCCATAAAGTTCAGGACACCTGTGGCTCACCTCTCTGCTTTATAGCTCCTCCTTTCTTCTTCGGCCCGAGGAGGATACCTTTGCCGTGATCGTCCTAAAAAAACCTCAGATTTACAGCTCTTTTTCACCCCTCTGTGACTTTGGCAGATTCTTGATCCCACTACAGGGACTTGGGGGTGCTGGTGGATGAAAGGCTGGATATGAGCCAACAATGTGCACTCGCAGCCCAGAAAGCCAACCGTATCCTGGGCTGTATCAAACAAAGCATGGCCAGCAGGGTGAGGGGGGGGATTCTGCCCCTCTACTCTGCTCTGGTGAGACTCCACCTGGAGTACTGCTTCCAGCTCTGGAGCCCTTAACAGAGAAAAGACATGGACCTGTTGGAACAGGGCCAGAGGAGGCCACAAAAATGATCAGAGGGATGGAACTCCTCTCCTGTGAGGAAAGGCTGAGAGAGTTGGAGTTTTTCAGCCTGGAGAAGAGTAGGCTCCGGGGAGACCTTATTGTGCCCTTTCCATATTAAAGGGGACTTGGAAGAAAGATGGGGACAGACTTTTTAGTAAAGCCTGAAGCAATAGGACAAAGGGAATTGGTTTTAAACAGAGAGGGTAGACTCAGACTAGATATAAGGAAGACCTTTTTTACCAGGAGGGTGCTGAAACACTGGCACAGGTTGCCCAGAGTGGTACTAGATGCCCCATCCCTGGAAACATTCAAGGTCAGGTTGGAGGGGACTCTGGGCAACTGGATCTAGTTGAAGATGTTCCTACTCATTGCTGAGGATTTGAACTGGGTGACCTTTAAGGGTTCCTTCCAACCCAAACCATTCTATCATTCTATATGTTTCTGTGATGGACACATTCAGCACAATCTCTTCTCCCTTCCCTGCTGAGGACCAGACACAAGAGTGGGTAAGGAAGATCTGTTCTGCCTCTCATATCTGCCTCTCTGGTAGATGTGCTGGTATCTGATATCTTGCAGATGCACCATCATTTTCTTCTTACCCACACCTGCACAGAAAACTTCTCCAGGCTGCTCATTTGTTCTGTCATGGTGCCAAAGAGACAAGCTTAAAGGCCTTCCCGGTGCCTGGACTGAGGCACTGCAGCTGGTCCCACACTGTGTGTACAAGCAATGTTTGGGGAGGAGGGGAATAGCAGCAGGGACAAATAATTATTAGCTATATAAATAATGGAATTAATTAGCATCTGGTTTCTGAAACGAAGCCATACAGCAACCTGGTCCTGATACTTAGAAAGCCAAAGGCATCGAGAAACATCAGAGAGCTGCTCTGGTGAATGCCATGCGCATACAGAAGATGCTTGCTCCCGTACAGAAATATGCAAAAAACAGTTTTGTTCTTGCACGAAGAAGCACAAACACTATCCGCGTGTGATGCCCCGGCAATGAACTCGGGATGAAATAGGGAGGCTGATAGGTTTTAGAATAAGGGGTTTCGTGGCAAGAAGGGACTGTGGTGATCTTCTAGTTCACCCTCCTGATTAGCCTGGGCCACGAAGGTGGTAGATCTGTCCCTCTTTATTTCCAAGGACTTGGATGCAATGTTCTAGATGGTAAAGCTGGCTTACACTTTCCTGATACAAGGATTCAACCTCTTTGTTTTGCATGAGGAATACGAGAACACAAGTGTATTTATATACTCTTATCTAAATGTACCCCCACGCACACACATACATTAGCGAGAGCTATCTGGATAAACACAAACCTGTGTCATGTCTCTCTGTGAGTGACCCTAATTTTCCCCTAGTCCCTCCACAATTGCTGTGATTCTTGTTCTTGTCCTCTTGCTCCACAGAGGGTCAAACATCCTGCATCTCATTGTCCCTTCTGTCTCTTTAATTAGTGCCCGTCCTCCCCCTTCTCCCCCTCACTCCAGTGTCCCCCCTTCCCGTCTCCTCTCAGCACTTGGTTTGCAACGCTCTATTATTTCACCTTTCACTTGTGCTGCCTCGTTCGCCTGGGCCTGTCTGACACCTCTGCCTTACGCTTATCATGGAAACATAACATTTAAATACAAATAGAACAGGGAATAATTTAACCCCTATTTGCACTGGGGAAGGTGCCGAGGCTTCATATAAACACAGACGGGGAGATTTATAGACTCTGTATATTTATCTGACAAGTTGCATTTCTTCACCACCGTGCCTTGCAGCCAGCTTTTCCTGACGGGCACAAGCCTCTGCAGCTGGCAGAGTGGCCAAGAAGAGGGGCGCCTGGTTTCATGGGGATATTGATAATGTCACCAAGGGGACATCTCTGGGGACTCTGGTTTGCCATTGCTGTGGCCTTTCTTTCCCTACACATCTTCCTGGGAGGAACAGGGAGTGCTGTCTCATATCTTTTGTTGATGGCAAAATGGTGTAGACTTGGGCTGAACGTAGTTTTCAATATTATGGCAGTGCCTCAAGGCCTGGTCTGAAGGGTTTTTTTTACCCCTCAGTGCCACAATCTGAGCTTGGCAATGGGGGTCACAGTGGGACTGAGTCTGCCCAGTGCTCTGAAATTCAGATGTGGTTCCTGAGACACATAGATTTGGGATAGTGTCTGTCTGAAAGAGGAGGAAGCATGGGCCTTATTGGGGTGGTATGCGCGGACCATGGGTGGTAGGGATGGACCCCACACCCTACAGACAGGCAGAGCTCGGGGACGGCTTGATCTGGAGACTGCTCCAGGTTTGTGTGTGACCTAAACCTCTGGTTTCTGTAGGATACAGAGTGGTCTGAGCGATGGCCCAAGTGTCTGGCCACAGGGTACTGCCCTCCAGTCTCATTCAAGGACACTGGAAAAGTCTGGCGGGGAGCACCCGTGATGTGCACACATACTCAGACACATCCCACTGAAACCAGCACATCCTCTCTTCGTTTTATTCTGGCAGTCTCGTGGTCTTGCTCAGACATATTTACAGCACAGAAGTAGTTGACCCGGTGCATGGCATGTCAGCTTTTTGCCTGGGACTTGGAAGAGCAGAGTATTGGAGGCCTCAGGGTGTAAGAGGCTTATCCTAGCCCATTAGAGGATAAACTCATTAGGAAAGAGCTGGAACGTGCTGATTGGTCCCAGCTGCTGAACCCTTCCCTTTCTCTTCCCATCAGAGATATGTGAGGGGCATTGTTAGAACACACTGTTCAGCTCCCTGGCAGGGCTGGGATGTGAAAGGTAAATGCAGCATTTGTTAGAGGAACCTCTCAGAGAAAAAAAGCTTGTTAAACTGCCTCATTTTTTATCAGCTGAGTGTGTGATTGTGTAGATTTCTGAGACAGCAGATGTGACAAATGATTCCTCTGACAGCCCAAGGCACAGTTTTTCAGGAGGGAGACAGGGCGCTGATTTGGAGACAGGGCTGGAGGTGATGTCCAGGCAGCTCTGAGCCCTGGCTGGCCATGGAGAATCTCTTCATCCCACCTCCCCCAGAGTAGCTGGACCAGCAGCCCCTGGGGAAGGTGGTCTTCACACTTGGCAGAGCCTGTTCCTGGTGGTCTGCTGGCCACCTTGTGGACAGCTCACCAGAGCACCACATATTCTAGCCAGCTCTGGGGGCAGGCATCATCACCCGT
>JAOXNO010000020.1:9626242-9658705 GCA_028565335.1 Limnodromus scolopaceus
CCCTGATACTTCAGGGAGGAAAGCGTAAAAAAGGGAGGAAGGTTTACACAGAAGACAAAGGAAAAAAGAATTACAGGCCATGCCCTGATGTGTTTCCATGAATTGGCTGACCCTCAGCAGCAGTCCATGTACCTATCTTAGTTCACAGGAAAGGCAAGCAGAAAATTATGAATTTCACGCTCTTCATCATAAGCTAAGTTATGTGGTGCTGCCTTGTACCTCCCACAAGCTATGAGGAGGTCCACGGGCAGCTACCATGGCTCAGCAGACTAGTGAGGACCTGTCAAGTGACTTCCACTTGATCAAGACATGGAACACACACTGTTTTTTCCCACAGGGCCTCAAAATGCTTCAGGCGCTTTGAATGTGATGGGCCAAATCCTGCAAGTGATCGCTGTTCCCATTCCCGTTTTCATGGTGCGCAGCTTCTTTCGGGGCCTGGATGTTCACAGGGAAATGCAGCCACCTGGTGGTGAGACGGCGATGTAGCCCTCGTCCTTGGAAAGGAGGGGTGCGCTGCTGCCATCTTCCTTCAGCCTCCCCTCCTCCCATTCCTCTCACCATTAGGACTGGCCTCATTTGTCCGGCTGCGATGCCAGCTCAAAGTTGTTCCTGTGGTTCAGCCAATTTAAACGTCTCTTGCCTTGTCCTCGTGTACTACCAACGGGGCATCCATCATCATTCTTGTCAGGTCTCGAGCCGTTCGTTCCTGCGGCAGACTCCTGTTTCTCCACAGCTGTCAGGATTATTGCTCTACTGTGACTTCCTGTTCACACAACATATGTTGCCTAATAGTTTCAAAAGGCAACTTTCTTTTATGAAAGTTTTCTCCTTTTTTTAAAATTTTTTTATTAACCTTTCCTTGGACAGGTGCCTGACCACGGTCCATTACAAGACCACTTTTCTATGCAAGGCATTTGTTTCTCCTAAGGTCTACAACTTTCCAATTTTCACACAATCAACTGCTTTGAGAAATAACTTTCCCAAAATCCCTTACTTTTGAGCAGGCCAAAAGTTGCTTCTGTATCTACCTGCCAAGAGACCTTTTTTGGTTCTTTTTAAATCATAGTTCCTGTCAACTCATCAGCTTTACCATTGTGATTTGCTTGACCTCCATGTCCTCCTTTATCATAATTTTCATGTACTTTTGCATGTATTTATAACAATTACATACCCTGTATTTTCAGCTTTGGTTACACTGTCCTCTCCTGTGCCTCTTCCCCATCCATATGGTGACATAAACAGGTCTCTTCCCTGGATTCTCTTCCTTTCTTCATCCAAGCCTTGTCCCGAGAAGCCTTATCCACCAACACAAATTCAGCTACTATTTCTATAGTGACAGCTTGCAGATCTAACTTCTCTACTGCAGCACTGACTCCTGTTCAAACTAAAATCTTGGCCTGTCTTTCCAGCATCTCCTAGTGGATGTCTAGCTGTCAGATCAAGCTCAATATGTATAAAGTGGAGTTCTTGAACTTTTCCTCCCAAATCCTGTCTCCTTTCTCCTCCGCCTCCATTCTCAGTCACTGTGGACAACATTATCATCCCACCTGTCAGTCATGCTCCTACCTAGCCATCATCTTCAGCTTGGTTTTCTCCTTCCCTCTCTGTCTTCAAATTCAGGCCAAATCTTGAAGAGTAGCTCTGCACAATATATCTAACACATTTAAGATATGGCCTTGTCCGTCCACCCACATGGAATAAACTCTGCTCCACACTTCATCCCCCATACCTAAATCACAGCAGCTTTTATTGTACCCAGAAAGTACACAGGGTTAAAAACTATACTACTGTTGCATCTTTTGCACCATCTCACCCACTGTGGCACCTCAGAACTTCTTTTGTTATGAATTAATTCCTGGAAGGGGTAAAACAGTACTGTTATGTACATTTTCTGCACAGAGGTGAGAAGAAGTGAAGAGTGTGATTCATTTCAGTTAGCTTTAACAGTCTAAAAGTTTGTAATCTATTTAAAACATCTTCTAGGATTCCTGCAGAAAGGAGAAAGAACACATTTCTAGAGATTTGTGCATACTACATTTCATCTATCTTTGCTAGGATGCGCTAAATCACTTTCTGGGTACGCCTATCCCTTCCATTAATTATAATGGAGATGTCCATAATGGGGTTAGACTGAATACCCATGGTGGGACTCATCTCACCTAATTTGAGACATCCAGAAGCTATACAGCTATGTCTGAGGTTGTCATCTAAATGTTTGTCATCTAGGCTTCTATTGTAATCAATAGAAAGAAATAGGCACCTCTTAAGAAACTTTATTTTACAGAAATAAACTTTGAAGCCTATCAAACTGAAGCTCAAATAGAAATGTGCCTTTTAACTAATTTTAGGTGTCTGATTTCTATGGTCTCCCAGTTCCAAAATAGTAGTTCTTCACCCGAAGTGCAACTTAGAATGGAGAAGGCTCATACTGCTTAAAAACAAAAGCTAAAATCACTTGCTTCTCCTGCAGATGTCACAGAGCCCACAATTGCCTTTGCTCACCAGTGGTACACCCTTGCCACCCCAAAATCCTTCTGGTGCACTTGGTGCTGCCACACTAATCTTGCTGGAGCTAAAGATCTAGGGTGACTCTATACCAGCTGATATTAGCCGCCTACAAGTCAGATATTAAAGCTCTTCACTTGGCCTCTTGTCTGATGGTGACTCCTCCCACATAGCTCAGACACATAGTTCAAGATTGCCTGACTGCACCATGGAGCCCTCTGCCTCCCCACTGAGTGCAGAAGGAGCTGCACTGAACTCCATATCCCATGCAAGGGGAGCTGAACCCTCTTCTGGGTGTTTGCTGCCCAACTGAAGCAATCTGGGGTTCAGAACTCAGGCATCCTGCATGGAGTCCTCTGACTCCTGATCTGTTACATGTACTCTGAACTTGCCTAACACACTGTCAGCACTGTGTTCGTTCTGTATCTTTCTTTATTAATGAAATTTAAGACCATTAAGACCTCCGGAAACCTGTAAGGTGGCTTCGCCCACCACCGAGTCAAGTCCTCTCTATAAAATTCCGCATCAGCTTCATCAAACCACAGCATTTCTTCTGCGTCCAGGCAATAGCATCCCAAGTCTATCTATGCCTGGCTGAACATCTTCCGTGAAAATTACTTTTCGGATGGAATCCTTGGTTTTGTGAAAAGAAAGGAAAATGTGAGACTTGGATACAAGCACTGAACAGACGTCTGCCTTTCAGAGAAAGATTCAACATAGTTGAACCTCAAAAAAAAAAAGAAAAAAGTACTGCAGCCCAAAACTTTGTTAACTTGGGGGCTTTCATTTCAACATTTTTCTGTGCAGTTCTTAATAATGCAAGTGACAAAAACAACTTCAAATCTCTGCTCAGGAACCACCCATATCAAATTATGCAATTATTGCTCAATGTTGTTAGGTGACAGATCAATTAGATCTCTAATTGTTGTATTTCATAATCTTTTATTCATCAAGAAAATATGAATGACACAACACCTTGAAGAAGGTTGACTTCCAGCTTCCACCGACCATGTTCTTTGGAAGTCCTCCCATAGCACCAGAATTCCCATTCAGACAAAATTAATAGTCAGATGAAGGGATTCTATTCTTGCCTTATACAACATTCTGTCAACCCTCACATACTGTAAGAGATTTTTGCGGTTAATTAAGCTGGAGAAAATTTTCACCTCCCTGGTTTACCAAGTGAGAGTGACTTAACTGTGAGACTATCAAAAATCCAGTGGCCCTCTTTCGAACTCATGGCACACAGGGTACCGGTTTCCATCTTCCTAGCTTTGGATGCTCAGGCACCCCATCAAAGAAACCAACCCCAGCTCTCTTTTATGACTGCTATTATTATTGCTGTGCACTCCTACGGCGCAGTTACGACTTTGCAAAGCACTGTGAAGTTGCCTTCAGACACAGTCCCATTACAGAAACCGGCCGAGCAGCTGTTCTCACCCCCTGTCAACACAGCAGAGGAGTATTTAGGTGAATTAGGGACGGAAGGGAAAGCAGTGAGAGCCTGCAGAAGGAGCTCTGAGCAGGTGGAGGAACGAAGGAAAATGGGCCTTTGTGGGCATGATGAAGTTGTAGCCCGGGCGCCTGGCTTGCAGAGCGGCGGGGAAGCGGCTGTTATTATGCCCGCACGCTGGCACCAAAGCGCTGAGTCGGCAGAAACTCCCCGAGAGGAGCAGCGTGGCGGCTCCGGTGAGTGGGGGGCCACAATGCCGTAGATCAGCTGAGGTATTTTTAACAATTATTTTGATATAAACAGCTCTGAACTTGAGGAGCTCCATGTAAATGGGAAGCAGTGGGGCTTGTAATTAGATTTGTGTACACTTTCATAAATTGCTGGGAAACATCAAAGCCGTGATAGAAGGCTGTGGTGCACTTTATTTCCTTCTTCTGTTCTTCTGTTAATTGAATGGTTGATGTGTGGATAGGAAGTGTTGGCTTCACGGAGTACTATTTACAGACCCGCTGACAGCTGCACTGTGAAAATTAACAGGAACAGAGCAGCCTCTGTCACAGCTCTTCCCATGAGGGACTTGCTTCAAATTGGATCATTTCTTTCATAGGAGAAACTTTCCTCGACTCTCCTCCCTTCTTCGCAAATACGCGCGCACATCCAGCTGCACACTCCCTTCTCCCCTCAGGCTCATGGCAGCCTTCAGTGCTCAGAAGGAGGGTTTGTCATTTCCATAAAGTTGGGGGAGTTTGATTCCAGTTCAAAACTTGTAGCGTAATCCGCTTCCAGCAAGACACATCTTTGGGAAGTCAACCAAATCTGTGAGCTGGGTGTGTGAAGGCACATCTTCATGTTTGCAGGTCTCGCCTCAACAGGAACGTGCTCTTCACCCTCTTAGGAACTCTAGCAGATTTCCTCTGAGACTACTACCTTTGGAAATGTAGTTGTTGTTGATCTTACGTGCAATTGCTCTGTGCTAAGCATCACACAAACCTCTTACAGGAAAGTTCCCACACTCAGCAGCGCAGCAACTAAAGACCAGGGCCGACCTGGCTGAATTACGTCAAAGTGTTGGTCAGAGTATAAAACTTCGGGCTGATCTGTAATCTTATCTTAGAGTTAATGGAGAGAGAGTAGTCCCTCAGAGAGACATCTGTCTGTCTTAAGTAATTGCTGGTTTAGAATAGATACTCAAAATGGCTGCAATTAGGTCATTCGAACATCCTGCTAATGGACAAGACTCAAGGTACAGGCAAGAGAAGCAACAATACAATCTCTGGGAATTAACTGGTCTTATACACAATTAATCAGTATATTTAACCAAAGTCACAACAATTCTGTTCCTGGTCCCAGTAGAGAAGTAATAACCAGCAGATACTTGAGCATCTAAATCTTAATATTTACCTAAATCTGGAAAACACAGAATTAAGAAGGTCAAATTTGAAACCATCAGTCCACCATCTCACTTCCCAAGGGCGTCTTCAAAAAATCCCTGTAACATAAAACAGAACCTTAAACAAACCTGTAATACAAATAGATAACAATTAAACAGACCATGATTCAGAGTGTCAATTAACCAACAAAATTTACTCTCATTTAGATGCCAGCATGGGCTCAAGTCCTCAGTTAATAAAAGCCGTCTTGTGAAAGTCAGTAGAGAGATAGCGAGTCGCTGACCCCTTCAGGCTGTGAGGGTAAATAAGAAATGGGAAAGTCATTAGACTTTAGTTTAACATGAACGCAGAAATATGAAGTGGGGTGTTTCAAAGGTAATTCTGAGAGAAAGTTGTTAGGAGTCCAGCATCTAAGTGCCCTTCATACCTCAAAGCTGAATTTGCCTTAAAGTTACTTGCCCAAAGTGGAAAGTCCAGGGCAGAGTGGGGTATCATCAATGCAAGTCCACCAGCTTAGATTAATGCAGAAGGCTGAGGCCTCCTTTTACAGCGTTGATGCTGGTGAATAGACAGCGCACAGACGATAGAAGAGAATGGAGATGCCAACTCAGACACTTTTTTTTCCCTTCGCTGTTGATCTTCTGCTCTTTAAAGAACACGCGCATGTCTCTGTGTAACACATAGACTGGCTTGTTTAACTCAGGGCAAGACACAGCACACCTGTTCGTTCTATTTAAAAATAATAATACATTAGGCACCCATTCATAACTCACCAGCATCAGGCCAGGCCCTCCTTCCAATATTGAATGATTTTTCTGAATATGGTACCTAGAAACCATTTATAAAGTCACGTGTGGTCTTTTGGGATAAAAGAGGCAATGCATGTGTAATACCTAGATGATAGTTTCCAGTTGTTTCTTCCATCAAAATCCAATGGGTCTTGATAGTTAAGTCTCTCTTTTCTTTGAGCAGGAGGTTCTGGCTGGAGGGAGACTAAGGTCCATGGACCATCCCACCCCACTGTTGCAACTAAGACATCTGATTCTATAGCCTTTAGGCCAGCATTTTCCCAGTGTTACCATAATTTCCCTTAATTCTTTCAATAAAAAGTAAAATCACAGGACCGTGTGCCCCTCGTTCCATAAATGAACTAATAAATCACACGTTCCTGGATGCCAGAATAGAAATCCAGGTAGTCCAGCTGCCTGACAGGAGGTATGAATGATGCTGGCGCCATTGGTGGCCTTTACTTCTCAACTCACATCTCCGTAGCCACACAGGCATCTGGCAGAACAACGAAGACACCCACGGGATGCGACAGGCTTCACTTGCCATCTTCCCCAGGCTTCCTCACTCCTTCTGAACTGCAGCATTCATTGCCTTCAAATGGGATAAGAGGGATAACTGCTCATGAGCTGTGCAGCCTCACTCTAGACAAAAGGATTTAGTTGGTACCATTACATCTCCTTACGCAGCCAGGGGAGAGAAGGAGTGGGACCCTGCCACCACTGGGTGTTGCCCAAGTTCTGGCAGTGGCAGCAGCCCCTGCAAGGCTCGCTGCACTCAACGCTTGCCTCACCTGGGTGAGATTAGGACCTAAGCGGGGTAAAATAATTCACAAGTGCTAACCTTTCTGGGCTGTCCCTGAATGCTTCCTCTCGTTCTCCTTCCAAGCCCTGCTCAGGTGTGTGGTCTAGATTGATAACACACATTCTTGTAAGGAGAACAGAAAGACCTTAGTAATTGGTAGATTGCTATCCCGATCCAAAACATAGCTGGCATTAAGGGATTCGGTAGCTATTGCCCACATAAGTTTTGCACAGATCAAAATGAATTTTTAAAGGGCAAAGATGTATTTAGATTAAAACAATAACTTTCAGATAAGACCCTCAATTGAAGTCCACGCAAATTCACAAATGCAAAGCATCCTACCAAACACCAATGACTTTGCCTCAGACATCCCCTAGCAAGTAAAAAGTCAGGCAGGGAAATGTGCTTGACTTCCCATCCCAAAGGTCCATCTGGTACTCACAGGAATAGTGGTCGTCATGTCTCACCCAGCAGTAAGGAGACACGTTTCAGTCTCGGTGGAATGGAATGCAGTAAGCATAAACCAACTTTTTGTTCCACAAAAGCCAGCAGAGTTTCACTGAGTTTACACCATTTCATAGCTTCAACTGACCACCTTTTTCACCTTATTAAAGCATGGGTGATACCTCCCCGCAGGGAGAATTTTTTATCAACCAATGACCCCGCAGTTTTACGTTGCTTGGAGATCTTTAGTTTAAATATGCTGCAAAAATGCAAATACTTCTTACTATCCCAGTTAAGCAACATGCTGTACACCATGATAGCCTTGAGTCACGCAGCATGACAGCGTTCTGGGATGCCCAATCGTGTGCAGCAGGTTTGCCACTCAGTGCCGCTGAAATCTTCTTTTATGTCACATGCACAGTTGAAATGTATCTTTCCAGCTTGCCAGCCCTTTCTCAACATCTGTTTCTTTCCAAGTCATCTTAGGCTGCTCACATCCTCATCCCGAACTGCCAAGGAAGAGTGGAGCTCGTGTGAGCGTAGTCACAAAGCACCAGGGGCTCCGTACCTGGTTGTGACGCTGCCATACTGTGACAACAGACAATTCACTTTACAGCTCTGGAATTATTCCACTTCTCTTATTTTCATCCTTTCCTATTTAGACTGAAGGAGAGATGATTCAGTAACTAATTTTCATGGGACTTTGTGCTGCAGCTACCAATAGTAATAAAAATTTATGAAAAAATTACGGCAAGTCAACATTTGTTGCTGTAAGAATATTTTCAGGGAAAGTATATTTTTAGTAAATACAGACCTAAATATACCTTATCTTCCAAACCATGTTACTCTTATTGGAAATGGGAAATCTATAACATTTTCTTTTGAATTCTTGATTTCAAGTTTTTCTTCAAACAGACAAAAAAGAATTATTTATTGCTTTCATATTCCTAAATAGCAGGTTAGAATTTCCAGTCTACCAGTATAACAACATTTTCCACTTCGTAATGCATTAAGGAACGCGAGTGATTCTGTGAGGACTTTTATCATCCATAGACCAAGCCAAAAAAACGCAGAGCTGCTTGAAGAACTCTGCTTTGAAGTTTAGGTTGTTTGGATACCTGGCTTTGATTTGAGGGGCATACTAATACCGGGGTTATATAGCGAATTCTTTCTAATTAGAATTGGGTACAGTGCCACCAGGCACCAGGAGTCAATGACTCTGTTGCCCTGCAGAAAGCAATAACTTTAGCTCAGAGAGACACCTGCTAAGTGTTGTATGGGCAAGTAAAACCTAAATCAAGCTTCCACTCCAAATAAATTACAGCTCCGGAGACCTGTGAAGGGAAATACCTGCAGCAACTCTTTCTGCTTAGACATTGCATGAAGAATCTCCTCTACCGAGGGAGCAGCATTATCAAAGGGTCTGTCACTCCAGCCCTGGATGAATGCCTCCTTTCCCCTCTCCGTCTCTGTCACTCTCGTCTCAAGTGTGTCTAAACCAGCTCTCAGGACTGTACAGTGGAAATCGCTCCTAGTGACTGCCGTCCTACTCATCTTACAGATGAGACATGAAATTGAAGCTCTGAGTACAGAAAAACACAGCATATTTCACAAGAGGGTAGGGGATGTTAGTCTTGATCTTCTGGCCATCTTCCAGCATGGATAATTACATTTATACCTTGCTAAAATTCCTTCTGCTCTACCATTTTAATTGGATAGTAACTTCTTTCTTGCATGTGTAAAATCCCAAGTAGGGGTCAAACTCCTACTGGCCAATTCAGCAGCCCTATTTTCAGTAGAGCACCACAGATACTTAAAAAAAAACAACAAAACAAACCTGGGGTTGTTTTCAGACTTAGGAGGTATCATACCAAATGGCCTGATCTGACAGACCCCAAAAGCAAAGAAATCCTCTTTGGGCGTTCAGGTGCTAATTTCAAGGATCCTTGTGTGGAAATACCACCCTGAATGGTTTGCTGAAGACCAGCATCCTCCCAGCTCTGCATTGCAGTTGCTAAGGCAAAGCTTCCAGCACAAGCAACCCCATTCACATGGTGACATTGAGGAAGGTAGTCTGATTGCCCAAATGAGAAGTATCCAGCAGCATCTATTCATTTAAGCGTCTTGGCTGGTGTGAATGGCTGATGTTTTGGAAGGTACTTAACAGGATCTGCACATTCAGATCTCTTATAGTCAAGAGCATTAGTCACTGGAACTTTAATGTAACAGGTCTTTTTAAAAATACTTTTGGCCCAGAACTTCTGACTGGCTCCATTTGAGCCAACCAGGATACGGAAGTCCATCTGTATGAGAGAAAGACCCTCGCAGTAAAGTCCTTAACTGTATGCTTACCTCCAATGGGACATTCAATAAGCTCAAAGTGAAACATGATTTCATGGCTTTAGCAAATTAGGTCCAAATTCACCAGTTTTTCAAGAAAAAGATGTCTAGCCATGTGTAGAGATTGGTACACTACTGAGACTTACGGGGTTGAAAGGAAAAGAAAATTCAGGCTTATATTCTGCAAGAAACTGTCTTTACAAAACTTTTACTATGAATATTGTTCTAGGGAGAAACAGCTTTACCTGATGCCATGCAGTATTATTTGGTCTTCTGTAAAGCTTTTACTTAATTTGTGTATATACTCCATTTCGAAAGCCATAATTAATGGGAAACAGTCCCGGCAACCAGGCAAAAAATTTGTTTTCCTTTGCCTTTAAATGAAATATCAATGAATGGATATTTTATTTTTAGTTGAATATGAAATTTCACAAGTGACCTGTCAAGCTCCCATTTTCAAGAATGACTTTATTTCACACGTCAAGACAGGCTGGGAAATTAGTTTTTCCCACAGAGGACTCTGATTAGGGATTACAAAGTGAGTGTGGCGCAGGGTGATTTTTCCTCCATCTTTTCCCTTGCCCCGTCAGCCTAGAGAGCATCTGACTCTGCTGACTAAGGGGAGCAATTCATTACCACACATGGGAGGGGGACAGGAAGCAAGATCGTCATATTAAGTAGACTTGCTGGCCCAAGAGAGAATAGGGAAAGCATAATAATACTTAGCCCTTATACTATTCTTTTCATCAGTGGATATCAAAGCACTTGAAAAAGGAGGTTGATTTGATGGGAAAGGAGATAAATGCCAATTCCAAGTAGGCTATTGCAGAGGCACCAGCAGGAATGCTCTCTTTCATGATAGTATCTTTTGGCTGTGGATCTGCAAGGTAGAGAAGTAAACATCTCCTTCCCTTGGTAAAATGCAGAATTAACACAGAGATCTCAAATTACATTCCAAACATTATTGACTTACCCACTGTAACTCTCTTAGGGGCTGGAGAAATACAAGGTCCAGTCCAACAGCCAGCAAGAGTAAGAAACAGATTATGTATTACTAATAAATGACCGAGCAGACAGGACCTATTGCCTTTGTCAGCAGACAATGGCTGATTTACACCATGGTTTAACTGCTTGCAGAAGCAATAAATAGTCCAGATGAAGGGCTCTGCATTTTTTACCCCATGGAAAATCTGGCCCTTTCTGGGGAATGTCTAGTCTTATCCAGTGGATTAGTGGGAGTCATGGGAGTAGAAAGCAGTCTTGTGCTGCTGTAGATGAGCAGCACTGTTTGGCTCCTCTGCTAAAATCCTGCACTGGGTGATCTGATATAGTTTACTGCCTGATTTCCTTTGGGTCATGTGAAAGCACTGCACATGAGGAACCACACAGAGAAAGCATCAGTCCCACAGTCAGTCTTCATATTCAAGAGCAATGCAGCATCTCTGCTGGCTACGTACCTTTAACTGCTTACATGCACATCTCATCGCAGAGCACTCTTAAAAAACCCTCTTTTTTCTCCTCTTTCTTTGTAGCATGTTCTCTAACTTGCTTCTGTTTGCCAATGGCCCTTCTGACCTGTGTATATGATAGTGATGTTCAAAGAGGCCTGAAGTCTTGCTGTGACAGGCAACCTAGAAAAACATCTCATAAGAGGCAGTCTCAGAGCCCATTGGGTCAAACGGCTGCTGTGCAGTCACTACAACTCACATCAGGAACAAAGAACACTCCAGGGGCAAGAACTTCATGTGGAGGTTACCCATGTTTTCGTGATGCCATCTACAATAATAGCTTGGTTTTCAACAGCGTGAGACATCAGCAATTTCCTGAGGCAGTTCTCTGGCCCTAAGACTTCCAGGGCAAACAGAGACAGAAAGAAAGAGGGAAGGAAGAAGACACCAACTTATTTACACTTCTCCATCCTGCTAACTAGAGCAGATCACATCTTCAAAAACCATTTGTAGAGATGAATACTCATTCACCTTATCCAGTTTCAAAATTCTCCATGCTGCATTGTGCCCACTGTGCTGCAGCCTTTGCTCTGCAAACCACAACAGCAGCTCTGAACAGCCCAATCTGCTGTGGACCAGTGCCTCTCTCCAATACAGCTGCAAATAGGTTTAAATCATTAGATTCAGGTTACCAAACAGTCTCTTGGATCAGGGTTAATTAAATGAGTGTTGAAATCTAATTAAGGACTGGTCCAGGTGATAATTAGCAGGAAATGTATGCATTAAAATATTCATTTGTCGATGAGCTGCAATTAAGAGTGTGATTTGGGGAAGGATCAATAACTACATCATGTGATTTTAAAAAAATGAAAAGTCGCCCAGCCTTGAGCAGAAAGGCAGGGGAAATTTGGCTAGGTTTTTTCTTTTCCTCCCCCCGTCCCCGCTTTCTGTTTTGCTCTCATAATAACTTCTGAAGACTGCTCTCCACCCTTGAATAGAGCATTCATCTCTCTGTCCCTTTGTTTTCCTGAAGCACTTCTTTCACCCCCTTTCTCTTCACCACATTGTTTGAGTGGGTTATAGATTTATTAGAGAAAGACTAACAGGTCAAAAAGAAAGATTCTTTGCCAATGAAAATCACTTCCTCTCAGAACAGGCTGCTAATCCGGGGGAACATCGCTCATTGTGTGGTCTTAGATTGTTTGGGTTTTTTAGCAAGTTAATTCCTCAAGTCTTTATTCATAACCGAGGATCCAGAGCAGCTATTGAATATGCATATCTTGGACTTATATATATGTACATCCACAGTTATGGTTTGCTACGCTGTTCCCAATTTGCAGCAGAGCAACTCTGCTTTCACCAAGACTATTTTTTTTCTGATCACAACTACATAGAGGTGTGTGTAAGCCATTTAATAACACTCCCCATGTGTAATCCCAGGCAATCCCACCTTTGCTAGAAAAACAAGGGCCCCGCAACGGCCCAGCTCCTCTGGCACAGAGCTGGTCTTCCTCTGCTGCCGTGGCCAGGGGCTGAGCTGGCAATTTCCCCACTGACTGTATTTCCATCAGCGAATACCAGTGTGTCAAAAGGGAAGCGTACCAGGGGAGCGTGATGACTTCAGCGGCTCTTTGTCAGTCTCCTGACAGCTCACCTGTCCATCTCCCCAGGCTCGGTGGCAGCCCAGCTCCTGAGGCAACTGTCTGCCTGCTGTCGGGGACGCTGCCGGATCCCCCCCTCCCCTGCATCTCTCTTACCCTAGGGAGACCGCGCTGTGGGGAATCAACCAACCCATGAAGTTAGGACGTCCTCGGAGCCAGCCAAAAAAATGTCAGTGCCTTCCTTCCTAGGCAGATCTGTCTCTTCCCATCTCTACCTCCTCTCAGAAATTTAAGAATTGCAGCTACTGACCTTTCATCTGATTTTGGGGAGGAGAGGGATTTCTTTCCTTCCCAAAAGCTCTACATTTTTCACAGACTTCTGCACCAGTGTTGACTGCAGACATAACCTAAACACTGTAAAACTCAGCCAGAAAATTGTAATATTAAATGTTCACAGAGAGGAAACTCAGGTCCATCAGGTAATATTTTTACTCCCCTAATTTAACAGTGCTGAAGAGATGCTGCTTGGTGATGAGATGTACACCCTTCCCAGCCTACTGAATCCTGTATCCAAGGCTGGATTTCTCGCTGGACATGGGGGTTACAGGACACAATGGTGTGAAAGGGTGATCCAGCTCAAGGGGTCTGCCATGCACAGAGCCGACATGCTCCATCAAAATAAATCAGTTCACAAATCCCACCGCATTCATCCGCCAAAAACTTCCACATTTTCCTTCACTGAGTCCATCTCTTTGTCCTCTGATGAGGACAACCTAATGGGCCAGAAGGTTTTCTATATGTTGAAAGAATAAGGCAACAGCTTTTGCAGAGAGAACATTAATGACAGCCTGGGAGTTTGAATTCTGAAGGAAACTAGGAACTGAGCTGCTGGCCTCAGTTTTTCACCCTCCAGGGTCTTTTGCTTCCTTCCTGGTGCTCTCAGCCTCTTGCAAAGGTCCAACTCAAAAGGCCTGAGAGGTTGCTTGGGAAAAATAAACATCAGTTGAATCCCACACCACCAAATCTGTGCTGCTTGTATGGATTGCATGAGCCAGTGTGTACCTGGCTAAGTCACTTGTGTGTCTCCTTTTGTTTCCTATCCTCCAGGGAGCCTCTTCAAGCCTGGTGGTGAAGTTTGCGGATACAGATAAGGAGCGTACAATGAGGCGCATGCAGCAAATGGCAGGACAAATGGGCATGTTCAACCCCATGGCCATCCAGTTTGGAGCGTATGGCGCCTATGCACAGGCAGTAAGTATAGACACTGGCTCTATGCATGTTCACGGGAACAGGGGTAACACCTAGAATGGCACAAAGCACACATGAGCAGAAGAAAAACTGAGCAGAGGAGGAACCAGTGATCTTTCCATTAAACCAGTTAAATGATGGGAGCAAACTGAGCCATGCCATCTGGGGTAGGAGAGGACATCTCCTTCAGAGGTGCAATACCTGTTTGTAGCAGTAACCAAATTGGTCATGTGTGTATCCATGCAAGACATTTCCTATAGGGTCCAAGCTATTGCTGTCAAATCCAAACACAGATAGCATTAGAGTTTTGGATAAAATAGGCCTTGAATTCAGCTCATGTTAATTCTCTGTTCCATGTCAGCACCATCTGATGCTATAAAAGGTTTTTGAGGGCACAAATACCTTTCTGGCCCTCCTCTGCTAGAGGCCACACAGTCTGGGATGAAGTGGGGAGATGGCCCTCTGCTCCATTTGGCCAGACCCCTGTTGTTCCATGGGTCATTGGGGGTGTCTTTGGAGTGGTCTCTGGGTAAAATGGCAGCTTTTGACAGAAATTCTTTCAGGTTCATGAAAGTATGCTCAATAATACTAAAACAGATGAGCAGACATATGCAGACACACTATCGTGACTTCTCAAAAGAGTAGGACTTAAGTACACTGGGAAAACACATGTGGTATTTAAAGCAGTGTTACACTGCCTAACTTCTGTTATCCTACTTACATATCTGACTTGGACCCCGGATCCCTGAGAAAAAGTGACTGTGCAGGGAGCTGGGCTCCTGACAAAGCCCTGAAATGGATGCCTCTGGCATAAGTACCTTTCCTTAGGCTACAATTAACAAGGACCTGAAAGACAAGGTCAAGTTCAGGTAACTCGATCTCTGCCAGATAGTTCAGAGGAAGGTAGAGGTGATCCCTGCAGCAGGCAGACACAATATTGCCAGGTGACTTCAGCTGCCTTCTCTGGAGCAGAAGAAACAGGAGCATTTGCAGGCGGTGATGGTGCATCTAGATACTTCACCCATTTGGTGGTAAAATGTGGCCCTCTTGTACTCTGTGCTGGATTTGTGTGCAGGAGGGAAGTGCTGTTCATTCCATTTTCCAGAGTAACATCTTCTGAATGAGAGATCAAATGACTTGCATTAGGTGGTACAGGGCCAGCTCAGGAATCACGTTCCAGTGTACCCATACTCCCTCCAGCACGCCAACCACAAGGCTCTGCTTTCTTCCCTGCCAATTTCCCTCTTGTCCGTTGGCACCATGGACTTCCCATCATATCCACATGATTATTTTTTTCTAAAGTGAGAGCATAGAAATTTCTGTCCTCCACTGAGTGTCACATGCCTCACTGGACACTTGGTACAACCCAGCCTGCCCTTTGCATGGGCCATATAAAGTCAGTATGTACCCCCTGTTGCTATTCTGAACTTTTTTTATTCCCTTCCCACTAGGAAAATTCCATTTTTCCTTTGATTTTCCCCTATTCATTTTTCTTTCCAATCAAAGATAATCTTTGACGCTTCCTTTGTCCCCTAGTCCCCTTCTCACACAACAGAAGAGCTGTCCCCTCCTCAGCCTGGCTGTATTTAACTGTCCTCCTGGCTGAGGAAGGCTGCAGGAAGGGGAAAAGAGACAGTAAATCACAGCTGAGCCGAGGCCAGTGGCCAGCAGCCTGGCAGGGGGATGCAGCATCTGTGACCCATGTACCAGAGGAATTAACAGGAGGCAACCCATGGGCAGCTGGGGGCAAATATCTGCAGAGGTTGTCAGGCAGGAGATGCAGTTCCAGAGTTATGCTACAGGCATTGATCATGCAGCTGGAGAGGTGGTAAAGACACCATTCTCCTGATTCCCTGGACTGAAAGCTTTTCTTGCATCATTTTTAATCTGGACTAATTCTAATTGCCACGATAATAGAGTTATCTCAGGTTTATACTGATACAAAAGAGGATGAGGTCTGCACCTCTACATCATGAAAGTTCCCTCCATCTGTTTCTCTCCCGATAATACAGGACACTGTGAGGGTAGGGGCTTGAGTGAGGATCTCTCTCTGAAGAATGAGTGAGAACAATTCCTCGGTCTGCTCCCGCTCCACTTGAAACTAATGAATACTTTTCCTATTGATTTCTATGTAAGCAGAATTGGACCCATCCTCTTTTTTTTTTTTTTTTTTTTTTTCCCTGGTAGATATGCTAATAAGGGGGAAAGAATAAGTTTTAGATCTTGACCCATTGGATATGACAAGCTGGTGACACCAATTACCCTGGGGACTTCAGAGCTGTCTAAACGATGGGATCACATTTCCATGTGGTGCCTGTACACCCAGAGCGTGCTCAGATGCTGTCTCTCAATCAGCCTCCCTATCTGTGTCTTTTCCTATCTGCTTCATCTCACAGTCTCACACAAAAGGGAAGGAAGGGAGCACCGAGGCTCTGTGACGTTCCCTTGGTCCCGATTAATCCACCTTGGAGTGCTGGCTCTTAGATATCAGGGTGATTGGCACCTCGCAAATGCCAGCGGGAGATGAAGAGATCGATAGGGGGTGAGGGAAAGGGGGAGCAGTTTTATTCAGCCCAAACTGAAGTTGAAGAGCTAAAGGCAAGTCAAGAGGAGAGAAGGTGAAACAGTGAAAACGCTGGAGCGGGACAGCAGTGACAGCTGATGCCGCTGCCACCAGCAACTCCCGTGACCTTGGTTGAAGTGTTTGATCCCCTGGTCTCCTTTGCCCGTGTACAAGAAAAGCTGATGATCAGACTTACTTATTTTCCCTTCTCCCTCAGGGACATGTCTCTCTCTGGTGCTTTCTTTCCATGGGTTTTCACACAGGGGTATGGTGGTAACACAAGTTTAAGAACTACCTCAGTGCTTAGTAGTAAGGTCAGGACTAGCATGAGACAGTAAGTTCTCTGATTTGTACTCATAACTTTTCCTCCCAGCTATCCCACTGCAGTCTTGACTGATGTTTCCATAGAAGAGTTCCCAAGCTATCCCACGAGAGCTGGAGTAGTTTCTAATGGTCTGTCCCCATGGAGGAGGTTGCCAAGTCCCCTAGCTTTCTTGCTGAATTTCCTCCAGAGAGGCAGCATGCACATCACTGGGACTGGATTACCTCCTGCAGAAAGGTCTCCGTGCAGAAGAAACCCACACAATGCAGCTGTGTGAGAGATTAGTGGGCAGCCATGGATTTGCAAACGCAACACCACCTCAGAGGAGAGGCGCCGAGGGTCTCAGCCCATGTGTTTGAGTGGTAGTCGTTAGTGTTGCCACCAGGGCCGGTTTGGGCCCTGGCTCCTGTTTAAGTTACCCCGTTTGCAGCCCAGCAAATGGACATGTCACAGTTCACTCCCTGTTGCCACTGCTGCCAAGCCACTCAACCTCAGCTTAAGTCACTTTAACCTTGGTAGCAGCGACAGCCTCTCTGGGCTAAGCAACTAGTCCTTGGGTTCAGCAGCCATATGGCCTCAGATACAGAGGTGAAAAAAAAAATCAGGAAGCAAAGGAGGTTCTCCTCTGTGTGTGGTTTTTGCCTCCCCTCCTCATGCGCCACCATCAAACAGACCAGACAAAGCTTGGCACTGGCTCTATGTGCTGTTTCAGTGACATAGGAAGTCACATTGGACTCACATCACCTCTTTCGTATGCAGCTCAAGGCAAGTCAGGTTTCATGGCTCCCTAAAGCTCCCAGTGCCCCTATACTTATTTGTTTCAAGGGTTTTTTCAGTTGTTTTAGTTTTTCTCTTTTCAGCAATATCTTTCCATATTCATTTAACTTCCTCTTTCATGGGGCAATCTTTTATTTTAGTTCACTCATGTATGTGTAGGGCACCAGCCCGTTGTGTTGTCAGGTTACTGTGGATCTACATCAGCTGGGTATTGATAGTTATTTCTGCAGTCTGAGCTAAGGCCAGTTTGAGGTACAGCCTGGGGAGAGGGAGACTGATGCTGGGGAGATTTGCTGCCAGTCGAGAACGAACCTGCAGGCAGACACTAGCTCAGAGCAGCACAGCACGCCTTCTTAGTCCCTGGTAAGAGATGGATTTTGGCCAAGTCCAAAATCATGAGCAGTAAAAGTCAAACCAGACCACAAATGGTGGTAGTATAGTCCTGGCCCAAATAAGCAACAGCGGTAAAAGCTCCTGCATGTCTTCTTTCTATGAAGAAAGTAGCAAATAGTTAGTGGCTGTCTCATGTCACTGCTGCCCCACCATGCAGAAAAGGAAACGTGCACAGACCAAAAAGAGTTGGGGAGATGGGAAAATGCAAGAGAGCAAAGCAAGAACAAAGGAAGGAGCCTTGGAAAGTGACAGATACTGTATAAATTATTTAATTTTTAAATTATTTAAAATAAGATCAAAGTCATAAATCAAGTTTGCATAAAAAATGGGGTGGGAGTGTTAGCCACGGTCTCCTGGCCAAATTCCAGCCATGGGACTGATTCCATCCTGCAGCAGGGGACAGGCGTAGACTTAGTGAGTAAAAACAGACAGATGGGGACAGGGGCAACATAGGCAACGGTAGCATTTGCTCTCCAGCCCAGAACAAGTCCTTTCCCATCAGTAAATCCCAGTTCCCTTCACTCTGAAAAAGTACAAATGGCTGCAGATCCTGAACTGCAGACAAAAGCTGCAACAAATATGGGAACATCCAGCCCTGTGTAGCACTCAGTCATCGTCATAAGTGGTCACCTTGGGAAGTCAGGGCAGCAGTGACCGCCACACTGACCATAGAAGTCGAGGTGCCCCCCTCTGCCTCCCTGTCCCAGCTCCTGGTGAGATGAAAGGATGTTTTTCCTAAATGATCTGAGGTAGTGCTGAAGGGAAAAATTGGTTCTTCCAATATTTATTCAATTTGTACTGTGAAATTATTTTGGAAAGATACATAAAAAAATTCAGCTGGCCCTATGAAATCATGGAAAATTTACTGAATACAGAGTCTATTCTGCACATAATAGGTATTATATTTAAATGATGAAAATGGGACAGTATATTTGGTAAATACTACCTGTTATGTAAATCACTTGTTCTGATCTATTCCAGAGGAGGAAGCTATTTTGAAGCCATAATATTTTCTAGCAGGGCTAATACCATATTTCTGATCATCAGCTCCATGGTAATTCAGAAATAATGAACAGTTGAATTTGGGCTCTATATACGTATTTCGGTTTTTTAGGTTTGGTTTTTTCCCACAGTTCTCAGGAAGGTAGAAATCCAAACTATTGTGTATCAGACTTTGGAAAGGCACTAGAACACATGAATCCAGGTGTTACAGATTTATTTAGTTTTTAAAAAAATCTTAATTAAATTAATTTTCATAACAGAAATTTTTGTTTCCAAGGGGACACTAAAAAATGTCTGAAGGACAATTCTGATTTTTCTACAGAATGCCTTGTGTTTGTTTGAAGGCTTGGGAGATATTTTTGGGTTTATTTCCCAATGGTCAGTTATGTAAAACAGATGTGAATTTGTCAATTCTGTGATTTTACAAAATATGAGTCCTCTTACTGCTTGATTGATCTCTTTACTTACCTCTTTCTATCACAGGGATACCATGAGGATTAATTAGCTAAGTGTTTGTATAGATCGTTAGAGGTGGGAAGCGTGGGATGCCGTTAGTACTCTTATTATTATTACTGAATGAAGAATATGAAAAGTCAAACAAAACGTCATGTGGTGCAGAGACAAGGATAGAAAATAACACTGAAAAAAAAATGAGAAGGTCATCAGATCGTTCAGAGTAAGCTTTCTGCAAGGGCAATGATCATGCTATTTCAAAAAGACTGCGTCAGAAATAATCCTTCCCTCATCTCTTCCCCTTCTTCAGTTTCACATGCATTTCTTGGGGGGGCTGTGGAAGGCAGGCTGTAGCATCCTTGTCCCATTGCTAGCAGGAGGTTTCGGCCTTGAGTAAGTCACTTCATCACTCTGTGCACCTGTTCCTCCAGTAAGAAAAGGATATTTCCTTCTGTTGAGTGCAGTTGCATGGCCCTGCCGTCTAACAGTCAGTCGATGCCAGAGGCAGCCACCCTATTCCCAACCCCATCTCTGGCCACATGTCCTCACCCCATGCCTCTAGATTGACAGTGGCCACACGGGGAACCACTTTTGGGAGAAAAAGTAGGAGTTGTGATTTTGTGCTGCGTGGTTAAAGCTCCTCTGGTATTGCTACAGAGCTGGTGCTCAGCAGCATCAGGTGTGCATCTGTCCTGGTGCAAAGGCAGTGACGAGACATGGAGAGGGAGAGGTGCATCAGAAATCTCTTGCATTGGCACATCTGTGTTGCAAAACCGCATCCTTTGCTGGTTTTCTATTTTAATCTCCCGCCCACATCACATAGGATGTGAGGTGTCTATTCATTTATTGATGACAGAGTGTGTGTGTTGAGGTATGAGTTGAAACCTCTGATCTCTCTCTCTGTTGATCAGCCATCACTACCACCCCTCCCCATACTTTGGATGGCCTAACCAGTGCCTCTCCAACTGCCCCATCATTTGTTAAGCCCTGGGATGGGGACTGCAGGCTCATAACTCTTGAGGTGATGGCAACGGGTAGGAACCAGTTTGGTAACATCTCCTGGTCTCCTCAGAAGATAAATATTTGAGCAATAGTGACAACCTGGATGGAGGAAAGAGGGAACAAATCTATGAAATTGGATGGGAAAAAGCTCTAAGTGCTGAAGTAAAGATCATGCCGAGTAAGAGAAGCAAAAGGAAATACGTCCTTTCAGCTGAGGAAGGGAAAAGCTCCTCTCTGTCCCCTTGGATCAGTCTGAGATAATAAGGCTGCTGCCTTTCTGATTAGTGCTCTGTGGCCCCAACCCAGGCAGGGAAAATCTGCATTTCAAATGGCATATTTTAAAGTACACAATACCCAGGGGCCCTGCTGCTATTGATTTGCCTCTGGTGGGGTCACTGCCTCACTTTCTACAGCTTTATTAACTGGGACCATATACTGGGCCTCTTTCAAAGTGAAAGGAGAGTGGATGGGACATTCGTCTTCAGGGGGAGCTGGGGAAGGAGTGGGGTGACTTTTATTTGAGCTCCCTTGGAATGCCCCAGAGGTTTTGTAAGGGAGACTGGTGACCTTTACAGAACTTGCCCTTCTTTTGTAAATTTCCCTGGAGCCACCCTCAGGGAAGGAGGTAGGTCTATAGCGTCAGCTTCTTTCAAGGTGACCAAGTTTCCATCCTCCCACCCCTGCAATGCCGCTGCACTTGGCCAGGCTGTGGCCATCAGCAGCTGGGAAGGACCCCCCTCCCCCCCCTTCTCCTTTAACATTTATCCCTGAGCAGCTGCAACCAGGGACAGAAGGGCATGAATGGGGAACATGACAGCAGAAGGGTGGCGGGAGGGTTGCCAAGGGCTGTGATGACCAGATGTGGCTGAGATATGGTTGAGGTCCTCTCTCTAGCAAAGAAAGCAAAGTCTGGGGTACAGGGCTGTGTTCAGGTATGGTCTCCTTCCAGCGCTGGAGGAGACCCTGGTCTACCCCATGGTCTGGCTCTGAAGGCTGCAGTGAAGTGTACTCTGGGTCATGAAGTACAGGGCTCAAGCTCATTCCACTATGCCGGTGGGATTTCCAGGTCTCTGAGGCATCTTGGGTACCCCCAGAGCACTGAGTATAACAGAAGTGAGGTCGCTGCTCCCTGCAGGATGCCTGCTGTAGCAGAAGCAACTTAATCTAGTTTCCCAAAGTTTAGGGCCTTAGTTTTACTGCATTAGCTTTTTAACCCTAAGCTAAATTTAACCTCTTTGCTCCTAAAGCTCTAAATTCAGTCTCTCTGGGAGTATGGCCAGTTTTAAGGAACTGTTTCACTGAAACCCACCAGGCTTTGGGCTGCAGACCCTGCACCTTCAGCACTAATCAGCAGATTAGGATCATCTTGTTCTTCTCATAAGGAGACAGAAAATACCTTCTTCTTTCTGAAGATCTGTGACAGAAAGGAATGAATGACATCACAATGCAAAAGGAGCATGCGTGTAGCCAAGTGCAAATTTATAAGCCCTCTGAATGCACAGGAAGCCACATGCTCAGGTTACCTGGTTAGCAAACTAGGAGGAGAACCTGTCATTATGGAGTTAACTCTGAATAGCTTAGAGACAT
The DNA here is from genome assembly GCA_028565335.1 of Limnodromus scolopaceus. Taxonomy (NCBI): domain Eukaryota; kingdom Metazoa; phylum Chordata; class Aves; order Charadriiformes; family Scolopacidae; genus Limnodromus; species Limnodromus scolopaceus. The sequence goes on from JAOXNO010000020.1 coordinate 9,648,365, forward strand.
CCATAAGCAGGAAAAAAAGTTGCATAAGCCATAAATAATGCCACAAATGATTGCCTGGCTCTGTTGAGTGCAAAATGGAGATTGTCTTTGGAGCAGCACAATCATTTGTACTACCGTCGGCAATGCAGCACGTTTTAGATAGAGCCCTGTTTCTCTTGCGACACAGGTGAAACACAAATGAAAAAAAGGATTAACACTTTTCTTTTAAATGGTGGGCAACCATTTAGAGGGCCCAAAAATATGTGCCAAGAGCCAAGTAAGGAGTGGGAATGATTTCATCTGACTGTGTTGGTACGTGGAATGGATCACCTGGGGCTCCACATACAGCCAGCAAAGGTGCGATTCATCTGCCCAGAGGCATTCGGGGACAGAAGGGAGAGATGAATCTTGGTTTAGGGCTGTTATCACATAGACCACAACAGGTGACCAGCTCAGGGGAAACTCCATCTGTATCTAGTTTACCAAATGTGACAAAAGAGAATGCCAAAAGAAGTTCCCTGCCTGCCCTAGGTCTCTGGTACAAATACCAGGCTGTTATCTGCCAGTCAGACTAACCACAGCACACACACAACTGGGAATATGTCATTCCATGTTTTGAGGTGGATTTGTTCATACAGCTCTGGTTAGCTTTGGAGAAACACAGAGAACAGTAAGCAAAGACCATACTGAGACTGTTCCCAGCCCTTGCAACTGCATCCATCTCAGAGAGATGTTACTTTGATCCGCAGAGCTAGGTATTTCCTACAGGCACAGATCTTGGCCATCATTTCTGCAAATGGCCAGTTATATACTCAGCTGTCCCCAGGTGAAAATACCCAGCACAGAAAATGAGACATGGGTCAGCACACTCAGCACTGGAGTCAATCCAGTGTTAAAGATGGATGGATTCCCCCTTCCTCATTCACTTCATTGGCATACTTACTAAAATCACCTGCTCAGTGCCTCTGGAGAATAAACTGAAATGATGTCTAGAAAAAAATGTACTCCTTAAAGGGGAATATCAGCATTGTCCTATAATAGAAAAGATTGTCTAATCACTCCATCAGTAATTACAAAGAACAGGATATCACTAATTAAAATGTGAAAGTGTCTTATGCAGGGTAAAATAAAAAAGGGTAATTAACAATCAAAGGGAAAGCCACCACCTTGCCACCAGTCTGCATTAGGCTACAAAAAATAATAGTACTCAACTCCAGTACAGCACTTTTCATCTATAGATCTGAGGGCACTCCTGTGTGGGGAGGCTGGTATCCTGTGTCCCATTTTGTCACTGGAGAAACCAAGGCAAGTTACACAACAGGTCAGGGCCAGAGCATCCTTTGGTATTTTTACAGATGGCGACAAGGGAAGTTTCAGCATTTGGACCAGCACAGTGATTTCGAGGATTTCTGTTGGTGTGTACATGTATGAACAGCTAATCTTAGTGAATATTTCTATATTAAACCAAACAGTAGGGAACAGTCTGCTCCTTGCCATGACTTTTGAGGTCTGTTTAAGGCTGAGAAGCATGTCCTGTGTACTTAAACAATACCATCAGAGGGTGATTTCTTGATGGGAGATGGTAGAGTGAAATCACAGAGAGCAGCAAAACAAAGATACTCAAGTTCTGGAGACAGGAAAGACATGAGTCACTTCTAAAATCACCACAGAAAAACAGTTTCCTTCTCCACTATTATCATCAAGTCACACATTACTGGAGGCTAGAGAATGAACAGAGTGAGGTTTCATTCTCTACTCATCCTCTTTCCCCCACACTTTCCCTAAGCATCTGACATCCGTCTCTAGTGGGGGTTGGACACAGACTCAGACATAGCTCTTCTGGCTCTTCGTGCAGCTCCTTCACACCACTGCAGCCATACGGAACACATGAACTGCAACAACTGTGTGCTAGGTGGAGAGTGTAAAATAATAATAGCAAAGTCTGATGATAGCAAAGTCTGGTTTTAATGTAAGAAGCATTTCCAGCATGCATAACAATTCACCACCCTTCTGCTCCAAAATTTTTACACCCAAAAGCCTGAAATAATAGCTTGGGTTCCTCATTTCTGCCTTCTGTAGGTGCCCCAAAAGAAGGAGCATTTTGATCACTTTCTGGAAAAAAAAATAAAATTTAGGAAATCATCCCAGATCAAGACCACAGGGAACGGGTTTCCCACTACACAGTATTATCTTGCTGAAGGAGGGGACATCCCTTCTCTTGTATAGCTCTTCTGGGAGTCTCTGCTTGGTTGTGCTAGAAATAGTTGCTGTAATCTGTTTAGGTTTGGTCATGGTTTTGCTCAGTGCCCATCAGTGGCCTCCCAGCAGCATAAAAAAAAAATGTTTTTGTCATTGACAGATTGAAACAAATCTGGTTATCCCCAGAGAACTAGCTAAGCTTGCTCCTCTGGAGAGGGGATCCCCCTCCTCACCGCTCCACATACATTGGTCTCCCATCAGCACCCACCAGTGCTTTCCCAGAGCTTTGCTATAAGCAACATAAGGCATGAAACCTCTCTGCTCAGGAACTTATAAAGTTTTTTCTCTGCCTTTCACATCAGGAAAAGGCCAGGTAGAGGACTGAGTCCAGTTTATGGGAGATCTCCACACTGGGGAACACATTGTGGTGTGAGGACCATAAAGGCCTCAAGATGCAAAGATGCTCTTTGCCTCTAGCCCCTTTAGCGAGAAGGAAGGCCAAGGCTGGGGGGGTACCACAGGCATGGTGAGCTGACATCTCCAGACAGAGGGATGCCTCACACCCTCACCGGGTCCCCATCCTGGTGCAGGTGCCGCGGGATGCCCTGCTGGTGACTGCGTGATATTTTTTCCCTGCTCTCTTTGTTCCAGCTGATGCAGCAGCAAGCCGCGATCATGGCTTCCGTGGCGCAGGGTGGCTACCTGAACCCCATGGCAGCCTTTGCTGCTGCCCAGATGCAACAGATGGCGGCTCTGAATATGAACGGCCTGGCGGCCGCCCCCATGACACCAACCTCAGGTAAGGGGCTGGGGGTGGGGGGGACCATGGAGAGGGGGAAGGGCAAGAAAATTCGGCCACATCCCAGTGGAGACCCGTCAGGACATGTTCGTGGACATGTTCAGCCCCAGTGGTTGTTTACAGAAATGTTGGTCTTGCTGGTGAAGGCCAGGAGTGGAGTGAGGAGTAGAGTCAATCAGATCTTTCTGTTGCCTGGAAAAAGGGCAAAGGGGCAGAGAAAGGCTGTTACCACCTCTGTCAGGGCTGGGGCCAGCTGGGGGTCAGCTTCCGTGTCGTAAAATAGCTCTAAGGGTAAAGTCCAAGGGCTCACCAGCGGTGGGCTGTTGGGCTAGCTGTGCCCCATGCCAAGTGGCACTCACTGGTGGGTGAGGAGAGCCAGAGGGTTGAGACCCGCCAGAGCTGGGATGCAAAGGTCTTGTTGGGGAGGAGGAAGGGTGCTGGCAGGGAAGGCACTGGAAAGGGCTCCCAACCCTGACCCTTCCCTCTCAGCCTTATCCCTCACACAACTTTCCTTTAGCTCTGAGCACAAGTGGCACAAAACATCCCCCAGTGACCTACATGGTGGTGCATGTAGATGTCCAAGGGGTCAGTGCTGGTGCTATCACAGTCTGGCTGGTCCAAAGACAAACATAATAAGGTTTGTGGTGAGATTCAATATCATTAACAAGATGAGCTATGTCTTTGGGACACATAAGCCTTTTCCCTACTGTGAAACAGAACAGAAGGTACTCAGGGAAGACCTCTGGTGCTACCTGGAATGCAAGTGTTTGGTGAGGGGGTTTCTGGAACAGAGACAGGTAGTCACTGAAGGGCTGCCAGGATCTGGCCAGGATGGGAGGTGTCACAAGAAGCCCATGCTAGGAGCTACAGTCTATGATCCAGTCTACAGAGAATTAAGATGAGGAGGAAACAACACCGGCTTTCCTGGGGCTTGAAGCAGAAGGAAACCATTTGAGCAGGAACAGGCAAAGGAACTGACAGGGCTGGTAGTCATGTAGCAGCATGTGGCCTATCAGCAGGGAAGTAGGGCAGCAGGGAAAGTGGGGCCAAACCGTGGGAGGAAAGAAGCAAGAATTTTGACAGCTTTGCAACGTACCACTGAGTCTGGTAGGGAAGCAGAGCACTCAAAGGTACATCTTTGGAGGACCATTTCTAAGGGAGAGATTGGGTTAAAATTGTCCCTAGGGTGATGCAGGTTGTTCCTGTGAGAGGCACCGGAGATGGGACTGTTTTCAGAAACACGTGGCACGCCAGTGACCTTGTGTGAACCTGGAAGCATCAAGCTGGCCTGGAGGGGACCAGCTTGACAAAGGTTTGGGTTGAGACATGAGAGGAGTGAGCTCTGCCTGAGCCAGCTGTGGTGCATGCAGCGCTGGGCAGAGCAGGGTCTGGGACTCCTGCAAAGCAGAGCAGTATGAGAGGAAAGGAGTAGCTACATTGCCAAACATGGAGAAATCTGGAGCAGAAAAAGGCAGGCTGACGAAGCAGCCAGGAAAGATGCCTCCTGGCTCAGAAATGGGTGGCAGGGACCGCAGCAGTACAGGTTTGGGGGCCCTTCCTAATGAACTGAGCTCAGCTAACCTGTCTGCCAAAGAAAACCTCCCCATCCATGCTCAGTTTAGCATCTCTTTGCAGTCCGTAGCTGGGAACAATGTCAGCAGCTACTGATCAGATACGTATCTTTTCCTTTGCTTGCATTAGAATATGAAGGAGAAAAAAAAAAAAAAAGGAGAGAAAGGCTGATCTCATTCCACATGAACTTTGGAGAGCCAAGAAAAAGCGCTTGACTCAAAAATCTTATACCACAGTTTTCGAGATATATGTTTACACAATGATAAATATATAAACAACAAGTCGATGGAGCTACTGCAAATCCAAATAGAAAAGTGGCTTAATTATATGTGCACCCTTTAAACCTGCTGCTGGAAAGATTATCATATTTGCATTAGCTAGATTTGTTTTGTGTTGGTGGGAGCAGTGAGAGTCAAACAAAGACTGCCTGGAATTCAAATGCTCTCAGGGCCTGGAAAGCTGAATCCAGGCGGTGGTTTGTGATGGCCTCACCACAAAAGAGCACAAGCTCTTTTGCATATAAATAAGTCTTGAGAATGAGTGAGTTCTGTGACATAGGTGTGTAAATAGCAGTACAACAGCCAAATTCTGTGCCTGCCATGACATCCAGCACATGAAAAATATCCCAACCCTTCTTCGGTGCAAGTTCTGCTCCTCTTCTGATGTGCCCATTGCCTTTTGGGGACTGTTAAACTCATATTTTCAGAATACAGGAGAGGAAGCCTCATGTTTTTGCATACTTTCCAGAGCACCCGCGACTGGTCATTATTGAAAATAAGATGCTGGTTTAGATGATCCCTTGATCTCTTTCATGGTGGCAGATTTTGCACTCTCCTTATGACATATTTTCAATCATGAAGCCTGTGCACCTTGGCATTATTGCAGATTTACCTTGAATGGGTAGCTTCCTTCATGAAAAACCTCTGTAATGGGTTGTGGAAATGTCCATTGACAATTATTCCTTGGGTGAAATGTTTAGACTTTGAAATGATTCCTTGTATTACTACAGCACTCACAAAGCTTGTGATAAGGCGCATAGAAAATATTTCACATAACGTCTGAGCAAGCAAGCCTACAACACTAAAAGCGATTTCTGAGTAGCCAGGAGATATCTGAAGCCTAACATGAATTCTCCTGCTGGCTTTTGTTAGCATTCAGAAAGCCAAATGGAAAATGATCATTCTGCTTCATAGCAGGATTTCCAGTCATTGAAGTATATCTTTGTTCTGACTTGGAATGAAAATGAAACATTTCAAAGTCCTCTGAAAAACAGGCATTAGAAAAAGTGTTTGGAACATCGGGAAAAAAAAAAGTGTTTTGATCTTTCCTAAGCAAAAGAAAAATCGTGCTAGAAAAAGGACACTGGTAACCCAGGAGTCCTAGAGGTTTTGGAGGTATTGGCTGATCACAGTGCCTCTGTGTTGGTATCTTCAGGCCTCTTAATCCAAGCCAGTTTTCTGTGCATCCCACCTATAGGGGATACCTGGGACATGACCACGAGTTCATTAAGATTCACAAGTTCCCATTGGACCTGAGTACTTAAAGAGTTGTGGATCCAGGCAAATCTAACAGACTAGAGACAGGATCCATCTGACCTGGCTTCAGCAGTACAAAAGTTAGACATGTAGTTTTAACTAGTCAGCTGGACTGCCTGCAGTCAATGGTGAGCAGTAGGTAGTCCCAGTGAGTAATTCAGATCATAAAAGCTTTATGCTGTCTGCTGGCTTTCTGACGGTTCCCCATCAGGAGTCAGGTTTATCTCACACAACAGTCTGTAATTGCAAGGCAATTAAATTGACATCTCTGAAAGTTTTGTTCAAGTTTTGCATTTCTCCCATCATTTTTATAATCAGGGTGAAAAGTGAATCTGCAGTGGGTCTGCCCCTCTGTTGATTGCACATGTGGCCTAGAAATGAAATTTCATTTAGGATTCCTTCCTTCTCTTCTCTCTCCCTCCATGTTGTAAATCTGCAACTGGTGTAGCTTCAGCAAGAGATCTCAAACCAGGGATGAAACCCACAACTGGCATGCATCACTGCCATTTGTTCTCTGAGGTGGCATTATGCCAGTTTTACTCCAGCTACAGATCTGACCTCTCCAGGGGGGTTCTTTATAAGAAGAAAATTAAAGAATTGCAATGAATATGCCTAAACTCCTTAGACATGCACAAAATAGCAAGCGCAAATCCCTTGCTGCAATTTTAGAAAAAATTACTTACATTGTCTATGCAAATAAAGGAGAGATCCAGAAAAGCAACTAAAATTTTAACTAGCCTTTGTGATTTGCAAGCTAATGGCATATGCTAAGAGCATTGCCTTTGGACTTCAGTTGCCACTATTGGCTCCCTGTACCTCCACAGAGGGCATTTTTAAAGGCCAACACCATTTAAATAAGCAAAGGGAAAGAAGCATCTTCTCTGCTGAGGGTATAAGAAAAGAGCTGAAGTATTGCCTGCTTTTGGGGCTGCTCAAACCAGAACATATTAAAACATCTCATGCATTTGTATTGGCTTTCTTAAAGCACTAACACAGATTTTAAACAGTCATTAAAGTGTGTTATTGGACTAAACCATCATAGAATGTTGCTATGGTAAAGAAAATTTCTGCAATTGGTTTAAAAAAGAGGTTACTGCAAAAATGGTGCTTTCAATCAGTAGTATAACCTGACTCGGAAAGTTATTCCTGAAAATAACATAGTTTAACTTTCCACCCACAGCTGGCAAGAGAAAAGTACAGTTTCATACTTACTGGAAAATCATTTTTGGCCCACCAAAATATCCTGAATATGTTGCAAGACACAGACTGCCCAGTCATTTTAAACATACATAGGAGAAGACAATGAGGCAGCAAAGGGATTTGATTCTCTCTTCAGAAATGTAAGAATTCTCTACCAGTGGGTGATGGGATCCCACCCATAAGGACTAAATTGTTCTTCTGAATTAACAACTTTAACAGGAGGCATCTGGGAAGAAGGAGAGGAGTACGATCCTATGAAAGAGACAAATGTAGCCCAAATTTTGTCCCTGTTGAGTGGGAGATCTCTGGGAGATCTCTGCTAAAACTCTGCATAGTCAAGTTTGGGCCAATCAGTGACAGCAAAAAACTCCATATCACCAGCTGTCTTTAGGCTACAAATCAGCTTGCCAAACTGTTTAAGGTTCTTTGGTAATAAGAAAGTTCAGGATGAGTTGAACATGAAATGTGTATTCATGAGAGAGTGTAGACAGAGTAGTCCTGGAAATTGGTACGCCCACAAAGCTGACATATCCAAAGAGAAACTGAGAGGAACTGCTGTAGAAAGGTGGGACTGAGAATCTGCTTCTGGTGTTAAATGATATCTAGGAAAGAAGTGTCTGCTTGTTTAGCAATTTAAACAGGTAATACTCCAGGGAGAAAGCTGAGGAGGAAGGGTGATATTTCTATATTCTTCTATTGCTTGATGCTAGCAATGAGACCATGATCACCAAGCAAAAGCTTCATTCTGTTGAAGAAAGTTTTGCAAGCCTTTCTCTAATGCTTTCCAAAAAGAGGCACAATGTCAGGGAGTCCCTTTCTTTGCATGACAGCTTGGGAGGTTTTTCGTGTCTTGGATTATCAGGCTTCTGTGTGGGGGTCACAGCTGTTGTGCCAGTAGTTTTCTCTGTGTATTTATTGCTTCCAGTTCTCTCCAGCTCTGATTTTGTGTCCTTCCCACCTGCAGGTGGAAGCACGCCTCCTGGCATAACTGCACCAGCTGTGCCTAGCATCCCATCTCCAATTGGGGTGAATGGTTTCACTGGCCTCCCGCCGCAGGCTAATGGGCAGCCCGCCGCAGAAGCCGTGTTTGCTAATGGCATCCACCCTTACCCAGGTAAGCCAGACCAATGCTATGCCCGCAACCTGCTCCTTCAGTCTTGGGGGAATTATCCTCATACACAGGCTTTGTTAAGCATGATCCACCTCAGAAAGATTATATCTCACACCATCGAGGCTCTCTCTAGCATTGGTGCACTTAGGTCTTATCCAGCTACAGATGTTATACACTTAAATCTGGGTGAAAGACACCAAGGGCATGTTGGAGGTGAAAAATTTTTATGCGGAATAATTGAATGCTCATTTGCTGGACAACTTGTCTGGTGAATACAATTGGGACACCCAGCACATTTTGCTTCAGCAGAGGCCTGGCCAGTTCATGCTGGCAGGTCTCCTAGCGGTACTCCCAAGGGTCTTGCTCCTGGCTAGCCTTGAATGAGCTGTGCTAAACCTGTTTGCATCTCCTAGCATCCACCATTGGTATCTCCTGTTGGGATTCCCTTGCAGCTGGATGGGTCTGTGAGGACAAGCCCAGAGGGCACCCATGGCTACTGACCCACACCGCTCCATGTCTCAGACCATGTGCACAAGCAATTGGTCCTGGTCTCCAAAACACTCACTGCATCCAAATCCTGTTATCTTACCAGGCCTGGAGACTGAAGCTCCTTTAATACAGCCACAGAACAGGCTCAGTTTCACCCACCGACTGTGACTAACTCAAAAGATGCCAGTACTGAAGGTGTGATTTTGCAAGCCCTAGCAGCCAGCCGTGAATGAGGGAAGTTAAAGGATACATACCTACCTCTATACTTGCACTTACAAACATACGGACACTCTCCGGCTGTTTTCACCAAGAACTGAGGAGCTTACAAGTCCTTAATGTGCACCTACAGTTTTTCAGCATCCTCTGGTTTTGAGATAGCCCTCTCCTCCAAGCTGTACTTCTGCTAGAAAGACATTCTTTACCATTGCTGTATGCATACTAATAATAACAACCATAACAATAAAAATTTAAGTAAATGTTACTAATTGATCCCAGCCACCAGCTGACAAAGGACTATTTTACCTTGGGGCACTCGTAGATTGATCTAGTGTGTTAGGAAATCAAACACTGAGTCAGATGCCCCATCCAAAAAGCCCACAAAACCCCTGAGAAAATTCAGTCTCTGCTAGTCCTGGACACTCAAAAGATTCAACATCACAGGGGGCTTTAAGAGCTACAAGAATCACAGAATCACAGAATCACTGCTCAGACAATGTCACTGAAAAAAATCCCATGAATGTAGCAAAAGAAAGACTAGAAATGGCAAGAGTATTGAAAAAATAATTTTATTTCCCTACCTTGTAAACATTTAGCCACAAGTTCAACTTTAATCAGACTTGAAATAAAGGGGCTTACTGTGCTAAAAGTTAGGCATGCATATACATGTTTGTAGCAGCTTAGAGGGATGGGGAGCTCATGGAGGCTTACAGAGGCATCAGAAGGTTGGAGGGAGTCCTTAGTGTGCTCAGTGAGCTCAGCCACAGCAACAAGAGAGCGCCATATCTTTAAGGTTATATAAATATAGCCAACTGTTCAACTATCCATCTAAGTATCTACCTGTTTGCCAGTCTATCATCTCTCTGTTTATTCATCCATTTCTATCTCTATCTTTTCTTCTGCTTTATCTAGCTCCTTTTAGCTAATCTTCCATGAGCCATTACTGCAGAGATCAGAGAACAGATGATATTTCTAGATTAATCTTAATGACTTGAGGTTTTGCTACTGTCTCCAAATATCCCGTAATTAAAGAAAGCTTTCAGTTAGGTATTTCATCCATGATTATATAAGTCAATGGCCTTAATCTGATTCTCTCTGAGTTTTGGAGAGACTTGCTCAGCCAGTAATTCACAGTAAGTCCCTGCACAAACACCAACAGCCTACTTGCAATGAACTCAGGTTTTTTCCCAGGTGGAGAGTGCAGCAAACACAAAACCCCCAGAATACCTTACCAGCACTGA
>JAOXNO010000020.1:9663250-9677677 GCA_028565335.1 Limnodromus scolopaceus
TTCCCAGGGATCAGTACTGGGTCCAACCTTGTTCAATTTATTCATCAACAACATGGTTGAGGGGACAGAGTGTACCCTCAGCAAGTTTGTTGATGATACAAAAATGGGAGCAGTGGCTGACACATGAGAAGGCTGTGTCGCCATATAGTGAGACATGGACAAGTTAGAGAGTTGGGTGGTAAGGAACCTAATGCAATTCAACAAGGGCAAATGTAGGGTCCTGCACCTAGGGAGGAATAACCCCATATAGTGGTACAGGTTAGGGGCTGACCTGCTGGAAAGCAGCCCTGTAGAGAGAGACCTTAGAGTCCTGGTGGACAAGAAGTTGACTATAAGCCAGCAATGTGCCTTTGCGGCCAAGAAAGCAAATGGTCTCCTGGGGTGCATTAAAAAGAGTGTGGCCAGCAGGTCGAGGGAGGTCATCCTTCCCCTCTACTCTGCCCTGGTGAGGCCACGTCTGGAGTACTGTGTCCAGTTCTGGAACCCCCAGTTCAAGAAGGACCAGAAACTACTGGAGAGATTCCAGCAGAGGGCTACAAAGATGATCAAGGGACTGCAGCACCTCTTATGAGGAAAGGCTGAGAGACTTGAGTCTGTTTAGCCTGGAGAAGAGAAGACTGAGACGGGATCTCACCAAGGCTTACGAATATCCAAAGGGCAGGTGTCAAGACAATGGGGTCAGGCTCTTCTCAGTGGCACCTGGTGACAGGACAAGAGGCAACTAACACAAACTGGAACACAGGAAGTTCCATCTCAACATGAGGAAACACTTCTTTACTTTGATGGTGACAGAGCACTGGAACAAGCTGCCCAGGGAGGTTGGAGTCTCCTTTAGAAATGTTCAAAACCTGCCTGGATGTGTTCCCATCCAGGCTGCTCTAGGTGGACCTGTTTTGGCAGGAAGGTTGGACTAGTTGATCTCCAAAGGACTCTTCTTACCCGTACAATTCTGTGATTCTGTGATCTGTGGTTTTATAAAAATAAATTTTCACCTACACAAAGCAAAACAAACCATAATAGAAATGCCCCATTTAATAAAAAACTGCTTAAGAGGAGAATTCTTGCTGTTTAACTATAATGTGCTACAGCCTATGAAATAGCTATTTAACCCTTTCCCGAGATTAACCTGGCACTGCTTTGCTCACTCATGGTGCAATCAGACCTTCACTCTTGAAGACAAACTTATTAGCCACAATGCCCTTGTGCTCATGGAAGTCTACCAAGTGCAACCTTGAGCAGCTGTCAGTTTATGTCCAGTTTCTCACACCAGCTCCTGTGATGAGGCAACTGGCAGGGTGTGTAGGGGACAGCAGTGGATATAGCACACATTGAATTTAGCAAGGCTCATGACATGATCATCCATAGATTCATTGGATGGGTTTAGCCTGGGTATGGGTATGACAAGGTGAGAAGAAAACTCTCTGGGTTCAAAGGGCTGAGGTCAGTGTTGCAAAGTCCAAATAGTGGTTGGTTAACATTGGCATCCCTCAGGAACTGCTGCTGGCTCCAAAGGAGCTTAGTGCCCTCATCACCTGCATGATGGGACAGGAGGCACTGCTAGAGAGTAATTGATGGGCACCAGATTGAGGGGAATGGACAGCAAGCTGGAAGGCAGCACTGTTATTTAGAGGAATTTGGACAGGCTGGAGAAATGAGCTGAAGAAAACCTCATGGAGTTCCCTAAAGCCCTGGAAAGGAGTCATCCCTGCAGCAGGACAGGCTAGAGCTGACTGAGCAGAAGCAGCTCTGCAGAAAAGGCCCTAGGGTGCCGCGAGATCCCAGGAGGCAGTAGTGCACATGAGCAGCAAAGCAGCACGTGCACCTTGGGCTGCAACTGCACAGGCGCAGCAGCAGGGTCAGGCACTGACCCTGCCCCGCTGCTCAGCACCAATGAGACCATACAGGTGTGCAGGGCCCAGGTTTGGACTCCCAACTCTCACACACAGCAATGAGTCTAGTGGAGGGTCACTGTGATGGCCAGTCTAACTGAACCTGCTTTGAGCAGTAGGCTGGACTACATGAGCTCCAGCAGTCCTGTCTAACCTACTTTATTCTGCAGTTATATGAAATCAGTAAGCAGTTGGTAGCTCCTTTTGACTCGCTTAGGCCTAGGAATGTGTAAAAATCACAGCAGGTTTTTTTTCACATGAATAGCACAAAACAAAGTATAGTCTAAATATTTTTATATTCATCAAGTATCCTCCTTCTACATAGAAAAGGATAAAATATAAAATACATTCTTGCAACCCTACTCACCTCTCGCTTAGTTTTGTCTGATGTTCTTTAGTATATCTGATGCCTGTTGTAATTGCCCTCTGTATGATTCCTGACAATAAATATGTTTGTTGTTCTTGTCAGAGTACCATGGTGTATCAAGGGCAGGACAGGCATTAAAAACTAAGATGAAAATTATCAGCTGTCTACTTTCGTCTTTATATGATACTTCAATAGCAACAACATTACTCTTGTTTCATTCTGACTCACAACTTCCTTTTCTGAAAGAATGAATGGCTTTGATATTGCATGTTTGTTTGACAGGCATGGTACCCAATACGCTTCACAAAAAAATTCTATAGAATTACTGTATTCTACTAAGTATCTTCTAAAAGTTAAAAATACCAAAGACCTAAGCTGTTGCAAAGACGACTGACTTATTTCAGCAGTACATGCCTTCGGTTCTACCTCAGCAGCCGTTGTTGGAAGATACCATTATGAGATCTCCTTCACCAATGTCACTCTAGATATGACAGGGATATGATATGAGCAGTTTTATCTCCTATCAGCTTACAGCTAAGAGTGCAGAGCACTGTAGAAATTCTCCTCCGTGCTTCAGCAGAAAGTGTCATTTAACGTAGATGGAGGGAGGAAGAGACTCAGCTGTGAGCAAGCTTCTGGGTAACAAATATGAATCACACATGACTGGCCCTTCTTATTCTAGTAGTTTCAAAGTATGAAACCACTTGATATTAATAGAATGAAAAGTCAAAGAACATAAATTGACATATTCACCAGTATAGCCATCCTTCAGCTAAATCCTTAGTTGTATCAGTTTTATTATAACACTATATAGTAGTGGGTTTATATTTTCTGACTACTTTTTCTGAAGGCTCAGCTAAGATAGGTTATACTGTCATTAAAGAACCAGACTGTTTCATTACTCAAATAAGTATTTCTAAAAAAGAGACATGGGATCATGACCAGCACAACACACAAGGAAGAGAAATTCTACAGCTTACTTAATTGTGTTACATCTGTGGCTTGAAGACTTTGTGTAGAGCAAGAAAGGATACTCTTTTACTGATTAGCACAAATATATGCCCAAAGCCCTTTGTTCTTCTATGCTGTATTCCACACAACCCAAATACCAGATTTTTCACTATATTTGTTGAGCAAAAGCATACTGCTCACAACTTGGCATTTCACAAACAAGTTTAACCTTTCCCTCCCCTCTCTCCCCCACTGTATCACCCTCCTACTTTTCCTGACTTAGTCTCTTTGACATCTGAAAAGGTTTACATAAACATCTTTAATGGTCTCATGAAAGAGAATGAAACTCAATCATCCACCAACAGTTTTCGTGCAGTCTTCCTGAGAAGAGAGAGGAGTGATACACAAAGGGATCTTTGTCAGTTAACTTTTACTTTCTGGACTAACACACTAAGATCCAAGGGAAAGCTCTGCTAATATAATGACTTCACTGCAGCAAAGAAGTTATAGGGAAAAAGAAACAAAGAACACACACTCACAGAAGTGAACCAAGCTGGCCTGATCTCTGCTAATAGGATAGCCATTGCTGTACAGAGTTCAGCACAGGACATCCATATTATGCTAAGGGTTTTGCAACTTACTCTGTTCTCTGTACCACTACCTGCACACCCAAGCTGTCTTTGAATCTTCATGAATGCATAAGTGCAATGGTAAACTACCATATGTCCACATCCCAAGATTAGACTTCTTAACATACTAAACATTGCCAGCTTTGTCTTACCTAAAACAACTAACTAATGAAACTTCAGTCTACTCCTCCTGGGAAAAATTCAAATATAGAAAATATTACTTTTTTTCTTAAAATTATTTAAGGAACCCACCGACAAAGCTCTCATTATTTTTTTCTTTTCTATCTTTTATAACATTCCCTTTGTCTGGAACACGAGGTATCATCTGAGTCAGTTACTGAACCATCCATGGCTTTGGGGCAAAGGCAAGAGTAGGTCGAATGTCCCTACTCACCAGGTCTCTGATCACAGCCCTGGTGCCTGCAGGAATTTGCTTTTTCTGTGGCTCCGGCTCGGCTATGGTTCCATGCAGTAGCACTAGAAAACCAATCCTTGCAGGCATACTTTTGCAAGCCTTGCTCTCACCTTCTCCAAGCTCAGCCTGTGCATGATGTCTCACAGCGCACTTTTTGGCATGGGCAGAATCACAAAGGAGTAAATATTTCCCCTTCCACTAGTCTGAGCCCCTTTGGCAATATAGCTTTTTTGGTTTTTTTGTATTAACGCCTGCCCTTTAGTCTTTCGGCTTGCAGAGGTATTGAACATGGCAATGTGTCACAACATTTAGTGGGGACAAAACATAATCTGTTGTGCCATGATCTTGTGAGTCACTTTGCAGCAGCGCAAGGGTATTTGCCATTTCCACATTAGCCATAGTAACAGGGACTGAGCTCTTCTGCCAAAGCTTCTTAGCCACCCAGAGCCCAGTGCCTGTTTTATAACAGTCATGTACAATAACAGTGGAGACCATCTGCACCAGTTTCTGCTGTCTCACACCATCAGCGCTCTGCTCTCCAGCATCAGGTCCTGCCCTACTGGATTGCATTGTGAGCGCTGGATAAAAGGCAAACTCCAAAAATAAAGCCTCCTTGGGAAGAGAAGGGGAGAGAGAGATGAGAAAATGGTGAGCGCAAAGGGCAGCAAACAGTGGAGAGAAGGAATTGGTTGCCAAAGGATCAGTGAAATGAGGGAACTGGAAGGAGGCACAGAGCAGAGCCCCCAGAAGAGACTGAGGACTGCTCTATGGTCTCCTGCCCAGTGGTGTTCCAGGAAGAAGTGGAAATGCACACCATAACATCCAACATCTCCCAAACAAACTTATTCCTCCTGGGCCAAGGGATGTCCAGCTTGCCCAGAGCCAGAAACGGATCCAGTGATATGGTAGCTTTGTGAAGCCTCAGATGGGGAGTCCTTTCCCGGATGCGAGTTCTTCAGTCATTTCGGCTGGGTTTACGTTGCTGAGGAACATAAAAGCAAAGTTCCCTTGGTTGCTCATAACACATTATAAACATGTCACCTTATCTACTGTTTCTGTTTCTGACTACCCACCACTGCCAGGACTAGGTCACACTCTCCTCTCTGCCGACACAGCTGAGAACATCCACTCTCCTTTGGTTACACTGTGGGTATGCTTAGGCAAGCAAGACAGCAAGATCCACTTTATATCCTATTTGGGGTCCAGCCCTCCTTGGTGAGGACTAGCTGATGTTACAAATGGGCAGACAAGCCCTTATGCCCACATGTTTCCAAGCCACCATTGAGATTGGCAGTGAAGGTACCCCCCATAGGTGAATTCCTGCACTGTAGAAACTCATGTCTCAGGAACTGAACCGAAAACATCAACTCATTTTCCTTGGCTCAACAAAGATCTATCAGGCAGTACCCATTGCCAGCAGAGACGGGATTCAAACTTCATCTGTAATTATTATCATTACCCAAGCTAATTTTGTAGGGGAGGAGTTGCTGGCATGCTAATATGACAGCCTTATCTATTAGCTTGTCAATTAGCTAGCAGATCTGCTGATGGGCAGGCTGCTGCTCCGGGCCAGTTGGTCCCAGGATCAGTCCCGATCACAACAGACACCATCCTGTGATCTTGGGCAAGATCAGGGCTTCACTTGTGCAGGCAGAGAAAGGGACTGACTTACCCCACACCTGACATTTCAGTCCAGGAAGATGTCAGAGAAGAAGAGTTTGGAGAGGAGGTGAATCAGGAGAACAGAAACAAAATGACCTGCCTGCACCTGTGGAAGGCCCAGGGTGAAAACCAAGCCCCACAGCATTCAGTCCAGACATACACCATGCCCTGGAAATGTACCTGGCACAGCGGCCCCCAGGCTAAGTTACTTGCTATAGGAAATCTTTGGCAGTGTTGTGTTTGTCCACTCTAAATCTCCGGATGAGAGCTTTCCTGTTCATATTTTGTATCAGCAGTTCCAAAACTGCAACAGTGAGCACCTGAAATATCATTATGACTAGGAAACATTTATTTGACCCATTTGTAACAATCTGCCACGTGCCATAAACCACGCTTTACTGGTAAAATAAATAAGTGAAGGAATGCACTCATTAAAAATATAATAACAAGTTGCCATCTTCAATTGTAGTCTAAGCTACTTTAATGATGCCATGTACTTCCAACAACCGTGCTGCAGCCATAATGAATGAGGTTGTTTAAGGCAGTTGTGGGAGCCTTTCGAGAGCCAAAGTGCTTTCTCCTCTGATCTGGAAGAAGGTGTAAATACAAATCAGGCTCTGTACTGATGTTTTCAGAGGCATCTAAGTGAGTTAAGACCTTGAGCTTTATTTTTAAAGGTGATTTAAACTAAGCTCCCCAAAAATATGGAGTTAAGTGCCTTAATAGCTTTTAAAACCTGACCCTGACTTACGTGTTTATGGCCTTAGGCAAAAGGAGGGAAGTCTGGTCCTGACTCTGTTGTTGAATTAATTTGTCACCTTGGCCAGCCACCTCCACCTTTCTTCATTTCCAAGTCTTCTCTGTCTTTCTTGCTTTGTCCAGTGGAAACTCTTCAGTGCCAGACATAACTTCTATCGTGTTTTTTCACAGGATCCATCTCAGCAGCAGCTCGATTAGGGATGGGGCTTGGAGGTGGGACTATTAAGAAAATAATAAAGATAATCCTGACTTCCAGGAATGAACAACATGAATTTTATAGTAGGCCCATATGCTGTCCCACACAAGCATTTACAAAACCTGGGGATGCTACCAAAAAGGCTTTTCCAACTAACAGGATGGAGAGAGCACAAATGCGCTGGATTTCTTGGCTCCTTTGACACATAGGGGAAGAGACAGTGGGACAACATGTCTTTGACAGAGTGGTGTCCAGCCCCTAAATGGTGAAACGAGACTATAAAACACAGGATCAGTCTCTGTTTTCTGCCGGATCAGCACATTCTTTCTGTTATTGCAGTTATTGTTGTGTCTGAATACCTAATTAATTACAACAGTAAACGCTGGCTTCTTTAATCACAGCATCAGCTGTCCTAATCAATCTTAATAATATGGAATCTGTACTATGGCACCCATGAATTTTAATCTACATAAATTTCTTAAGACCTCTCGCAAGCTTGTTGTACGAAATGATATAATTATGGATATAGATTAGGGCTGTAGAGAGTGATTTAAATTGGATTTAAGGAGAAGGTGAATAGAGCCCTCCCACTCATTTATTTATTTATTTATTTTAATCCTGGCCTTCACATACTTTTTTTTTTCTATCGTTATCTTATTTCTCCCACACTGACTGAACAGTGCTGCCTCTCTTTGATTGTCCTCCTTCCCCATCCAGCCTCCCAGAGGTGACAGTGGACAAGCTGCATTTCCTGGGAAAGGTGTAAAATACTTCCAGGACAGGGAGAGGAATGAATAGATGAGGCAGAGCACAAAGCTGTGGATCTGGGTGATAACGCACTTTTATAGACCTGTGCAGGTAGCAGCACTGCAGAATAGAGTGAAATAGATGGAATAAACCATGTCTGCTGGGAAATGCATGAACAATCAGAAGCAGGAATGAAGAGGACATCATACAGGTGTAAGGTTTGCTGACTCCTTCCACCAAAGTTAAATCTCAGGGTGTCTTAGGAGCTCAAAATGTGCCAGATCTTGCTTTTGTCTCTTAGAAACTCTGGTCCTCTCTGATTGCAGAAAGCAGATTTCCTTGGTTTTCTCTTATGCGTGAGCTGGGACAAGGACACTGTCCCATACCCAGCTGAGGGGGATGGAGGACCCCTTTTGATAGTTTAGGCAATAATCGTCATCCTTTTTCCTTACCACCCCCACTGGCTTCCATGCAGCTCCTCCTGATTTACACCCCTGACCATCACAGCAGATTCCAGCCCTCTGTCCCCTACAACCATTTTCACCAGGGTCACCCATATAACAGCTCATCTTGGCCAGACACTGTAGCCAGGTTATTGGCATCTCAGGAAGGATTCTTTATAGACCATCAATTACACTGATTTTATTTATTTTTAACAATGTGCTTCATTCTGCCACCTCCATCCTTTCATTCCCTGACAAAAGCTAAACATCAGGCCTAACACTAGCTGAATGTGCCTTTAAAAAGTTGGATTTCAAGCTAGAGATATATCAGTAGTAAGAAAGCTTCCTGGTGTTAATTTTAAAGCACTGGTATTTCATGCTGACTTGGGAAATCATCCTTGGTTTTTGGCATCAGGCAGAGGATTCAGAAAGTGACATTAACGGATCTACTTTCTTTGAAGGACTTGGGAGTCATTTCTTGACTTCTCCCTAATGAATAAGTGCTGCCTTCGTTAAATTTATATTTATGGCCATATAGTAGGTCATTGGCTTGTTTTATGTCTCCAGGTTTATGGAAGGTTATCTGCCATGGTCACCTTGTGGCATCTTGGCCAGGATTGTCTCACAAAGAGACAATTGTATCTGAGCAGGATTTTTCCCATGGAGATATGGAAATGATCAAACTAATACAGACACGATGTCCAGGGAAAAGGTTCTCACCCTGAGATGCCAAATGAAGTTACTATTAGCATCTGTTTGCCCTGGCAAGGCCAGGTCCTCAGCTTCTGTAAAGCAGCAAGGCTACATGGACTTCAGCAGGGCTGACATGATTGATAGTTGTCCTCTGGCCTCTCAGGAGCCTCTCTGCTTCTTTCACTTCACCAGCTGATCCTCAGTGTGTACATTACACCACATTTAATTTCTTAAATGTCCATATGTTGGATGTAAGATCTCCATGAGTCTTACCATAAGGAAAGTTGTTTCAAATGTTATCTGCAGGCAGATTTGCACAGATAGTTACCAGCACATCCAAGGTCTTTTGATGATGTTACAACTTAGAGGCATAATAATTCTGGTCCAAAAGCCCTTTAAGGTGCTTTATGATATTCATGTCCCTCATCTAGTTTCTCCTATATCCTCATAGCTCTTACCAGCCCTTACTCAGTTATTCAGCTTCTGGGCCACAGGGGACTTACACCCTGGCACAGATAGTATGCAGAGGACCTGAGGTCTCTTCCCAGCCCCACATACCCATGCTCAACTAATATTTGCAGTCACAGGGAAGACTGGCCATCTGGATGGGGAGAAAGGGAGGCTGGGACAGGGTAACTCTCCTACCTTAGCATAGCATGATCTGTGTGAAGGCCACGGGGGTGCAAACCTTATTAAGTTATGTGTATCTTATGGAAAAATAAAGCAACCTTCCCTCATGGTCTCCTTGTGCTGAGACACAGAAATAATTCATGTCTCCCTATCACTTTGAATTTTAGCACGTTGTGTGCTCCAGTCTGCAGTCACACGTAACCCCCGGGGCAGATTGGCTCCGGGTTGTATATCTGAGCCCTTGCTGAACTTTTCACAGGTCATTAGTAAGTAGGAGGGCTGTCACTTTGCTGAACACTGCATGGCCACAACTTCCTCAAATGTCTAATCTGTGTCTTGAGATTTCTGGATTGATACCAGCCGTTGGCTTCATCTACACTACAGCTGGGAGCGCAGGCAGTTATGCCCTTCACTAGGTTTAATTCATCTGGCAGAGCGAGCAGCAGCATGAAGATATGCTCATGGCTGCCCAAGCTACCTTGGCTTCATGCCGGGGTACCCAGCCGGCCCTGGAGTCTGTGTTCCTGCTTCTTCATAGGCTGTGTGTTGGCCAGCATGGACACATCTACTGTACTGAAGTCACATCTTCATTTGCTGAATAAACACACTCTTCGAGCTAAGGAAGACAAGTTCTTCAGTGAGCAGAGGTCATCATTTTTGCTTTTAAGAGCTGCCAAATTAAATTTCCTGCAGGTGGTGACTCACCACAACTGCTTTTCCCAAACAGCCAAGGTAGGGTATGAGACTACAAGTGAACACAGAGCCCCAAGCCAGGAGTTACTGTCTCCCCAGTGCTGTCTAGTCCTACAGCCACAGGATGCTTTTGACTTCCTCCTTTTCAAGAGCATCCAGGTATGGCTGGGTCAGTGTTATGGTCCTGGGTGTTAGACCAGTCACCTTGCATCTTCTTTACCCATAAGTTAGTGATTCCCGGCCTGCAGCAAAGCTGACTGAAACTAAGGGAGAATCTTGCCACTAGCTTGCACGTGCTGTGTGCCAGGAGGAAATTCCCTGGGTGATCAAGGTACTCTCCTGAGAAAGAAGCATCCAATTAGGTACTGCCCATGCTGACAAGCCGTTAAGACTCAGGAAAACAATTGGGAAGGAAAAAGTCTGCATTTAAAGGACTGTTGCCCCAAACCCTTTAAAGAAAGCATTTGTTCAGTTTTAATATTTAATCTTAAAGGTGGACCATGATTTTCAGTTCATTTTTCCTGGAGAGAGTATGGCTTCAAATGAAGGTGAGATATCCACAGATGGGGTAAGGAGAGCAGGTCTGCAGTGAACCAGGTAGTCCTATTGAGGACGTAGACTCAGCTATAGCTGGGAGAGTGGGCAGTTCCCATGTGGGCCAAGCTAAGGCAAGGAATAAAGGAAAGGACCACAGTCATAGAGGTGCTGCTCAGTGACTTCTCCCGTATCAATGATGAGACAGTCAATGCTAATTGCCAGCATGCTAGAGAGAGAACGAGCATGCCTGAGTCCAGCCTCAGCTGGAGAGGAAGGAAATGCTGTCAGTGTATCTCCTAAATAGCAAAGAAATTTTTTTTTTCTAGCTCTATAAACAGATGAGTGAAACCAAGAAAGGGCAGTTACTTTTGGGGCAGACACAGTAGATCATGTCCTTTAATGCAGACTGCAAAACCATAGCTATCTTATAAAGATTTGCTCCCTTCACCACATGTCCCCTCAGGGGGAGAGAACTTCTACTTGACCAGACTTGGTCATTTTTGAGGGGTCCACGTTAGTGTGATCCATTCTCCCAAAGCGGTGCAGGAACTGGTGTATCACTCAACCTTTCACAGCTGTTCAGTTTTCATCTGGAACAATATGCCCAACTTTCTGTTTTCGAGGAAAACAGTTTTGAGCAGAGGTTAAAACAAATAGACTTCAGTTGCTTTCTTCTTCAAGACGGCAGGAATAAGTGGAAACAGTTTTTATATTTTCTAATCTTTTCCTCCAGTTTCTGGAGCATCTGCTTTTTAAAAATATAGCTTTGCATCTCTACTATGCCTACCACTGATCTCTCACAGGTTTTAATGTGGTGTCCTCACACCCCTTTTCCAGGGGTGAAAATCCTTACAGTGGCAGTGCTTCCCAATTTCACATACATACATATTGAGGGACCTACCAAGAGTCAGCTAGAAAATCAGCCAAACAAATTCCAACCTAAGACTGAAATCCCACATACTTCTTCCTGTGAGTACCCCAGCCTCAAAGTCATTGTCGTCCAGTAATGCCCGTAATGAACAGAACCCTCCAAGCCTTAGCCAGCTAATTGGGACTTGCCCCTCAAAGTTTGGTTTTCTTACCTTTCCTACCTATATTTTGGGAGAAAAGTGCAAGACCTTGCAAACTTCCCTCATGATTAATGGTTATCTTTGAAGTTAGGGCTCAAGCTGGCATTCACATCTGTAAGAAAAGACTTTATCCATGTTCCTTGGGTCTGTAACATTCACGTTTGCTAACCTCCCCCACACTTTGGCATGGAGTCAGTGTTTCTTCTTGGGTAGGTCAATGGCACCAGATTTCCTTCTAAGAGTCCCACACCTTTGCATCCTCCAAGCCCTTGCCCCCACCTACACCACTGTGCTTGTAGGAAGGAAGAAGGTGGGATGGAGGGGAAAGTGGTAGCTCCCTAAGGGATCATTCTACAAGTAAGAAGCCGGAGGGACTGCTTAGATGTAGAACTGTGAAGCACCAATAAATACAAATTAAACTCATAACAAGAAGTGAAATATTAGGGCCAAGGTGACATTTGGACTGGAGGTTCAGCCAAGCTTTGCTTTAAATATTTTATTGCTGCAGATAAAGAAAGAGCTTATCCAACACGTTTCTCTTTCTCTCTTTCTTTTTCTCTCCCTATCAACCAAAGGGGAAAAAGAAAAAAAAAATCTTAACTAGCTTTTGTTGTATTTGAGCTAGACTTCAAAGTTTCACAAAAATAAACAGTTTTAAGGGGAAGGACTGCACACTTGTAAAGAGAGAAAATGCACTTTGAAGCCAGCAAGGGACTGCATGCCTTGCGCAGAGATTCACAGCACCCTCCCTGGAGCAGACAAGTGGTGTCCCCCTCCCCTCCAAGCAACATCTCCTCTCTCACAGGGGGCTGCCTGGCAGCAACACAGTCCTTCGAAGGGATGTGGGGATGGCAGGAGCCACTGCTTTGTTCTCCTCTCCTTCCTCCCGCTATGCCCCTGTTGTTTTCTGCTCTGATTGAAAGTTTCATGTGACTGTAGCTGTCACTGAGATCTGAGTTTGCACAGCACCTAGCACAGTGTCAGTCCTGGCACGAGCTGCTCCTCTTCTGGGACCTTCAGCCCCTGGGTCTGTCTGTCTCACGCAACATATTGATGAGGGAAGAGGAAAGGAGAGCGCCTGTCATGTTTTAACCCATTAATTCCTTCTCTCTCTTGTGTCTCCACAGCACAGAGCCCCACTGCAGCAGACCCCTTGCAGCAAGCCTACGCTGGAGTGCAGCAGTACGCAGGTCGTTAGTATTAACACTTTCTCCCAATAAACCTTCCTCTTCTCTAAAGCCTTTTAATCTCTGAACACGCCTGAAGGGGCTGGGGGAAGGGAGATGTTTGCTGATACAGGGGCGAGCTGGGGGCCACAGACTCTCAGATTAAATTTGCACTTCTTGTGAAAACAAACATAAAGCCCGGGGTCTTCTCTCCCTAAGGAGACAACCTCCTCCCTTTCCCCAGGGGAAGACTGTCCCTGACCCATACCTCAGTGCAGCCTCGTTGGCAGGACCAGGTCCAGTCTGCTCAGCACAATGCACAAGTGCAAAATCAGGCCACAGACTTGGAGGCCACTTTCTATAACAGGTCTCCTGAGTGCTGTGGTGAGGAGGGGAGGTGGGCAACCAGGCCCTGCAGAGCCACTGCTGCTGTGCCTGGTGGGTTATGGCGTGTCTGAGCGTACCCATATTTTAGGGCATGCCTCCACTGGCCATACCCCAGCTAAGTTAGTTTGGAGCTTGCTTAGGACTTCTGCAGACATACTCCTGGCTTCCCAGCAGCTTTCTCCACGGCTCCCAATGGGTCAGCCTCCACTTGTGCCACCCTGTGTGCTGAGCAGCTCCTTTGCAGCTGATGGACTGACACCAGCCAAAGTGACCTGGTGCAGACCACGACCCTGCCGTGTTCAGCCTCCCCTCGCGAGGTGTCCATGGCCAACGTTGCGAGGAAGCTGCCACCCCAAAGTCATTATTTCCTGTGGTAACTGGAGCAATCATGGGCTCCCGCTGAGGAATGGCTATTATCTCATGTCAGCACTGTATCTGGAAACTTAATTTAATTCTCCATGTAGGGCTTCATTTGCTGGTGTTTTAGTTATTGTCATTTATTGCTTGTGAGGTTTGATAGATGGGAAGAAGCTCAACCCTTTGAGCTGTTAATTAACCCCTCTGCACACACATGGCCCCTATCCCCCTCTCTCTGGGCTTGCAGGCGACCCGTACTCTGTATTTTTAGCAGCAAGGCACATCATCTACCATCTGTGGTACTGAATGGCTCCCCTTGTCTGCTTGGTGGGGGAGCTGAGGTGGGGAAAATTGTTTAATTGCTGCACACTGTTTCCACTGTGTTTGTGTGAGGGAGAGGAAGTCTCTATGGATATCAAAGAAAACGTATATCTGACAGTGTATGTACAACTGTGCCCATGGAGTGTGTGGGCATACGAAGGTTAGAGTAAGGGAGGAAACACACGTGTGAACAGTTTTTGTGAGCATGTGAATTAATCAGGGTGCAAGAGATGGCACAGGGAAATGTGTGCGTGTGCTCTTCGGGTGGCTATCAGCATGGGCATCAAAGCGCTGAGCTCGTGAATGAATGTGCTTGTGGTACCATCTGGGGTGGTTATGTATCTCTGCTGGGGGAGATCTCAGCAGGGACCCCCACTTACGCTACATGGCTGTCCCCAGTGCTACTGCTGAGGAAGCTGAAGGGAGGGTGGGTGCTCGGGGCCATGCGGCACCTCCTGGGGCACAACCGTGGTGCTTCTGTCATATCTCAGGCTGTGTGACATGGCCCTTCGCAG
>JAOXNO010000020.1:9688540-9703888 GCA_028565335.1 Limnodromus scolopaceus
TTTCTCTCTGAATACTTTACCTTTCAAACTGCTTTCTTTCTGCTTAAGCTTTATGATTTCTCTCAATTTACTCCTGTCAAATCTTTCCCCCTTCCCTCTTTCTCTCCTAATTGTCTCATGCTCAGAGTTGTGTGCGCTGCTTAGAGGTGAAGTTTTGGCATCGGACCAGCAGCAGGGTGCTGCAGCTGCTGGCGGTGGGGTGGGAAATGTCCCTCCTTGGAAGGGGAGGTGGGGAGGGTACAGAACAAAACTAAAGCACCTGGAGCAAAATGTAGAGGGCTGGTGGGGTGGGTGAAACACTGATGGGGTCAGCAGAGGGAGCATGTGGCAGAAGGGGAACTTCTGTACCTAAGGAAAAGGAAAAACAAGTCATGGGGCTGAAGGGAAGACAGAGCTGTAGGCGCAGCTTTCCAGCAGCTGTGATGTGTTAGACTGCAAGGGGACAAGGGCTGAACATCAGCTGAAAGCCTGGTCTTATGGGGGGATGGCTGCTCGGTGGACCGCAGACGGCCATGCTCTAAGTCCATGGACCTGAGCCACCACCATAGTAGATAGACAGACTGAGCTAAACCTGTGCCTCAGCTGACAGGACATGCTAAGAGGCTGGGTTTGAAAGCTGCACTGTGCTCACACAGCTCTGACCTTGCTGCTGGCTCAACCCACCAGCTGGAGCATGGAAAGAGCTGCTTGTGAGCCACCAGGTGGGGACATCCTGAGCTGCACCCACAAATGGAAGACTCGGCGAGCCAAGACGTGGTGATGTGTGCATGATGTCTTAGTGGGATCCCATTATTTGCAAAGGTGTTGCTGTTAAGGGTTCCTTCTGGCAGTGCAGCAGCATGGGGACCCTGCAACATTTGATCCCATCCAATCTGGTGGAAGGGAATCTCCCCTATCCATGTGCCCACCATTGGGATCTACAATTTCTGGTTCTCTGCCATCCTGGACTCTTTGCAGACCTTCCCTGAGAAGTGCAATGGGACAAACTATTGCTTTTCTTTTCCTGTTACTTGCAGCTGGTCTGGACTCTGTCTCTCAGGCAAACTTCCAGAGCTAAGACTTATTGGAGTTTCATTTGATTTTAAAACCACTTTCAGTCTCCACACTATGCTTCCCTTCCATGCTGCCTTCCCCTTCCCTCTCCTGGACAGCCCACCTCCCAAACCTCTTACCTCATCCCTTGCTAGCTTTGGTGCATGTCAGACAGTACTTCCAAGAGTTTGATGACCCATCTCTATGCACAGTTCCTCCTGTCAATTCACAGAGGGTCTGAATGGGTTATTGTCCCCTGTCCCCTGAAGTAAGGGGACACAGCATTCCCTATCACCAGTAGTCATTGGGTTTCTGCATTCTCAAGCACTAGAGGAATGAAGGACAAAAGAATTTGGTGTGAAGAGGCAGTGGGGAAATTCAAATGAGAAATTTCGAATTAGTCCCATTCTCTCCAGAGCCCACCTGCTTTTTAGAGCTTTAACCGTATAAAAGCTCATAATGAGACAAGCAGACCAGCACAGCCCTAGGTGACATTGAAAACTAATGCTCCAAGGGTACCCACAGGTTAGAAATGGGCATTTGACAATGAAATTGCCATTGCTATTGTAAATATTTAGGGGACTACAGAGTCTGGTTCTCCATATATTGACAAGTGAAAAGACCAGAAGTAAGTGGAGAAAGAATGAGATAAGAGTTAAGCCCAGTACGAGCAGGTTTTTGGACAGATATACACCTTATCTCCTCTTAGCTCCAAGGCTCTCTGGCTACAAACTTCATAAGGATTTCACTGAATTTCACTGAATTTCACTGAATTTTTTAGAGTTGGAAGGGACCATAGAGATCATCTAGTCCAACTCCCCTGCCGAAGCAGGATTGCCCGGAGCTAGAGGGCATAGAGAGCATAGAGGATGACAATACAAACTAGTTTGTGGGGCAAGGTTGTGGGTCTGGTTTTATTGTTGCTTCCACAGTACTGTGAGGTCATGGCTTATAGCTGAGCAGAAATTTTCCTTAACATTGAGTCTTAGTGGGAGAACCTAAACATCAACGTGTTTGATGAAGTAACCTCCAAAACTAATTGTGGGATATTCCATCCTGAAAGCATGAAGGTGCCGTTTGGATGTGTAAACTCAAGCATACAGGGAAGCAAAAGCAGGAAATACAGATTGTTAGTGGATCTTAATCACCTTCTATTAGCTTCTGAGACACAAATATCCAAGACCAGTTTTGGGTCCCAGGTGTTAAGCCCCAGTTTTCTCTGGCTTTAACTTACTTTCCCATAGATCTGAGTACCCCCTGGTCTCAGAGAAACATGCTGCCTATGCTGCCATGTGCACCACCTCCAGAAGGATAAAAACAGCAGAAGTAGAGGTAGCTAATTGTTCCAAGTATGTCACACTGCTCTTTAAAACCTCCCATCCTGCTGACCTTCAACTTCAGAGCACTGTGAAAATGTGGAGGGTATTACAGATAATCAGACCTTTCATTTGTTTTGGTAAGTCCACTGGAGCGGGTGCTGATTATAATTTTTTATTCAGAAAGTTAATTAAAAAAAAAAACAACACAACTACTTTTTCCTAAAGGAAAAGAAGGGTTTTTGCTTTGAAAGTAAGAACACTCTTTCCTTAAACATTTCCCAAAACTCAACATGTAAAAACATAGCATTTGTATTTTTTTAACCCAGCTAGATCTCTCCAACTTGTAGCCTGGGGGAACAATTCTGTCTGGCCCCAGAAAGATATTCCACCATTATATGACCTTTTAAAATGTATCTGCTATGCAGGTCCCAAGTAAATTGCTGTAGCAGAGTCTAGCCCCAGGTTGTCGAGAAATTGTCAAGAAGTCCTGCTTTAGACAAACTTAAAAAATTCTATGGAGAAAAATGGCACCATGTTTTTTTCCATGGGAACAGAAAATACTTCATTTGCTGCTCTTGTCTCATTGTTGAACTACCTGTAAGCAGCTCACCCAAAGTGAGTCAGTCAGTATCTCAAAATAGGATTTTTATTCCTTCGTGTTCGGCTCTGACTTCTCCCCCGCATTTCCAGCACAAAGCCATCTCCTTTGGCCATTACTGGCAGAACAGTGTAGGGGCAGCCAGGGGAGTGTTAGGAAGAAAGAGATAGCAGCCACAAGCCTTGCTCCTGGTTTCTGGAGTCCATGACCCTGCAGAGAACCATTTGCACCTGCGCTGAAGAAACCATGCTGCTGTCATGAAGGCTTTGACTTTCCCCATGCAGAGGCCACCATCTCCTGGCTGGCAAGGAACAGCAAGGAATGCAGGCTACAGCCAACACCAGTCTTATGTATAAAATGTGAAAGTGCTCAAAATATGTCTATTGTTTTCCATAGCAGGACTGCTTGCTGTAGCATGTAAGACTGCCTGAGAAACAACCCCTACTTCCCACTTAAAAAATTCATTTAAATCAGGAGGCTTCTCTGCCTTTGACTTTTCTTCCGCTGCACACATCCAGGCTAGACCCAAATCTTTCATTTCCTCTTACAATTTTTCAAACCTCTGGCTTTCATTTCCCCCACCCTGCCGCTATCCTGCTACAGCTGTACCATGGCCAAGTGCAGACCACATTTCTCCCTCCCACCCATCAACACCCCGTCTGTCTCCATGGCCTAAGCCTCCATTACACCAACCATACCAACATCTCTTCCGGTGCTGCCTTTACACCCTCTCATCTTCAGACTTACAGATTTCACCTTCACAGCTCTTCACCGTTCTGCCCCTCTCCCTCTTCTCTCACCAGTCCTTCACTCAACCCCCAGCTACCTGTAGCCTCTTCCCATGTGTTTCTTTTACAGCCAGCATGTTTCTTCTGCTGGGTCATGCTGTCCATTCCCAGTGAAATGACAGGGTGACAGCAGGAATGATTGTCTCACTCAAGGAACAGCTACACTTAGTTGGATGCTCCTTGAAGACAGTGACTCCCATTCTCACAACAGGCTGATCTAGGAAGTTTTGCACAGAGGAAGAGTGTGCCACAGCCTGAATGTCAATTTCTGCAGGACCCTGGAGCTTGTCTCTGCACAAAACAGAGACTGTACTTGGTCTCTCACCTTCCCACTAAGGAAGTGTAAGTGTAGGTATGCTAAATGTCAGAGGATATGAAATACATCTGTGTGCTGGTCTCAAAGGTTCTGGTGATAATTCCCCTCTCAGTTATGCAGATAATTTAAATGTGATCAGTTTGTGTACAAGGCAAAAAGAAAACTCCAGTAAAATTACGCTTTTAAGGCAGATAAGGCAAATAGTCAATGTGAGAATAGCCATTCTTCACGTTTCCCACACGTGACTAACTCTACCTAGGTTGTAAGGTGATGTTATAATACAGTCCTAATTCCAAGAGCGTTCACTGTTGTCACATAAGACACATTTTAAGAAGGCATTTGAAGACATTAAACTAGTGAAATACAGAGACAGACGTGTTCTAGGAAAATGTTTTAACAGAAAAGAGAGAGAAAGGATAGGTTTGGGCAATATTAATTAGGAAGACATGACAGAAATTAGAAAAATGAGGATGTGGATGGAGCAGCAGAGGCCAAATGATTACCCCAAGGTGTCAAATATATGTAGATAAATTAAAGTCGGAGGAATTGCTTAACTGGTGCACTTGGAAATTCATTCCTCCAGTCACCTCTTTCTGAGAACAGTGAGCACCTGGACTGGCTGGGTCTTTGCACACCATCAAGCAGCAGATACTGTCAGCCCAGTTCTGCTCCTCTTTGTCCCCAACATGTGTCTCCTTGACATGTGCCTATTCCCCATACCTGCTAATGCGACAGCTTCAGTCTCTTCTCATGGGACAATGACTCCAGGATACTTTGAAGAACCTCTCCTATGCCCACAGAGACACCGTGGTTTCCCTCCACTCAGCTCGACTTGTTCTGTCACCCCAAGTGTGAGCAACTACAGCTCCTGGACTTTTTTTCTCCTTTTATGTACCTTTCAGATGTACTTTCACACTGGCAGTAGGGATATCCTATCCCTTTTTGAAATATCTCACATAAATGTAGCAAGGAGCATTCTAGCTTTGACCAAAAACTGTGAGGGCTTCTTAGGACCATAGGTGTATATGGTCTAAAGGCAATATCTTATTTGACCCTTGATATGACATGGATATCAAGTTTCATGCCAGATTCCTATAGGGAATCCACTCAAAAGTTGCTAGTGCTCCACTGCATTTGGGAAAACATCCGGTCTTCTCTGAAGAGCCAAAAGAGAGAAGATAACACCATTTGATGGGGGTCATACTTGTTAATTACCTTCACTGTTAAATATTTCTATTCCCTACTAAATCTCCAGCACCTAGCTTATAAAAACAAGCAGAGGATCCAAAGGAGAGAGATTAAAGGTGAGAAAAGCAGTGAAGAATGAGGACTGGACACAGAAGGGAGTGAAGCTCAGGAGAAGAGCTGAGGGTTGGGAAGAGCTTGTATGATGTTATTAAAAAGACATTGTGGCAGTTCAAGGCTGCAGTGTGGTGGCAGAAAGGTGGGGTGGGAGACGCAAGGCAGCAGGCGGGTCATGATGGTCTATAAAATTTCAACCTGGAAGCTGAAACAGAAAAAACAGAAACATCAAGAGACCGGGAGCAAGCTATCAAGAGCAAAGCTATTTGGGGCCCTGGGACAAGGGGCACTGTAGATCAGGTCTGAAGAGCATTGGCAGCACTCCATAAGACATAGGAATAGAACAACAGACCCTGAGGTACATCAGAAAAATGTTGCTCAGCACCTGCTCACAATGTGCCTCCAACTTGCCCTCCTAAATCTGGCAGTTTCTCATTTAATAATAAAAAAAGACATCTCTCCCTAAGTTCCTGCAGATAAGAGAACAGGTCCGTGAGTAAGGGGTGTAAGGGTAAGAAATTCCAGTCCCGTGTTCCTGCCCCATCTGGACAGCCATGGATCAGCCTAGCTGTGTGCCTTGGGCTCCTCTTCTTCTAGCAGGATAGTGACTCCTTTGCACAAGGCTTTACGATCCACGGATGAGGAGAGTTATTTATCAGTTCAAAGTTTTTTGGGGTTTTTTTCTGGTTTTTCTTTAGGTAAATATGAAGATTCTCACCAGATAGGGGAATTGCTAGTAAGCACTTGAGAGAGACATGGAGCTGTGTTTGCTGCTGTTACCAGTATTCTGATTAAATTTTATTTTTTCTCTCTTTTTACTTTTAACGTGATTTCAAATTTCCTAAGAAAGTCTCTACCCAAGCCTTTCCCTGTAGCCCATTAAATTAGGCTATGTCCTTTACTTTGCATGATCTAGCTGCAATACATTTTGTGTCAGGTCCCCGGACAATATCGGATTGTCATTCCTACACAGCTACCAGCTATGGAGCAAAGCTCAGAGTGTCATGGAAGGACCCTCTAATTTGAGTGCGAAAGTTGAGACAATAAGGGAACAACTTTCCAGGTGTGTTAAGCGTGCCTGACCCCTGGGATGTTTTGTTTCAGATCAGCACTAGTTTGTTGTGGTCCTCTCCACTCTGAAGGACCTGGCACAGACAGAGAGCCAAGGAGAGATTCGTGAGCTAGAAAGCAAGCCAAGGGGAGGAGGACACTGTTAGAGGGGTTCTTCGGGCTCCCATAGGAAAGGATATGGACGCACAAAAGTTTATTATTTGCTAGTTACTCTCTGTTATACCCCAAAGCAGCCAGGCTCTGAGACTTCAGGTCCACAGAGTAAGGATGGAATTCTTCTCCAGCTGATAAGAGTTGTGTGAGTACAGAAGAGAAGGAGCTGTTCATCAAACTCACTGCACAGCACCTCCAGCCATTGCAGTCGGCTGGGGGAGGCTTTAGGGGGAGGAGGAGCGGGAGAAGTATTAGGGCTGTGAGCCACTATTCATTTACAAACTATAATTAATTTGATGTTTAGATTAATTTCTGATGCACTCTCAAAGGTGCACTGAAAGCATTTTTCCTTTATTATAATGTTGATTGCTTATTGGGGAGATAAATCTAACTGTCAGTTATGCACTGACTTACCAAAACTTTCAGACCAAGCAAGCATGTATGCATAAGGAACAGCTGTTTGCAGCTCTCCAGTTAAAGGGACAGCTCTGTCTTTTCCCAATAACTCATATTAAAGAAAATCTATACATTGTACACAGGGACTTCTGCTTTCTTTTGTAGCTTAACAATTTATTAGACAAGAATGTGTTAGCAGAATCTATCTTCTATTTATCCATCTGTCCATGTGTCTGTCACTACTCTATCCATCTCTCCACACAAGTGATAGACATCATCCATCCAGAATATGTTTTAAAGTTATGGGTATGTTTGTGCATACCTATCACACGCACACTTACACAATAATTTTAAATGCTTTTTCTTGTAGTGCAATTAGATGGAGAAACTCATTAGTGCAGTGTCTTTGTGGCTACTCATTTAATGACCTTCAGAAGAGGGACGGCCATTTATGTCACTAATAGAAATGAACCGATGTTACGAGTTAATGCCAGAAGAAAGAGGAAAAACAGAGTTTTTAAGCAGATTGAAAACTTAATGATCTGGGCTTCAAATCAATCCATCAGCATTGGGACCTAGGAAAAGAACCTAATCAGGCTCTCGTGTGCCTGCACAGCATGCTACTGCTGCCACTCTAAAAACCCTTTGACATTAGATAGGATAGATAAACCCAAATCACATATGGCTGGTTCTACAAGTGATCCAAGGCTATTAGAGTTTCAAATGCAGACATCCCCATGTGTAGAAATGCCAGAGGAGGATCTCTAGTGCTACTTCCGTTCAGGGCAGAAGTTTCTATTCAGAAGTCAGGAATAATGACCACTCCAATGGGCAGGGCCTTTTCTGAACTGAAGGTGATTGATCTGCCGTGCAAAGACTTACCACATCCCGCTCTTGTGAGGCTGCAGACCCACCACAGCATTACATCTGTTTTTATTTTTGTTTTCCCAAGATCTCTCTCATACAAGGCAAAATCGAGCTGTAGAATGGATTAGTCTCTATCAGTCCATCCAATCATCCGCCCGTCCCCCCATACATCTATCTTCAGCTTCTTTTTACCGGTCTATCTTGTCTCATTCATTGCACAGGACTGCTCTTCGGCATTGTGAAGTCTGTCAGCGAGCTAGTTACTGAGCAGCTGTTCAATAGATCCTCACAGCTCTGTGCTTGGCCTCAGGCCTTCCTTCCTGCACCATATTCAAACCCTGCTATGAATATGAATTTATTATTATTTCCTCATCTGCTTTCCTAAGGCCCTTCCCAGCAGAGCATTTGAGAGGTTCGCAGAACTAAGTAACAGCATTTTCACAGTGCTCATGGTGTCCTTGTTTCACCAAGGGGATGATGAGGCATAGAAAGATAATAAAAATTATTCATTAATCTTGGATGCCCAATCCAAGATGCCATGAGCCTGATCAGTCTGTTTACTTGTTTTCCTAAAGTTTTAGCACAATGCAGGGCATGCAATGTTTGTGTTCATTTCAGATGCAGGTACAGGCACCAGCCTTTCTGCCAGTGAAATATCAGGTCATGCACTGAGCACCAAGAAAAAAGGAACACACGGTAAAGCTTTGTCTTCACTGGCAAACTATAGAGGCCTTGCATATCAGCTCAAACACTGTGCCATAACCATCCATATCTTTTTAACGTTTGCATGCCATGGGCTCTAATTGGGCCATGACAAATAACTCACAGCTGGACATCTCCTGGGCATGGCTCAGTGGTCACCAGGGCCAGGGACTGTCCTTAGGCAGCAGTAGAGACAAGACCACCCTCTTTTCAGAGGTGTGCTTAGCCACATAGATACAAACCATGACATACCATTTGCACTCACAGCCCGCCCTATTTTATTTGCTAGTAAAAAAGTAGCCTAGGAGATCTTATTAAAGGAATTGTGTGATACATGATATACCCAGCATAATAGGGATGTCATGGCAGAAATAGAGATCAATTGCAGTTCTCCAAGGCAGCATTTGATTGTACAACTACAAAACCATCCTTTTCCTGCCTTATTTACTGTCTACATTCCAACACTTGCAATAATGAGTCTGATACATTGCCATTTTCCTCACCCTGGTATGTTATTCATTCTCTACAGTAATTAAAACAAGGATGCCATGAGAAAGAAAAATACAGAAATGTGTGGTTAGAAGCAATGCCTTAATGCATATACAAAACAATACAGAATTAAAATTTTATAGGGAACATCATTTCTTGCATTTCTAACTCGAGCGCTTCATTTTGCAACCTTATCATTGTTTTAATGCATTGGTGCATGTGATATCTTTCCTTTTCAAGTAAGCAAAGCAAAATTAAAAAAAAGAAAATCCCCAAATGAGATTAACATCTTCAAATAGCATCTTCAAAGGTTGTCATCAGGGTAACAACTTGCAGATCCCCATAAAAATAGGTACAACTTTCTCAGCCATTCCTAGTTTCATTTATCTCAAATCCCCAACCAAATTCAACCTCATCTCCACTCTCTCCAGGCATGATCTGTAATATGTTCTGTATGTAGAGGTATGTATGTTATAATATTTTTTTAATACATATACTTCTGCAATAGCTGATATATCTCTAAATTATTTAAAACAATGAAAACCACTGAACAAGTGGTTTGAATTTGGGAAATTTGCTCCAATTCTTGCTGGCTTTCAGGATGAAAAATCTTTTCTTTATATCCAGTCTGGATCTCTTTTACTTTAATTTATGCCCCTTGTGTCTCATTCTCCCATCATGCACCGCTCTGAGAGACTCTCTGTCTTCTTGCTCTCACAGGACACGTGCTCCAGTCCTTGTCCATCCTGATGGTCATACGCTGAATTCACTCCACTTTGTCACTGTCTTTCCTATGCTGGGTGGAGGTGGTGCTCAAAACTAGATGTCCAGGTGTGGTCTAATGAGTGCTGAGTAGAGAAGGGTAATCACTTCCCTAACTGACTGGCTGTGCTCTTCTTAATATTGCTCAGGATGCTGCTGGCCTTCCTTGCAGGCCAGGACACATCTCTAATGATATCCTCAGTGATGTAACCCATGAAAAACCTAGTGACAGTGGGACAATGCCACCACTATGTCACTTTCACCAGCTGAGCTTCAGTCCCCTTAATATTTAGCCAGACATGTTTATTGTTATAAAAGGGAACAGGTGCATCCAACATCTAAGAGCAACTGCCGTCTTTGGCTACTTCACAAGCTTCAGATTTTCTCCCTTCTTGGCAACATGACCTATAAATCTGATTGTGTTCTGACCATTTAAAGGTGAAATTATATGATTGTTCTAAAGATAGTCCTCTAATGACCCTTTAAAATCCTTCTTTAGAAGAGTTTCCAGAAACTGTGAAGTATTTACCCTGGTCATTGTGCACCTCCTGACATGGCTGAACAGGCTGCAGGAGGATTATTGTGTTATTGGGCTTTTATAAATGCCCAATAACTTTTTTAAAGAGAAATTCGTATTTTTATCCCATCAATAACCATCCTGCCTTTCTCAGGTTTTCTAGTCAAAGCATTTTCATCAATGGGTTTTCCAGCAATATTTCCACTGCCCTTATTTCAGTAATTAAAATACAAGCATATTTTCCCATCTTCCACCCAAGGGTCAATCAAGAGTTCAGACAGCTCATTGGGCAGGGGCCCCAGAAGGCAGAATTAGATCAGTCTTTAGTCAATCTATGGTATGATTTGAGTCCCATAGAATGAATGTAACTCTTCTGAGGGACTACAGAAGGCTATTCACAGAGATCTTCAGGATTCAGGATACTCTTTTGAAGCTCATTAATGGTGAATGCTCTGCTGGCAGACCCACAGGAATTTATCACCATCAATGCTATAGTATGAAGGTGTTTCATTCCCATTGATGTTGATGACAAAAGAAGCCAGCTGATCATTTCCCTGTCCATTGTGGGTAGTTGAAAACACAGAGGTCTTACATTGGCACTGAAAGGACCACAGATGTAACACTGTTTGGATCTGGAACAGTATGTTATCTTCCAGCTTAAAATGTATTTGTATAACTCTTTCCTTTCTCCTCTTGGTACCCAGCACAGGTCAGTGCCAGTTCACAGTCTCCTGGTCTAGATATAAAGAGATTTTCTCTTTTCTTTTTCTTTCCCAAATGACTCACTGTGTATGAAGAGATTTTTCCTGTTGACTTCACTTTTACTTTTGTTAGCTGTTTTTTCACACAGTGATCTCCACAGAAAATAAATTACTGGTTTGAAAAGCATGGCCAAAAAACTATTCATCACTAATTCTGGCTTCTGAACAGATACATTCACACTGTCCCACAAGAGAAGCTTCAAGTCTTTCTACATTTATTGGGTTGCCGTAACCTGCCTATAATGAGGTAACAGGTGTGCAATGACATAAAAAAGAGAGACAGTTAGTTGTCCATTAAGTAGTGATGAGCAGGAGCAAGGTGGGGAGATTCTGTACATTGCCACACCAAGAATGGATCTATTTCAGAGACCTCCTGGGACATGAGGAAACTGGTACATATAATCAGTAGTCACTAGTACAATTCACAGTGCATCTTCCTGATCAGTTTTCCTTTTCTTTTTTTTCTTGATTAGCCCAGGAAGGAATTCACTTCCCCACTGTGAAATATTATCAAAATGATAGTCTAGTTTTATGATGCTTGTCTCTTAAAGACCAAGAAGGATGACTGGTGATTTGAGTAGCTACAGTGTTCATACATGGGTTCTTTATCAAGAACACACAAATTGATCCAAGAAAGAACCTGGGAGCCAAGAAATTAAGATTAAGTTAGGAAATGGATTGTGACATGGCTGGTGGAAGCTTCAGTAATTATTTTTATCTTGTTTATATTGTACAGCTCCAATATGAGGACAACCTTCATCATGATTCAACAAAAAACTCAGTGTGTCCTTAGCTGAGCACCTACTTGGATCCCACTCATAACTTCTGTAAAGCTTATACTAAGCTCATTCTTTGCTTTTGGTTTTACACTGGCAGGAGAACTTGTCTCCTCAAAAGTGCATCTGCTTTTTCCAACTGTGTGCTTTAGCCAAAAAACCTTCATACATCATAACATCAAACATTTACAAGGAAGGCTCAGAAAACAAGTCAAGAAGAGTTCCTTCCATTTCTGAAAGCAGTTAGGAAATTCCTTCAGTTCTAATCATCATTCAAAAAAAGACCAAATACCATTCTCATTTCTGTGGGTGATTCTTCACTAGCTAATTTGTTCATAGTAAGGAAGATCATTATCAGCTAGCTTGGAACATTATGCTTCTTTTAGAAGAACCACAGTGCTTCTTATTCACAGCAGACATGCATATATACTGTTTCAGTATTTGATTATTCAGTATTTCAGTATTCTCAAGAAAGAAGTCCTACTTAGCAGAATAGGTAGATCCACAGCCCACAGCATCAGACAAATAGTTGCTCGTCCTTTAAAAAAGTTCTATTTACAGGAACAAGAGAAGTTTTTAGAGTAATCTCCATTCTTAGGACGAGAAATCTGTTGTGGTTTTCTATATCAGATTTTTGCTTACTGTTTTTCTCTTTTTAGAAAAAGTTGGTCCTGATCAGATTCCAGATGGGTGTATGACTCAAAACCCCAGATCTGACCGTGTAGTAACTTAAACTGTCCAAATTCTCTTCTAATCTTGAATCTTAACCTTGTGCTTTCAATGTGAGCCATTTAAATTTCTGTATGGAAAATTATCCAAACAGACTGTGAAAGAGAAGAATCATAGGAATAAATTCCTTTTGGGTGTGGATCATCATATTCAGGGTCAGCATCTGCAGGCCTCAACCATCTTCAGAAAAGATACTGCTTCTTTGAGGCGTTATCTGGAGAACATCCAACTGACAATGCACAGTATCAGGGACCACTTCTCTGTGCATTCCAGCTCACATTGCCTCCATGTATAGAAGTGATTTCACACACAGGAAGACGGGAAGGTGACATAAGGAAGATGCTCATGTATATCAAGCTACCTTCTGCACTGGCTGTTCTGACCTTTAGAGAAAGTTAATCATGCCATCTACTTTCACTCTTCATTTAATCTCCCCTTCCCATCTGTTCAGTTTCTCTCAGCTGGAAGCAAGATGAAGAACGAGTACCAGTCAGCTGTCTCAGTGGTCCGCAGCCCACACTTTGGGGCCATTTATTATAAGGCATTAGCATCAATTGTCACCTCTATCATGACTGTTACTGCAGACCATGCCAGATTAGTAGGCGAGAACTGATTTTCTAAATATCTGAAATGTGAAATGAACAATGGACAGGCAGATAGACAGATATGCAGTATCAGAAGGGACCGTTCTGATCCTTTGGACTGAATTCTGAAATAATATATGCCAGATACCACAGCTCATGTGACAAGTTCAAACCTTCTGCTTGAGTCATAGCATACCTTTTAGAAAACCTCATCAAGATTTCATGTGATAAGGTGCTCCACCCCTATTGCTAAACAAGATGTTCCAAAAT
The DNA here is from genome assembly GCA_028565335.1 of Limnodromus scolopaceus. NCBI lineage: Eukaryota > Metazoa > Chordata > Aves > Charadriiformes > Scolopacidae > Limnodromus > Limnodromus scolopaceus. The sequence goes on from JAOXNO010000020.1 coordinate 9,701,973, forward strand.
AGTTAATTACCTTCACTAAAAAATGCAGACTCAGTGTCTTATTTCCATTTTAAATTTGTCAAACGTCTGCTTCCAACCAGAAGAAATCATCAAGCTCTTTTTTTTTTTTCTAAATTACAAAAATACGTTTTATTAGAAATTATTTACAGACTATGGTCAGAAGACTGTTCAACCTTCTCTTCAGTAAAGTGTGGCAACTTTTATTACTTTTTCAGAATTAGAATTATTCTTGTATTTCTGAATAATTCTTAAAACTTATTTTTTTTGTAGCGAAATCACCAGAACTAAATGCAGAATTCCAGTAAGGGTCTTTTCTGAGCCACAGTCATTGCCTTCCTTCTTTTAGAGGATATTCTCCAGAGACTGTCTTCGTCTCCAGACAAAGACTGAGAAAGTCTTGGGACTTTCAATATTTCTTTGACTTTCAATATTTCAACATAATTATGAGAGCTCATTTATTTGGCTGTTAGCATGAAATCCATGTTCTTCTTAGAAGCACTGTATGCTAGTGAAGATTTCCCCTTTTTATGAGTGACTCACTTGTTTTTTTCATCCGGATACCTAGTATTGCATTTGGTTGGATTAAAATGAACACTCTTTAAATGAGTCCAGCCTATACAGTGACCCAGACCAACATCACTTATTTCTGTCATTATTGACCACTTCACCTTTTTTGTACAATTGGCAAATTTTACCTGTAATTACTTTAGAAGTCTTCCAGGTAATGTTAGAGAAATTGAATAGCATAGAGCTTTCAGCATGGTCCTGGATGAGCCTACTGTATACGCATCAATATTGTAAATCACAATTTACAGGTTTTTTGATGATCTATCTATTATCCAATTTTTAAGAAGTTTGATATGGGCTACTTTAATTTTCTGTAAATAAGGGCTCTCTCAAATACTCTAGAAAAGTTTAAGTATACTCTACAAAAAATTACTGTATTAATCAACCTTGCAATTTCACGCAATCAGGTTTGTTTGATAGATGCTATTTTCCGTGAAACCATGATGATTGGCATTAATTGTATACCTTTTAATTCTTTGCCATATCATCTCATATCAAAATTTTCATAATTTTACTTAGGCTTATGAAAGATTGACTAAGTTTACCAGGTCATCTAGTTTACATCCTTAAAAATTAATAATAGATTATCTTTTTCTTGAACACTTTGAATGTTTTTTAATATTCCATAAATTTCTAAAATGAACATTAATGGTTCAGCAAATTTCTGAGCCAATTCTTTGAATATTCTGAGGTACTAATTATCTTAACCCACAGGTGTGAAATATTTAATAGTAATTGTTTAGCATAGTCATCAGTTACTGACTGTTCATACATTACAAAATGGGTGGATGGACACAAGGATGGGATGGATAACTGGATAGACGGATCTTACTCGGACATGATTAAACATCAGTGAAAGGTTAAATATTCCAAAAAGTCATCCAATCCTTTTAGACACCAGAAAACAGCTGAAGTGCTATGCCCTTGATCTTCAGACATACTCCTTTATTTAGTATTCCAGTACTCATAAATCACCTTACAGTACAATACCTTCCAACGCACACATACATTATAGAGCTACTTACATACAGATTGTATCCTGAAATTCTTTACAGCACTAAAAAATTGCAAGACAGCAGCTAGAACATTGCGTAAAGAGCACAGCAAGGTAAAGATCTTGCAAAGCAATTAAAGGAAAATCTCTATTCTCTGATAAGACTAATAAACAGGGAGAAAGAGAAACTAAGCATTCTTAGGAATTAAATGGACTGAAGCAGCAGGGAAGTGCTGAGGTGTAGGTGGTGAGGTCCCAATGTGGGGAGAAGGGTGGGAGCTCCTCCCCAGCACCCTTCCTGCAGAGGAGAAGACTCCTGGGATATGAACTCCTTATGATTGCCTTCCCAGCAGAA
>JAOXNO010000020.1:9703988-9714109 GCA_028565335.1 Limnodromus scolopaceus
TCCTTTGGACTGAATTCTGAGATACCTCAGCTCATGTGACAGGTTCAATCCTTCTGCTAGAATCATAGCATACCTTTTAGAAAATCTCTTCACCGAGATTTCATGTGATAGGTACTCCACCCCATTGCTAAACAAAATGTTCCAAAATAGTCAATTACCTTCACTATTTAAAAAATGCAGACTCAGTGTCTTATTTCCATTTTAAATTTGTCAAACCTGTGCTTCCATCCAGAAGAAATCATCAAACTCTTTTTTTTTCTATATTAAAAAAACACATTTTATTAGAAATTATTTATAGACTATGGTCAGAAGACTGTTTAACCTTCTCCTCAATAAACTGTGGCAACTTTCATTACTTTTTCAGACTTAGAATTATTCTTGTATTTCTGAATAATTCTTAAATCTTATTTTTTGTAGAGAAATCAACAGAACTAATTGCAGAATTCCAGTAAGGATCTTTCCTGAGCCATACTCAGAGGTAACATTGCCTTCCTACTTATAGAGGAAGTCTCTGTGACTGGCTTCATTCCAAGAGTGTATTGAAAGTCTTGTGACTTTCAATATTTCAATATAATGCTGAGAGCTTATGTATTTGCCTGTTATCATGACATCCATGTTCTTCTTAGAAGCACTGTTATCTAGTGAAGATTTCCCCTTTTTTATGAATGATTCGCTTTTTCCTCTGGGTACTTAATTTTGCATTTGGTTGGATTAAAATGAATACTCTTTAACTGAGTCCAGCCTATGCAGTGACCCAGGTCAACATGACTTACTTCTATCATTATTTACCACTTCACCATTTGTGTATGATTGGCAAATTTTACCAGTAATTATTTTAGATGTCTTCCAGGTAATGTTAGAGAAACTGAATAGCACAGAGCTTTCAGCATGCTCCTGGAAGAGCCTACTAGAAACTCCTAAATACTGTAAGTCACAATTTACAATTTTTTGGTGGTCTATCTATGATACAATTTTTAAGAAGTTTGATATATGGGCTGCTTTCATTTCTATAAATAAGGGCTCTCTCAAATATGCTAGAAAAGTTTAAGTATACTCTATTAAAAATTACTTTATTAATCAAACTTGCAATTTCATGTAATCAAGTTTATTTGATAGATGCTATTTTCCATGAAACCATGATGATTGACATTAATTGTATACGTTTTAATTCTTTGCCATATCATCTCATATAAAAATTTTCATAATTTTACTTACGCTTATGAAAGATTGACTAAGTTTACCAGGTCATCTAGTTTACATCCTTTAAAATTAATAATTTATTTATTTTTCTGGAATACTTTGAAGATTTTCTAATTTTCCATAAATTTCTAAAATGAACTTTAATGGTTCAGCAAATTTCTGAGCCAATTCTTCGAATATTCTGAGGTTCCAATTATCTCATCCCACAGATGTGAAATATTTAATAGTAACTGTTTAGCATAGTTTTCAGTTACTGACTGTTCATACATTACAAAATAAATGGATGGATGGATGGATGGATGGATGGATGGATAACTGGATAGACAGATCTTACTCAGATATGATTAAATATCAGTGAAAGGTTAAATATTCCAAAAAGTCATCCAACCCTTTTAGACACCAGAAAACTGAAGCTGAAGTGCTATCCCCTTGATCTTCAGACATACTCCTTTATTGAGTATTCCAGTACTAATAAATCACCTTACAGTACAATACCTTCCAATGCACACATGCATTATAGAGCTACTTACATACAGATTGCATCCTGAAATTCTTTACAGCACTAAAAAATTGTAAGACAGCACCTAGTACATTGCATAAAGAACATAGCAAGGTAAAGATCTTTCAAGGCGATTAAAGGAAAACCTCCATTATCTGATAAGACTAATAAACATTGAGAAAGAGAAACTGAGCAGTCTTAGGAATGAAATGGACTGAAGTAGCAGGGAAGTGCTGAGGTGTAGGCGGTCAGGTCCTGATCAGGGGAGGAGGACGGGAGCTCCTCCCCAGAACCCTTCCCACAGAGGAGAAGACTCCTGTGATTTGAACTCCTTATCGTTTCCTTCCCAGCAGAAAGTGCCTCCCTGACATTCCTAGATCTCACCCTTCTCTGGTTAGCAACAAAAGCAAGGAAGCCATGTGCTAAGGGGACAGTTATATCAATAACTAGTCATATGAATACTTAATTCCTTAATTACTAACTCAAATGCTTCCTCAAGTCTAACCAATTGCCAGTGCTTTCTGCAGCTTCCTCCATTTTAGTAGTCTGGCCAAGGCCCCCTCTTATGTCCTGAGTAGCAGCACTTTGGACGCAAGGGAAGCAAAGGGCATAGACTTCTCCTGTGCTAGTACCCAGCTCACGTGCACATTTCTTCTCTTTCACGGCATGGGAATTTGCCTTCCACATGCTGAGAGGCAGATTCTTGCTCTTCTGTTATTCTCATTTCCCTCTAGTGAGATGAACATAGGTTGAATGACAAGAGGGAAAAGTTCAGAAGAATGAGGTCCTTTCCTTAGCTAGTGACTTTCATAACTGGAGGAACAAGAAGTGCCAAGAAAGATCCCTCATGGCACTGAGGCAAATACACTGACAGCCAGGACCAGAAAAATGTGTCTCTGGACTAAGAAAGCTAAGCATCTCTGAGATGGTAGTTTTGTGCAGCAAGCATCTGGAATATAGCTCAAATAACTCTTCTTAGTTTTAAGACAAGTTAAATATTTGTTGCTTTGAGGTTTCTCTTTTCCTTTCTGTTACCTGAGACCAACCTAGTTACATGAGTGGACCTGCTGTAGGACCATCTGCCCCCAGTTCAGGAGTCTGGATCAAAAGCTTGCATCTGGACCTGTCATTCACTGTGGTCTTGACTTCTGATTTGGGGGATGCTCAGTGTATTACCAAGCATTGGGTTCCATCAAGAGGATGCTGAAGAGAGGCAACATGTTATTCCAACCTGGTAGCAGATCACCAAAAGGCTGTTATGCACATTAACTGCTAATTCTCCTTGCAATGTGCAAAGAGCAACAGAAAACTCAGAAATACCACTTAGGGATCCATGGGAATCTAACGATGTGCTCATTCAGGACTGCACTTAGTGCACAAACTAATTCATGGTGATGCAGAGACACTACTCACTGTGAATTAAAAGTTTACAGTTGCAAAACAGTCTTCAAATTCACTCTGAGATAGATTGCTAATTCCCTTCTTTATTGTCTCAGCTGATTAAAACAGAAAAACGGACCTTGAGTAATATCAGTTGCATAAAGCCATTGGAGATCATGCTGGCATCATGAGAAGGGCATGAAGCTCCCTCAGTATACCCCACTACCAAGTCTTTCTGTGGAAGAAATGGGGAGAAACCAAAGTATCCTCCAAGATCCGACCCCAGTTTCTGCCCGCTAATCATTTACACAGTCACACAGGAAAAAAGCGGGTCAGGAGACGACGGACTCCAACATCAGTACCATCCTGGAAGATGATGTGCAGAATCAGGAATATTAGATGCCTTGAGCTGCAGTCCTAGCAGATTTATTAATTTTTTGTTGCTTTTACAAATCTTTTATTAGAACAGCCTTTTTACATAATGGGGGGGGGGGGAGAAAAAGAAGAAAAAACAACAACATGAAAACCTCCCATGAAATAGATTTATCACAAAATCCTGTCCTCCTACCAGCCATTTTCAGACCAGAACATATATTTCTCTGATTATTAATTAACTGATGCACAGAAACAACTTCAAGCTTTTTAACCTCTCCCTTTCTCTTTTGTCCTTCAAGAATGTAGATGATAACGCAGGGGTGGTATTCAAAACACAGATAGCTTCTTGAGCAACCATAGTACTGTCATCATGCTTTGAGCCCTATAGTCATGGGCTCAAACATTAAAGCCATTCAGAAAGCAAGTATTTAAGCTATTTTCCCAGTACATACATTCTGTTCCTAGTCATACATGTTTAAACCTGGCATAGCACCATTAACACTGCTGACATTGACATGGAGAAACAAAGATGGTTAACTGCCAATAGTGCATGTAACCACAACAACAAAAAAGTCTTGTAATCTACCAGTAGGCATTTGACCTGAAAAGAGAAAGGGATATGATATTGTTAACACAGCTTGTCTGCCTGTCTATCTTCCTATCCCTTATCACTATGACATCTCAACTCTCAGGATAAGCCATAGCTTTTCTTCTTTTTGGAGTCCATCCAAATACCCTCAACAATATGAAATACAACCACACATAAATAACAGGAAGCGGGAGAGCTGAATGCACCAACAACTTCTGAGCATACCAAGACCCCTGAAACTAAAACAGTCAAATGAAGCTAGAGGAATTAGCTGCTCTGTCCCAAGGATGTGCTCACAAGGAAAATGCACAATTATTGGCATTTGCCCTCCTTCTCTCTCCCCAGCCCTCCCTCTCTAGCTGCTAGCCAGTGGAGATTTTTATATTACAGCAGTGGATATTAGGACAACTAAGGAGAAAAAAAACCACAATCCAAATCTGGTCCAAATCTGTAGGCATCTAATACAAATAGCAAGAGAGTACAACTCCCAGCTTCATTAACTGGTCTAAATGAAATATAGTGAGCAAATGCACTTCTGATCTCTCTTATTAGTCCCATTTGTTAAAATGTGGTATTATTTACAGCTTTTCACAGAATGAGGAAATGGCCTTAGAATTCCATCTCAAAAGCAAAGTGATGATAAAAACTAGTGTAGCTTTGTGAGCTTATCTAAAGGCAAGGTTCTTGCAGAGGTAAAACTGTATCAGCATCCCAGCACCAGGGCTTATCACCAGGTCCGGTGGGGTTTGCAAGCATTAGTAGTTTGATTCAGCAATTAACATCGCTTTGGGGAATGACTCACCTGGGCACTAGCCAGTTAAAAACATCTTACCTTGAGACTGCGGAACCAGGTAAATCCCAAAATAGAGGTACCTTGATTTAAGTGAGGGGTCTGCCTTCGTTGCAGTCAGCACTGGTCCCTGCTACACAGTCAGTGGAACTTTATTCATTTGAGAACAGCTAGGAGTGTCCTGGAAAAAGAGAGAAATTGTGTCCTACACTCCATTGACTATATTGCCTAGACCTCCACCGATTATTTTAGGATCCCAAGGTGATTTTCTCACAAATGAATGCACGTGTAGACACACTCTAGATGTGCACATTTAGTCAGTAGGAGGTACATTGCAACAGGACCAGTTATAAGAGTAGAAGTCAAAGTTTACAGACAAGCTAGTTTCTCTAAAGACATGATATAAGCAATTATCCATCTGCATCCAATTCACCTTTGATATTTGGTACCTGTGTGTATATTAGTAAACATACCTGGCAATTTCCCATAGCACTGGGGCCAGCTGGCACAGAATGGCCCACACCCAAACTATTAAATTCTCTTACTTTCTAGAATATTGTGACCACATCCAAGCTAGTTACTGAAAGCAGCCTCTGTTCTGTGCTAATACTCAGACTTTGTCGAGGAATTGTTTGGAGTTAGGCACAAGACAAAACTATGTCAAGGACTTTTCAAAAAATCCAGTGGTACAGATGATTTGGTTCCAGTTTCTTTGAACTTCCCTGGCACAGTTTTATTTTACTGTTATAGATGTAGCTAATGGGTCTTGTACAGGAGTATAGAAGTCCAGAGGTGATTTTTAAAAGAACTGGATTTCACTACACCCTATATTCAAAGATGTGAGGTAGCTAGGCAGCAAATTTCAAGTTGAAGCTCAAGTGAAACATTTCCAAGGGCGCTTCCAGCAGTATTTAAAGACTGAATCAGCTGGGGTGAAATCGGGAGGTGTTTAGTTTGTTTCTTTGCTGAGATCAAATCATAGGAACTTGTTGACTGATAGATTATTCAACTTGTCAAATATGAACTGGGAACATTACCAGGTACTTACTAGCTAATAAGTGATTGCAAAAGCAGATCTATTTAATAATACCCTGGCTCATTACTCACCATACATAACTCTCCAGTTTTCTGTCTAAAGATTGATGACTTGAGCAACACTTTTGCTCACATCTTCAGAGCTGCAGTGTTGGTACCTCCTTGTCCACATGGTTGGCGGGAAAACTGCATGGACAGCCAGTTACTTGGAGCCTTGTCTTCAAGAGGAGAGGTCAAAGAGGGATGCCTGTTTATTTCATGGGCCCCCCTCTTAAAAATACATCTGCCATACTCAGTTAACCTGTTGTCTCACTTTGAGGCTAAGACCACAGGTTATATCACCTCTCATAAACTTATGCTATTAGCCAAAGGCAGGTAGTACAGTTTTAATGCAAGAGTGAGGTGTGCTTGCATATATATGCATGTATATGCCTGTCTTTTTCAAATACAAGTCACCCTGTGTCATCTGTGAGGCTTGTTTTCAAGGAGGAACTAGACCAGGCAGGAGGCGTTGCTGAATGCGTTCACAGTGCAGCCCAAGGTTGTGAGCTATGCCTGGTGCTGTTGCCAGGAGCAAGTGTATACCTGGCAGCAAACGTTTAGCATAAGCTTTTTGAAGGGCTCTCAAGCTGTCTCTTCATTTCAGCCTGTCTGTTGAGAGACACTGGGTTCCTAAGGTTGATTTGTGCTGCCAGAGCTTTGCAGGGGTGGGAAGACAGATGGCTTTGTCTGGAGCACAGGCTGGCCCAGGCTGGTCTTACCCAGGGTTTGTGCTCAGAAATGTTGCTGGCACACAGGGACATTTATGGCAAAGGTATCAGAAGCAATTCTTATACAATGTGACGGTCCCCACCTCACTAATATCTCAGACCCATGGTAACTCCAGCTAAAGTCATATACAGTCTGGACAAATGAGGCCTTTACCTGGAGCTAACATTTAAAAAAAAAAAAAAAAAAACCACACTAAAAACCCTTCCCAAAGCTGAATGCATGAGATGCATTGCATCCTGTGTAGTTCTAACCTATCTTGGCTCTTCTAATCCCCAGAGAACAAGTCTTCCATTGAGACAAATAATGTCATTTTAGGTGGCTTGTAAATACAGTATTCAGCTACTATAGATGTTTCTACTGCTGGATGATCTCCATGGCTGATTGGATGATTTGCTGGCAAGGTATGAAACTACTTATGGAAGCCATGTTAGGAAAGCAATAGTGTTCATCTTTCTCAACTGCAGAATCAACAGAAAGTCTGCAGTATTTGCCAGTTAATAAAGCTCCTCATATGGCTTATATGGCCAACAATCAAACTATTCATGCCAATGAATACCATAATGGAGAACTTATTAAATTCACATTTTACTTATATTGACATAAAAAGAAAGTAGCAATAAGTATATCAGGTTCCCTTCATCATGAATATTGGAAGGCAAAGGAAAGGTTATTCTGGTGTGTGAAGGAGGGTCTAGAGATTTACCCAAGTCATGATGAAGGGAAAAAGAGCAAGACAGGGTGCCTTGAGACCGTGCATCACATCTGCTGAGACCCAGCTCAAAGGACCTAAATCTTGTGTGTGCTGGTGTTGTGGTACCAGCATTTGGATCCCTGCGCTTCACATAATCTTGTGTCCAAACTGGCACTCAGACCAGGCACTGCATCCTGGGACCCTGATCCGTAACAACCCCTCCTACCCTTCATCCCCCATTGGCAACCATCCTCTCCTCACTCTCCCTCCTACCTGCCCAATCTCCTACCTGCTTACTCCCTCCCTTCCACTGCCCTCACCCCCTTCCCCATGTTCATTCTCAGTGGTCGTTGCATGTATGTGCCTTGGCCCCCTTCAGCTCGTTAAGCCTCCTGCCTTGCCTCGTGTTTTGACAGGTTTTGTGAGTTTTGACAATCCTGACAGTGCCCAAGCTGCTATCCAGGCTATGAATGGCTTCCAGATTGGAATGAAGAGGCTGAAGGTGCAGCTGAAGAGGCCAAAGGATGCTAGTCGTCCCTACTGAAGAGTTGTGGGAACCACTTGATACAAAGCACTAGCACAGGTAAATGCATGGGGAAGGGGGTGTCAGCTGTGGTTGTAGCCTCTCTTTGTGTTGTACACCCTCCAAAAGATTCAGCTCCGTGACTCTCTAGCTTCTGCCTTTTTCACTTAGGCCTCTGGCTAGAGTCACACAGCACAGATATGCATCCACACGTAAACCAGGAACCATTTGTGTGTGCGTCTCTAGAAAAAGAGGTGGAAGGATGCTTAATGAGGGATGAGCCAAGTTACCCAACCCAGGGGCATCCTGCATCTCTAGAAAGTCTTCCTAGTCACTAGAGGAGAGCCAGCAGCTGTCCTGATTCCCCTTGCTCAACTAAAGAGAGCATTTCTGGTGGCTGAAGAAAATCTGCAATTAAGAGACCAGGCTGCAGTTTAATCCCAGATGACTGGAATGGGACAGTGTCTGTCTCAATAGCTCTGTGTTGCAAACATTTCAAAGCATTCTTCATTTTTCATGTGGTATAGTCTGTATCTAATTTCGTCACAGCATAATAACTATGAAGTGTTCTAATTTTTCTCTGGTATCTCAAATGTCTTTGAAAAACTGGTCTTCAGAGCAGTATCATTTCCACTGAGAATTAAGGAATGGGATCAAAATGTCTTTGAAAGAGGTGCTGCACTGAAGGCAACATAAAGTGCATTAAGAAACCTTTCAATAAACATATTTGGTTCATGTGCAAGATACAGCCTCCATAGTTTAGATTCTCCTTTATACATGACTACATGAAGGTAACTGTCAATGCATTTTCCCTCTTCAAAAATCTCTTTTCTTTTCCTTGCTTATGGCAAGGCCTTTTGGAACCTTGAAACCAAAATATGTTTCCATATCCAAACGCTTTTTGCTTCATCACACTGGCTTTTTACTTCAGGTTTTGCTGGGGGAGAGCGGGAGATGCATGCATGCAATTTTGTTAAAGCAGGGACTGTCTTTGTCAGGGAGATTTTCAAGAACACCTGCACAGGGATTGAGGAACACAAGTGTCTCTTTAATTTGTCACCAAGCAATAGGTTTATATCATAGCATAGCTGTGATCACTGAGGATATACTTGTTTCTAATGGTCATATAAGAAAGTGCAGGGCTGTAGACACCTGTGGTGTTAAAGACTGACTGATATGAGTCTATGGTGTTTTCATTATCATGGATCATTAGGAAGTGCTCTGGTTCTACCTTTTCATGAACAGGCTGATGTTGAGGTCTCAGCTTGTTTCCTATAAAAAGATTACTCAGTAGTAGGACTAAGATTTGTTGTTTGGGGTTTTTTTCCCCAATAAATGATAAAATAAGAAATCAGCTGGTAAAATGGCAATAAATTTCCATATCTGTCTCTTAGAGCATTTTTTTTCTCTCCTTTGCTTCTGCAAAGCAGGAGAACAGTCTTGAATTGTCACCTCTAAATAAAAGCCCTTTAGCTTTCCCGGTTTTTACTTTGATTTTAATGCTCTACTGTCCAGCAAAATCAGTTCAGTTGTTACCATCAGATTAGTTCCATCCTCTGCTTATAGGAAACTTTATTAGAGGTACAGACAGTCCCTATAAAAATGGAGTAAATACAGCTCAGAAGTCCTTATTCTCTTGTAGACTCCTATCTTGGTGAGCCCATTGAAGGAGCTGAAGATGTACCTGTCTTGTAGCAGGAGAGAGTTCTCCAGGAAAAAAGTTTTGTGTGTGGGTTTTTTTGCACCTAACAAAAGGGATTGGCCAAGTGCATGTGGCCCCAGGAGGACACTGAATGAGCATATCCCAGGGAAGGATCTGATTTAGCACAAGGATTACCATGCCAGGTTAGACTGGAGAGGATACTTGGTGACATTAAGGATACCCAGAAGCTCAGAAGGGCTTAGATCCAGCTCTTTCTACAGCTCACCTTCTTTCTAGTGCTCAGAAACATCCATACCAGGACCCTAGAAGCAGACAGAGGAATTTGAGTCATGATGGCCACAGTTCAGCTTCCCACCAGGGCTGTGCGGTAGCAGTCACCACAGGGCTAAGCCCTCAGTAATAAGCCTTACTTAGACATAGGTCAGTTGTTCTTGGCTCAGCATGGTGTTATTGTACCCCCATGACTGGTTTGATGTCTATCTGGACTTCAGTAAGGCCTTTGACACGGTCCCCCACAATATCCTGCTCGCCAAATTGGAGGGATATGGATTTGATGGGTGGACTGTTCAGTGGATAAGGAATTGGCTGGATGGTCGCATCCAGAG
>JAOXNO010000020.1:9714209-9731005 GCA_028565335.1 Limnodromus scolopaceus
CTTATCTTCAATCTTCCCAAAGAACTATGAAGTGTTCTATTTTTTCATTGATATCTCTAATACATTTGAAAAAACGGTCTTCAGAGCAGTATCCTTTCCACTGAGAATTAAGGAATGGGATCAAAGTGTCTTTGAAAGAGGTGCTGCACTGAAGACGACATGAAGAAGGATAAAAAACCTTTCAATAAACATATTAGGTTCACGTGCGAAATACAGCCTCCATAGTTTAGACTCTCCTTTATATGTGACTATATGAGGATAACTCAATGCATTTTCCCTCTTCAAAAATCTCTTTTCTTTTCCTTGCTTATGACAAGGCCTCTTGGAAGCTTGAAACCAAAATATGTTTCCATATCCAAATGCTTTTTGCTTCATCACACCAGCTTTTTACTGCAGGTTTTGCTGGGGGAGAGCAGGAGATGCATGCATGCAATTTTGTTAAAGCAGGGACTGTCTTTGTCAGGGAGATTTTCAATAACATTTGCAAAGGAATCGAGGAACACAAGTTTCTCTTTAGTTTGGCACCAAGCAATAACTTTATATAGTAGCATAGATGTGGTCAATGGGGATATACTTGTTTGTAATGGTCATATAAGAATGTGCAGGGCTGTAGACACCTGTGTTTTTAAAGACTGACTGGTATGAGTCTGTGATGTTTTCATTATCATGGATCATTGTGAAGTGCTCTGCCTCTACCTTTTCATGATCAGGCTGATGTTGAGGCCTCAGATTGTTTCCAATAAAAAGAATACTCAGTAGTAGGACTACTATTTGTTGTTTGTTGTTTTTTTTCTTCCCAATAAATGACAAAACAAGAAATCAGCTGGTAAAATGGCAATAAAATTCCATTTTTCTGCAAAGCAGGAGAACAATCTTGAATTGTCACCTCTAAATAGAAGTCCTTTAGCCTTCCTGGCTTTTAATTTTATTTTAATGCTCTGCTGCCAGCAAAATCAGTTCAGTTGTTACCAACAGATCACTTCCATCCTCTGCTTATAGGAGCCTTTATTAGAGGCACAGACAGTCCCTATCAAAATGGAGTAAATGCAGCTCAGAAGTCCACTTTCTCTTGTAGACTCCCACCTTGGTGAGCCCATTAAAGGAGTTGAAGATGTACCCGTCTTGTAGCAGGAGAAAGTTCTCCAGGAAAAAAAATTTGTGTGTTTTTTTTGCACCTGACAAACGGGGTTGGCCAAGTGCACATGGCCCCAGGAGGACACTGTAGAAGCAAATCCCAGGGAAAGATATGATTTAGCACAGGGACTACCACGCCAGGTTAGACTGGAGGGACACTTGGTGACAACAAGAATACCCAGAACCTCAGAAGGGCTTAGATCCAGCTCTTTCTTCAGCTCATCAGCTTTTCAGTGCTCAGACACATCCACACCAGCACTCTAGAAGCAGACAGAGGAGTTTGAGTCATGTTGGCCACAATTCTGCTTCCCTCCAGGGCCAGAGGGCTAAGCCCTCAGCAATAAGGCTTACTCAGGGATAGGTCAGTTGTTCTTGTCTCAGCACGGTGTTATTGTACCCCCACAGCTAGTTTGATGTGCAACTTCCAGACAGCCTCAGAAATACCACTGGAGCTCTCTGGCTTGCACACTCAGTAGACAGTGTCATTACTGCTACAAGAAGTTTCCTGAAAATACCAGGACAGCAGCCAGCTCAGCCCATGGGTACAGCACAGGCAGCTAGTGCAAAGCTTGAGAGCTCCCTTAACTGGCAGAAACACAATAACTCCTGTATGTTTTTTATCTAGTTTTACTTTGGTCGCAGCTCTTCAGGGTGCTTAATTCCAACTTGAAGCATGTGCATAACCATATTGACATCAGGGCAATTACTCATGTGCTTCAAGAGGATGCTCAAGAAACGTTTTTAATTGGGATTTTTCTAAGGGAGAGCTTTGTTTTATTGAACTCCTTTCCAAAAATAAGAAGCTGCCAACAAAAAACACAAGCAGCACCCAGTTTGATGTGATCCACCAGAGTGTTTTTTCCTAACCAAAAAAGAAAGATCTTCACTCAATTTTAATTCTGGATGCACTTTTTTTTAGCTCATAAATCTCCCTTTTGGGACACAAGAGTCTAGGCCATAGTGATTTGAAGTCCTTTGTTTTCCTTGCAACTGCTCTAAAGTTGCTGTCAAACACTGCAAGGGTTTCTGTGATGTGGCAGATAAGCCCACAAGCTGCAGCAAGCAAAGCCCTGAAGAATTCAGATGGCAAAATATTTCCAAAATGGCTGCTTCTGTTCTCTTTTTTCTTTATAATTAAAGAGGTGGTTTTAGTTAAAAAAAAAAAAAGAAAAAAAAAGAAAAAAAAGGGGGGGGCGGGGGAGAAAGAAGAGAAAGAAAAAGTAAGAGAGGAGGATCATTTGAAGCAACTCTGCCAAAATCAATATATTCTATTAGGAATCCCCCCTCAGGACTAGGAAGCAAGCACTTACTGTGTCTTTCAGATAGCAAACACACAAAATAATGAAGAAAAAACCACCCTGAAAATCAGAGCTCCCTTGGGTGGCCATTCCTAGGAGCCCTTAGGTAGCCCGTGGTATGGCAAAGGAGCTGGTCCAACCTACACTGCCTCTGTGTGTGTGTGAGTCCTCTGCATGGCCAGAACCACAGAGGGCTGCTGGGACTGGCAGAAGGACGAGCTCCTCTCATCCTCCTCACGAGAGCAGAAGCGATCGGTGGGATTCCAGCACTCCGCACCGGGTCTCAAAGCTGGTAGCCCAGTGCTCCATCCATGCTAAGTCATGATAGGACAATATTGCCTTGAAAACCCCATGATTCTCACCTCTTCCTGCATTAAAGGGCTTAACAGGGCAGCACAGAGGCATCCAGCTGGTAGACCAATAAAACACATTGCACAGAAAAGCAGTGAAAATGCTATCCATTCCCTTTCTGTGGCATCATTTCAGTGACTAATCATTAGCAAAAGGTTATTTACCACCTCAGACAGACACTCTGCTCTTGAAGTTTTATTTAAAGCTAAAGATGGAGAGACATTGGGGTGGGACTAACCTGGAGCACTGACTGGCATGAAACTAAGTGAGACACAGTGACGGTGAGTGAGAGAAACTGCATGAGACAAAAGTGAAGCAGAAGAGTGAAAAAAAAAGGTCAAGAGTAAGACTTTTTTTTCCAGCTGTGCTTATAGAGCAGTGGCGAAACATTAAAAGAATGCATTGTCCAGGCAACCTGCTTCTCCAAAATGCCAAGGGAAATAACATAGGCCAAAGCTCAAATACAGAAAAAAAAAGATGTTCAGGTCCTCCTTCACAGCTTCTTGAACATGTGCTGATATGTGGTTTATTGTAAAAGGTATGAGATGCTTGTTTCTGCAGCTGGCTGGAATAAGTGATATTTTTTCCCAGATTAAAAATGTTTGGGTTTTTTTATTTTTTTCATGGGAATGTATAGGTTACCAAACCAGAAAACTTTGCATTTTCCTTTGTCTGTGCTCTGATAAGAGAAAAAAACCAAACCAAAACAAAAAAAAAACAAAACAAAACACCTGATTTTAAAGTAAGAAGACATTATCAGCCAAAAATAAAACAAACAAGCAAAATTCCAAATGCCCGTAAACAAAAAGATATGAATGGAAAATTTATGTCTGTCTCTTGTTGATTTAGATCACTTCAACACAAAGTCTAATGAAAGTGTATTTTTTTACTTAATTTTAAATTGCTTATCCCTCTAAGAAAGGCTTGTACTACCTCCAGTGGGAGGTTATTCTGTAGTTACGTTGATCTCACTGTTGTCTATTAAGCTGTTCATCTTGAGATTCGGACTAAATATCCTTTATCAGGATCTAATCCCATTTCTTGTAGATATGCCTCCTACAGTCATGCTAACTGGTTCCTCTTCCTCCTGCACAGATTATTGTCATTTCCCTCCTTTAGTCATCACTTAGATCATTTAGGACTTGCTTACATTATGGAAATTTGCACTAGTATAATTACATCAAAACAGTACTCCAGCACAAGCTTTATTATGAGTGAATAAAGTGAGATCAAAATCAGCACAGCTTCATTTGGAACAATCTGTTTAGGTGTTGAAAAAAAAAAAATCAGCTCAGCCAATTATTTATTTTTTCTTTGGATTACTTTTGTTTTTAATTTCCACTGACAAATGTGGCTAAATTAAGCGTCCCTCACTGTGTTTTTAACCCAAACTTTGTGCTATTGTCCTCGTACAGGAGAGAGTGGAAGTGAATGTTACAGGGGGGGGCTGAAACAGAACTACCGAATGCATTTGCAAAACTGACAAGGAAACCCTTTTCTTTTCTGGCTGATCATCTTTAACCTGTCTGCCCATTTAAATTACTAATAACTTTATTATGGTAAAATTCTCATGTCTGTTCTATAAACCACAGTTTCGATACCAGAGCATGCAAAATCCCATTTGCTAATTATTGTAGTTATTCTAAGATTGGCACACAATATAATGCACTGATGGAAAACGACAATAATTAATTACTGCATTTACTCCAAAATTACAATCAGTAATTACTGCTCTGAGACTGAATTCCATTCAGCAGTATTTGGAACTTGTTCTTCCTCAAAGCAGGGCAGCTTTTCAGGAGTATTGCTGTGTTTGCATCTAAATGAGTCCATGTAGGTCACTAACGGATCTGCACTATTTGTCATGGGAGTGATACAGCAGCACAATGCAATACCATAACACGTTCCTTCAGTTCAGAGCATGAATTCTTCATTAAAACCCATGTCCCCATTTTTTAAAAATGTTAGATAATGCAATTATTTCAGAATTAAATAATAGATATGAAAGCAGCCTCCCATTTCTCATCCTGCTGTGATGCACTTGGTCCTGATGTTCTAAAGCAAACTTTCAGAGGCTTGTGAGAACTTTTCCCAATGACACAGCCAGCAAAGACCCTGCTGTGAAAAGACCAGGAGCTTGGTATGGTTGTGCCACCTTCAAAGGCTTCCAACAGCAAAATCCGCCAAAGCCCAAAAGTACACTGGAGAGTGGCAGTGTTATATTCAACCCTTGACCAACAAGATTACTATGGGATCTCATACAGACCATGTCATGCAAATTAGCTGAGTAGGCAAGATTTAGGGCTTCCTGAGCTAACCAGTGTGACCTTTGATTGCTTCAGTTCATGGGCAGCTGCAGTAACCTGCAGACAGTAGCCTTTGAAGGAAGTTTTTGTTAGATTTGTCCAGCACAGAGATTTGCTGGACCAGTGCATGGGGGACTGCAACTAGAAGAAAAACTGGTAATTATAATAAAAGGAAGGGGTAGATGTTTTAAGCAGCTGTGATTCAAAATGAGAGCCAAAGAGATGGAAAAACACTGGAGACACCCATAGCCAAAATATTTGTTCCAGCATCAGCAAACAGTGACAGAGTGCAATCCTCTGATAAATAATGTAAGTACAGAGAGAACAAGAGGGGGAAAAACCACAAAGAAAGAGGCTTGTGAAAATCTAAGATGAGGTTTAAAAACAAGTGTGGTCATTTTCCTACAGGATCTTGAAATAAGTGACAAGTCAGCAAAATGTTTGGATACTGGGGCACGGGGGAGAGCAGTACCCACTAATGAACGGACAGAAAAGTAGCATGTTATCAATTTGCAAATGCAAGTACCTGGGGAGAGAGAAAAGGCCAAGTTGTTTGAAACTCAGTGTATGAGATCATAAAGGTCTAGGACTTCAGGCAAAAGGTGTTCTTCTTAGATGGCCCTTCGATGCTTCCCATGCTTGAAGACTGATCAATCTGTCTCTGGTGTGCTTAGTCAAAAGAAAACATCTGTATCATGAACATTCTTTTTTGTCCAGAAGAAGACGATGTGGACAGTGTAGGCCAAAGGCGTTCCGGCCCTAGGGAAAAGTGAATTAGCACAGAAGGTTAATTCAGGAAACTGGAAACTCCCAATAAAGTCAAAGTTACAAGTCAGCTCCAACACATGGGTTCACAGGACTCAGGTCACTTGTGTAGCGCTGATCAGTAGGCTGAAAATTGTCTCATCTTCTTGCCACTGACCTTTGAGAGCTACTGCAGAACCATGAATTGAAGCTGTATGGGGTAGTGTTTGGCACTTACACTGTAGGTATAAAGAAAAGGGAGGATAAAAAACTCCATGAAATTTACTCTGCAGGGGAACTGCTACAGGAGTTGGCAAGAATCTTAATAAGGGGTTGCAGAGTGTTCCATCAATGTGAGCACCTTAAATTGATGTCCTTATGGTTTGGAAGGCATATACAATCAGCTGCACTAGAACACTGTTTCTCATTCCCACAGTTATACCCAGTGATATATCAAATGCAATAATTGCATATTTGAATAATTCATGGGTACGGTAAGTTTGGCCAGATACAAGTGAATATCAAAACTCTGGTCTCTGAAGTGTTTGATTCTGCAGTAGCAGATAGTTGAAGGTTTACAGTGCAAACCCTGTTTCTCAGGTGTCTTTCGTCCTGGCCTGTGACTGCAGTTAGAGAACAGACAGCTTTTATTTGAAATGGGTTGTTTATCCACTTAGCTGAGCTTCATCCAACCTTTTTGAAATATTGGGTAGAAGGCTGAGCTGGAAGGGAAAGTAGAACAACAGTCAAGTAATTTCCCAACCAAGAAGCAGTGAATGAAAAATCAGTGCTCTGCCTGGAAAGTTACTAACCACAACCATGGTCAGGCGAAGTTCTCAGGCAGCGTCCTCAGGCAGCGTCAATCACCAGCTCCTCTGAAGTCAGTGAAGTGACACTGATTTATGGCAACCAAGGATTCAGGCCCACTATTACTTATTTAACTCTAAAGGTTTTCCTAGAAGAGATGTCTCAATTATTTGCAATCCTAGACGAAGACACAATGTCACCACGTTGGCCTCTCTGGTCTTTTTAGAGCGGAGAGACTCAGGAATGCACACGCCTTTTGCCAAACACGTCCCTGTAGCTTATTTTAAAAATGCCTTTATAGAGCAATGACTTACAAACAGAAAAAATCCCCTTGCGTCCCTGGAAAACCACAGTTGCACACCCAAGTGATCCTCTTTAGAAAGTATATTTCTCCCATTATTGGGAGAGATGTTCTTCCTCTCTGCCTCTTCAGATGTCCCCTTTTTCTTGTGTAGGACAGATCCAGCAGCTGGTCTGTCTGAAGCACCTGTTCTATGCAGAGCAGGGTAACTCTTTAAAATCCTCACTGCAACGAGATGCCTACCTTTGAGATTTCTGGAAATACAAGGCCCGGTCCTTGAAGCCGAAAGACATCTTTTGTTGATTTGGGTGTGCTGCGGACCAGGGCCCTGGTTGTCATGGCAGAGTGCTGTAATACAGTATCTGTTGTAAAAGCAGGTTATTCCAAAAGAAAATAGGTTTTTGATACCTTGATTTCCAAGGATCTGGCAATGATTTGGCCATGAAACCCATAAGCTGTGCAGTCAACTTCAAATTTGTCTTTGTTGGATAAGATTATCTTTTTTTCTGCACTCTTGAGGCACCTCTACTCATCAGTAGAAGTTGCATCTCATCTCCTGTGATACACAACAAGTGAATGCTTGCCATGTTCTTTATTTTCCTCTGTGCATTCTCTTTGCATGGCAGACATTGCTCCACCGTGGCAGACTGGTCACTGGAAAAGGGAGCCAGGCAGGCAGCCCAAAAACTACTATAGGACACTGGGCTCTTACATGTCAATTCTAAAGAGATTTGGTACTTTCAGAAGGGGGTGTATTTGAGGGTTTTCTGCTTCTGCTCATAGCTTACAAGGGAATTCTTTGGTACAGGCCATACAGACCTTGCTAGAAAAAAATCCCATCAGCAATTGCTGTAGGTCTTCTTCCTGTTCCCCATAAAGACCAGTGTAATGTAATTTAGAGAAGGGTGGATGGATCCTGATCAGGAGTAAAGGAATACCTCGCTCCTGGGGAAGCATTTCTAAACTTAAACCTAAATGTAGGAATTAACTTCTCAATAGATGGCTTTGCTGAGGAGCATGCTCAGGGGCTGTTAGTAAAGGCACAAGGACTGCCACCATGGTTGGCTTTGGGGTCTTTTCTCTTTCAGGACAGCTCTGCTTTCTGGCAGTCTGGAATCTGGTATTCACCAGTGATTCCTGGAAGTAGCTCTGGGGTGCTGCTTAGGATTAAAATGAAAATCATTTCTTCCTTCAGGAATGCTCTACAATGAGTTGTCCTGAGGATCACAGGTAGTTGGAGAAGTGCTGGGTCTGCCCTTCACCTGGGAAAAAAAATAGACTTTATTGGAGCAATGATGATTTGTGCCAGCTAAAGACTTGTTGTGGGATTTGGCCACTTACACTCAGGGAGCAGAAATCTTCTGCTTTCTCTCTTCTGATCTTTCAAATCGCCTCTGTAATTTTTCCCCAAGTTATGTGTGCTCACTGTGTTCTGTCGACGTGAGAAGTGGTAATGTCACTCTGCTAGGAGTTTTATGGTTCACAGAAGGTAGGATTTGTATTGAGATAGACAGATAGATGGATGCCTGGTGCCTGAACACAACATATTACAGAGATTGACCCAAAATTTTCAAGACTAAAATCCCAAACGATAGACTGAGGGGATCTCTGTCTGGGAGATTTCAGACGGATTTTATCTCTTTTCTCTGATTAATACAAGCTTTTACAAGCATACCAACCCTATCCATTTGCCCAAATAATTGGAGAAGATCAGAGTAAAGAAGGATCAATAGCAAATAAGTAGCCCACATTTTCTCAGGTGTCAATGTAGAGGACATCAGACATGGCACACTGGGAAGGGAAGAATACACAGTTAGGGGGGTCTGTTTCGCATTCAGATGAGGACCATTCTTTGTGACAAAGGAGAAAGTGAATCCGACTGTCCACGCAGCTGGTAAACACAGGAAAGGTATCACTGATGGCTATGTCCCACCGACAAGCCAGACTCTGGGCCACACTGAGACCTGGGCTCCCTCTGTACGTGAGGGGGGAATGGGAGGGAGCAGAAGGGCTGGCTGATGGCAGCAGTAGGGACACTACCCTGCCAAGCTGCCTGCGGAGCCTGGAGCTGCCTCCTAATGAACGCGAGCGGCTGGTCGCAACTGGAGGCGAGCTGTTCCCCATTTGTTTGTGCTCCTTGGAGTGGCGGGGATCCGCTCTCCATCAGAATAATCCAATTGAACAAAATGATTCATATTAGCAGGCACATCTGTCTGAGGCCAGAGCAGAACCCTGGTGTTAGTTTAATAAATGGCGTTCATTAAACTCAGCTGAAAATATAATCTGGAGAGACTGATGGGGTGAACAGAGCAAAGAATAAGCAAAAGGAGTTAGCAATTATCAGATGTCATTTGTTCTACTGGTACCATGGAATTGGGGCTTGTTTGCTGAAATCTTAATTTCATTTTGCTGAGGCAGAATCCATCAGAGAAGCTTATGCTGCAGCTATGATTCCTGTTTGTCAGACTTTGGTACGGAGTGGGGCATTTTTCTTTTGCCTTTTTCTACCAAACAGAGCAAGGCATACCCTGAAGGGGCACAGAGCCTAGCAGAGACCCCAAGGACAGGAAAGACAGAAGGGGCAGCCTTGTTTTTGCCATGAAAAGACTGCTGAATAAAGTTCCTTGTCCTGCAGTGCAGAGAGCATGGGCAGCACCTTAGGACAGTGGACCCTCAACATTTCCAGTGCAGCACTAGTTATAGCTATTCCCAGATCGTCTGCCATTTTCCCTCCATACCAAGGGGGTTTAAACACTCCTCATCTGGCTTCAGGAGCAATTTACACTCTATAGGTGCCAGTGGAAAGGACTCTACAAAGGCTTGAATCTTCTTGGTGGCCGAGTTAGGGAAACTCCTAGAAGCTGTGCACTGATGGCTGCCCAAGACATCTCAGCAGCATTTCATGGAGCGCAGAGGAGGAGGAGTGGCACTGAGGAGCATAGGGTGCCCACACGTTCAGACCTCAACCCTGATGGTCCCAGGCTGTTCCTTCGGGCGCAGCTCACACCCCATGGGCCAGCGCTGCCAGTTGCTTGGCATTAGCATTCCTGTCCGTAAGTCTTCACACGGAACACTGAATCCGGAGGCCCTGCTCTTAGGAGGGAGAGCTGCCTTTCCCATTTCACATTGAGTAGAGACAAGCTTCTTGGGCCTGACTTACAGCAATTTGTGGTCAGCACTTGAAGATCGGCCAGACAAGTTGTTTTTTGCAAGTTGCTTTGGTTTGGTTTAACTTTAACTTCTCCCCATAGGTATTCAAATGGTCTTTGGTGCATTCCATAGGAAGGCAAGAAAGGCTTTTATAGTTATAGACTTGCTGGGGCAGCGCTCAAGTCTCAGACAGTCAGAAAAAATCAAAAGAATAATAGAGGAGAAAGGAAACCTTGACCTCATAAGCTTTCAGCGTTGATTAGTTTGTTGGTGTCGGGAACCTTTTCTTGTTCGGGGCAGACTAGCTGTGAAATTATTTCCCCCCTCCCTTCTCTTTAATCTGCCTCCTGTATTCCCATGGGGAATGAGGAGCCAGCACCTGCTTTCCTGGAGTTCTGCTTCAGAGGAAGCAACTGAATGGACTTGCACACCAGTAGCAAGGGGCTAGGTTGTGGTTTTTTTCAAAGACTCATCTTCTCAATGTGCCCTTTGGCAAAAGGCTGAGCACCTCCAATTTCCCTCGAAATTGTGTAAGAATCAGTTGCAGACATGAACTGCTCCGGAGCTGGTCATGGGTTGTTCTTGCCCTAGAGAGTGTAGGAGAGAGAAAGAGACTGCAGGGATGGACAGCGTATTTCTGGCATTTGCTATGTCCTCCACCATCACTACCAAGCTTCATTCACAGTGGTCCATTCACAAGTGGGTGAGACAATCCCACCTCTAGCCCAGCACCATTCCTCCCTCAGGTAAATCCCTACCCCATAGGCACAGGCTAAGGCCAACATGGGCCCATCACTTGTACGAGACTAGCGAGAAATTCGCTGAATTCATCGAAGCACAGAAAGCCTTATCTCAGTGATGGCCTGTGTGAAATGAGACCTTGGGTCTCACCTTGATTCCTCCTAAACACTTGTCTATAACAAGCCAGCCCTGATTGCTACCCAAGCTGGCAAACGCTAAGGACTAGAAGAGGGAAGAGAGCTGAGAACCCGTTGCACCTCTGGGGATGGCCTGTCTAGGCACATTGACCAGTGAAAGCTCTCACTGCTGAAGTCTATTCAAGGTCACCTTTCACAATGCCTTTGTCATGTTGGTACTAAAAACGTAAAACAAGGCAAAATAAACCAAATCAAATTTACATGTGTAGAGTATAGGCTTAGAAATAATGCAGCTGGGTATTAATCCTTCCTGCAGCTCTTTTGAGGTCCTTTAACAAAATTTCAGGACTTCAGATGGCTGCAGTATTTTTCTAAATCTCAAAACAATGAGGCCACTAATATTAGCATTAAGGAATGAAATTAAGGGGCTAGGATATAAGGCTGGAACATTAGACATCACTCAACAAGCTTATGGTCATAGCCATACTTTTAGCTGCAGCAAGTTCAGCTGGTGGGGTTTCCGTTTCCAGATGCTCAGTGTCTGCCCCACCACCTCACTTCTGCCAGCTGAACAGCTCATGTGATAGCTCCCTGACATGTTTAAACCCAGCTAGACGAGCAGTGACCTGCTGTCTCAGTTGTTTGAAGTGCACAGGTTGATTTAGAATAAAACGGGTTACAAAGCCAAGCCCGGTGGCGGAGCGAAAGGGGTCCAAGCCTTGGGGTTCAGCTCTGTGGGATCAGGGGACAGCAGGCACAGCTGCAGGCACAAGGAGAGAGGCTTCATAAGCATGGGCTGTCTGAGGTGACAGTGAACTAAAAGCCCAAAGGACTGAGACTTATCAGACTCTTCACTGGATGCAAATGGAATCTGGGGTTTATTTTCCATACTTTTTTCAAAGTACATTGAAGTAATCTTATAAACCAGCCATCGTGGGAATGAAGAAATCAGCACATTAGTTTTCAGTCCTTTCAAAAAAAAATTGTTTTGTTTTGGATTTCTTTTTAAATTCTCAGATTAAAAGTTTAGATTATTTTTAAGCAATCATAATGTTTGACTGATCACCTGCATTTTCCACCAAGAAATGCTTTGAACAAAAATGTAATCCAGCTCTAAATTAGAAGCATATAAATACCTCAGATATAGCAGTGAAATGAGTCACATACATAAGTCACATACATAAGTGTTTTCAGAATCAAATTCTGAGATACTAAAATTTGCCAAGAGCTGTGAATTCTTCAGATGGAAACTGCTCCAACTATATGGAGGAATTCTTGTTTTATCTTTCTCAAACTCAGAAACAGTTATCATTGCCTTAGTGAAAGTATCTTCTGTCAGAAACATCATACAGAATGTGGCTTCAGGAAGATTTTTTTTAACAAAAAATTAATAACATTTAATAATTAATAGAACTATGTAAGCTTATTGAGTCTTCCTGGGCTTTAATCAATTTGAAATATTTGGGGCACCAATTTCCACCTTACTGCTCCTCGCTGGAGGTACATTAGAGTTTTAGTGCAATTAAAACGAAGCAGGAAATATTTTTAGCTAATTGCACTGTGCACCTTGAAGGTAATTTGAAGCTGCAGGCAAAAAAAATAAAATATCAGAAGGAGTAATTGAGTGTTGCAAGCTGGGAGTATGTGTTCCTGGCTGCATTCTGATTTAGAGGGGCACAGAGACTAGGCAAGGCGCTGAGCAGACTTGGCAGAAGAAGG
This sequence comes from Limnodromus scolopaceus, assembly GCA_028565335.1. Lineage (NCBI taxonomy): Eukaryota > Metazoa > Chordata > Aves > Charadriiformes > Scolopacidae > Limnodromus > Limnodromus scolopaceus. The sequence continues at coordinate 9,726,898 of JAOXNO010000020.1, forward strand.
GTGAAGTCTCACCCCTGGGAAACGGTCTGGTCCCATTATATATCACAGGGAAGCCAACCCACAAGTGCAAGGCTTCACGTGGGAGATGCTGTGAAGTGCAAGTCCTGATATGCAGGACAGGAATGCGTGTAGATGACTATTTGCTGCACTTGCGTGACCATGGAGCACAAGGTGCCCCCACCACCCCAATTATGGGCAGGCCAGGTAGCTCCTGGGTCCAGCCCTGCCTTCTGCCACTGACACAGGATCAGGGGGAGTCAATGGGGACCTCTACCAGGGATTTCAGCTGGGAGTAAAGCTTGGATTCCCGGACGCAACCCCACACAAGCACCAACCCAACAACTCCTTCCTGCTCTTAGTGAGCAATTAGAGACCAAATTCCTCATCGCCAGCCTGGCATACAGGTGTGGGCAAGAACCTGAGCCCCAGGAAGGGTATATCAGGCAACCTACTTAGGGGTCCCAGGCAACCGTACCTGCTGAGATTCATGAGTTGGGCTTTGTTAGGGGTCTTGAGACCATTCTAGGAGGTGACATTGTCTGGTGGGGAAAAGGAAGAGGGGAATGGGCATAGAGTTTCTATCTAACCCTCAGCAACAGGAACAGGAGAGTGAAGCATCAGGTTCATCAGCATTTTGATAAGCTCTAGTCAATCTACAGAGGAAAAACAGCAAACCAGCGGAGACTGGGCACAGAGGCTTGCTCACAGCTTCCCAATTAGACTTGGTTCTCAACCACGTACATTTTTTTAATTAAACTGTTGGTACAATGCTCAGGAGATAGCAAACTCCTTGAAGCCCTCTTGTAATATAGAACCTTTCATTACGTGCAGAAAGGTAGCTACCACACAGCTTAATTTCCTCTCCCACCTAATGTTCACCGGCAGCAAAAGCAGGAGTGAGCACTCTATATGAGGCAGGACAAATGGTCCTCAGGCACAGGACCCACTGAGCTGGCCAACGGGAGCAGAAGAGGCTATAAGCTTTGCTGGAAAAGTAGCCCCAAAGTGTACATTTGACCTTTACCATCACTGCCGCCCTGCTTCCCAAAATGGCCTGAGTTTATTGCACTGACCTTTGCCTGCAAAGCTCTTGGTTGGTAAAGCACAGCTGAGAGAGAAACAGGGAGCCATGGCTATGCTTGCATGAGCAAGTAAATTCTGGATGTTGCTGAGGAGGGTGACCAGGATTGTCATCACTCAGCCCTTATCCATTGCTCCCTACCCCAAACCCAATGGAGGGCAGACCCAAGCTCCTTCCTGCACCAGCCCACCCTGTGTCCCCACTCTGTCCCACCCCAGCGCCACTCATCTTCCCACCACACACCCCAAAACTTCCTTTGGGGTTCCTCCACCACCCTGTGATTCCTGTCACTCTGTGCCCACCTCTCCTGCCACCGCCTGGGGACAGGGCAAGAAGAGACAACACCACACGGAGAACCAGTGACATTTCCTGACTGTCTGGGCTGGCTTCTCCAGGAGCGGATGCTCCGTTGCGGTGCTTTTTCATCCGCTGCTTGAGACTAATGGCTCTAGAAAAATAGATAAATCAGAGGTGACATAGCTATTGCTGCTTGACATTTTTTCATCAAACCGGCTGGGGGAGGAGGGGGTGACCAAAAAGTGACATTTTGACCAAACTGGATGTTTCCACAGCAAATTTTCATTCTAGTAGATTAAAAAAGAAATGCCAACACCACAAAAAACAAAACTGTCTTGATTAAAAATGTTGGCCTTCAAAACAGTAAATTCCTGTTAAAAATGGACTGGATTTCAGATTGATTAAAAAAAGACAAAAATTAATCTATTCCTCTGACCACCTCTCCCAACCCAGATTTGTTTTGTTTTTTAACTAAAATATTCACAGGAAAGAAAGCCAAAATAATGACAATTTCCCCTTGGAAAATAATTGTCATTTTTCAACCAGCTCTTAATGTAACATAGTTAAATGAGAACAATCCTAGTAACAACACTGCACAGCAAGTAAGTCATATGATTATTTGAAAGAAGGGCACTACAATTTAAGAGCTAATTTTTATTGTCACCTTTAATTTATAAATGGGAAAAATGAGGCAGAGCCATCAAGCATCTTAAAAAAAACAGCACAGAAAACATTGGCATTTGAAATGCTGGACTCACATCTCCCTGTTAGATCACATTAGCTTCTCTGCCTGTTTATGTGTAATTGTCTTTGTTGATATGTATGTATATATAGTACCTATATATAGTATGATATGTATGTGTGCATATTCATGTATATAAAGATTCATATGAACTATCTGTCTCCTTTTTAACCTTTGGATGTTAGAACTGAAGCATCTGACAAAAACATCCTTTTTTTTTTTTTCTTCCTAAATATAGCACCCCAAGAGTCCAGGTAAATGCATTGATTTCTAGTGTCACTGATCAGGTTTCATTTAATCCCAGCATGGATGCAAAGTCCCCTTCACCACACTACCTTTCCTGCTCTAAGATATTTGGGCTCCTAATCTTGGACTCCCCATGACAGCCTTAGCAGTGGTTGTTGCAGGGATGGAGCCCATTTTGGAGGTCCCTACCTCCTTCCTCCACCTCCACCATGCAGTCCAGACAGGAATTGGGGAAGGAGAGATCTGCATGGGTTGATATCAGGGTACAGTGAAGAGGAGGGCTGAGGCAGAGAGAAAGCAGGTCCATCCAGCATTGGAAGAAAGCTCGTATAGGGGCATAAAGCAGAGAGACAAATTGCTATAGAAACAAGAAGAAAGGCAAGAGAGAAAAACACAGGTTGGAATTTTAATAATATTGATCAGGGTCAGAGGCAATAGCTGTAGAGATCTGTCACCTGTAGGAAAAATGTCTCCACTGCCTTGCTATAAGTGGACTTGGGCACAGGCTCCAGTAGATGGAACGACAGGATCCTGACTGCAGTTTTGGATGGGCTCGCAAACATGTGTGTGTAAACAGAGATTCACGTGTATTGCATAAAGGTAAAGAAACCTACATATGCGGTGTGCACATGAGCAATGTTCAGCCATGATCAGAGGCTTAGGTGTGAGCGCAGGAGATTGCCACTTTGGTGCTGGAAGAAGTGATGGTCTTTGAGTTTCTTCAGAGAGCTGTTCCTTGCCTTCAAGGCAGCACAGAAAAGGGGACAGAGAAGATGGTCCATGGAGCTAGGCTAGGAAGGACTAGGAGGAAGGACACAGTAGAAATAAGGAGGAATAGGAGGCAGTAGATTTATGCAGTGGAAGAAGAACTTCAACCTGGTAGCCCACCATGATGGAGGCAGTGTTGGGCCAATTCTGTCATCCTGTGAAGACACGGAGCAATCTTGCTCCTGTAGCTGGTTGTATTTGCAAGCTAGCAGATACATTCATACCCTGGCAGCAGGTAGATGCCCTAAGAGGTTTGTGCAAGATGCTGCACAAGCCTAGCAGTCCCTATATGGTGAATGTCGCAGAGCACAGGAGATGTATACATTTAAGAATGATCATCTGCATTTCATAAAGCCTTTGGGAAAGACTTCTCTTGCTTTCAAAAGTTTGTTGTACATATGGACACAAATCTTGCTCCATGTAACAGCTCAACTTTGCCACAGAAATAATCACTAGTGATCCTTCTCCCATTGAAGCTGGGTTTACCATTAGCAACAGCAGGAGACAGGGCAGAATCCTTCCTGCTGTGCACAGACCTGGAGTCAGGCCGTAACTACCCACCAGGTTGGTAGTGTAAATGAGACCAAAGCTGCCTCAGTGTCTTCTTCTTGGTCCTCTGGTAAATCCATCCTTGGAAAATGATACAGCTGTCTTGGCAGCACAGCCTAGTCTATCTCCAGAGCCCCAGGTTTATGACTGTCGGGTCTCAGCAATGACTCAGTCCTCAGTCTCAGGTTCCACTTAGATGCATCAAAGAAGAAAATGGGTTGGAGAAATATCGGCATTTACTAGATGTACTTGGCTATGGTTTAGTCAGTGGAGCAAGTTCTAGGTCAGTTACCTGCAGCAAAGATACTTTGCATAATCTGCCCTTGTGCACAGAGTCTAACTGCTTGGGAAGTATGAATCACAGAACTACAGAATCACAGAATGATATGGGGTTGGAAGGGACCTCTGGAGATGATCTAGTCCAA
>JAOXNO010000020.1:9743190-9779517 GCA_028565335.1 Limnodromus scolopaceus
AAAAAAAAAAAAAAAAAAAAAAAAAAACAAAAAAAAAAAGAAAAAACCATTAAAAATAAAATAAAAAAAAAAAACCAAAAACAAAAACTAAAGCAAAAGCAAAAGCAAAAGCAAAAGCTAAAAGAAACAATCTCTTTGAAGAACTTCTGAAACTGTTTACAAGGAATTTTGAAAAACAGGGGGATGTTTAAAAAATAAAAAAATAAGATGCTGGCTCTGTTTCTCTGTAAATAAATTTGCATATTTTGTAGGACTTTTAATTGTAATGATAGAGAAAAAACAAGGAAAACTATTTAATGAAAGCACGATATTTATCTTTGGTAAATGACTTTAGAGCAGTTAAAAAATAAGACATTGCTTTAAAAAATCTGACTCAGAAAAAACAATGAATTATTTAAGAACACATATATTTTAAAGTATATCATATTTATTATAATTTATTTTCACAGTCTTAAAACTTGATTTACATCATTCTCACACTTGTTTGCATCAATTGAGCAGTGTGATAATTGCTTCTGATTCTTTATTTGGTTTTACTCCATTTTAATGTTCTTGTTTGTTTTTCTTAGTATTTTTTATCTCGATCTCGAACTTTCTTCCTTTCTCTTTCTTTCTGTTTTTTTTTTTTTTTAAATTTTATTTTAATTTTAAATCCCTATTGGGCCTGATCTTACAGTCCTTACTCTACCAGAACTCCCACTGGGATGTAGCGGGTATTTTGCCTGAGTAAGGACAGCCAGACTGAGCCCACAGCTAGGAAGTACAGATGTGTAATGCAGCTGCAGTTCCATACAACTGCTCTTTCACTCTCAATTCCCTAAAACTCCTTGTAATCTTCTGTAATTATTGAATGACGCTTTCCAGCTTAGCCCTAAATAAAGCACAGTTTAAAAAAAAAAAAAAAATACCGTGTTCTTTACTTCTTGATGGCTTTCCTTAATGTGTTTGCTTTGAGAACAAAATGAATCTATTTCGACTCTTTCATTAATATACATTGTTTGAGTATCAGAACAAATCCCTTTGTTATATAAAACGTATCTCATTGGATTGAATTAATGACACTGTTTCATTTAATGTCTGCTTGATATTCCACTGTGGTTTACCTTAAACCTAGTAGGTTAGAAGATCAAATAATGGTACATACAAATTAGAGTCATTGTAGCTCCCATTTGAAGCCTGTTGTTTGATTTCACGCTCATGGTTTTTTCATGCTGATAAGTATAGAGGCCAAAGCTCGGGACATTGCTCCTTTTGCTGTTTTGGGACAACCCTTCTGAAATTCAACAGTCTCCAGAGATGAGCTTCAATATCTTCCTGAGCATCTCTCACATCTTGTCTTTCAAATCATTGTGTTTTTCCCCCTGAAATGGCTGCACCAGATCAGCTGAGCTGAGGACAGGGCTGAAATCAGGAGCCTTTGCATTTTCTTCCCAGTTCTTGCAGCCGCATCTGCATTTGGACAAGTTGCACCAGCTAAATCCATCTCTAAATGGGGCTAATGGTGCTTGTCCATAATTTGAACTCCACAGATGGAAGGAGTTCTATTAGGAGAAACTCCTATTATTACTATTATGAGTTACTAATGTCTGTTCAGAGCTATAGAAATAAATGAAATGTAAATCAGGTGATGAATACAAGGAGGGAATATGGTCAGTATTTTCTTTTCATCTGACAGCAAAGGCAAATACACAAAAGCACGTACATCAACCCCATCTCTGCCTTTGGATGCTATGTAGAGGGCTGAGTAGGCTAAAGATGTGAGAATTGGCCTCAAATGTAATTGAGTTAGAAAAATGAGGACTAGCTCCAAATGTCCTGCCCTGAGCTGTGGGGATGAAGAGGACAATCAGAGACACATCCTCTGACTTGAGTCAGTTGGAGAATTAAGAGGAAGCTGGTGAAGATCCTTTGAAGAAGAAAAACCCCACAACAAATAGGCAAGGCTCAATTTCCCACGGTGGCACAGCAAAGGGAGCACTAACAAAGACGTTGCCTGATTCCCCCCCTCAATCTTCCCAGAGATCTTTCTTACCCACCTTGAGGTAGATGCTATGTCTCTGCAGTGGATTTGGGACTGTGAGGTACATCCTGATGTGTCTGCAAGGACATGGCTGTATGGTCTGAGTAGGATGGGTACAACCCTGCAGCATCCAGCTGGGGACACCTTTGGCCACCAAGACACAGCTCGGGGCAGTTGGGTGATGACTGTGAGACAGGATTCCAGAGTCTCGTTTCAGGTGCCCTGCAATACACAGAGGATACAATACTCAGTGCTGGGGAGCAACCGTCTCCCAAGGGGAGGCTAGAAAACACTGTTAAAGCTGTCTCTGTGGCCCAGAGCAGCACCTCTAAAAATATTTGACTTTGCAGATACCCCATTGGGGTTACTGAACTGGGGAACCTGACTGTGAGAACCAGCAGGGACAACTAGTGAAAATGGGAGGGTCTATGCATGGTCCTCACCTCTCTCTCAGCACTTCCCCATGTGTTATACTACAAGCTCAAAGCACCACAATGCTGTCAGAGGTTCTTTTACATTGGTGTGCCAGGGAATATAGCACTGCTGTGACCACACTGCTGCCGGAACTAAGTGATATCTGCTTGCCACACTCAACTCTCTGGTCACAGTGGAGACACAGACTAAAATAGGATGGGCTGAAGCACAAATGTAGATATGGCCTAATGATTGATTTAATCATCCTTTTCTGGGCTGTACAAACACACCAGCCCTCATTTAAGATTTAACTGCTTGTCATACGGAGACTCCATACTGCCTTCCAAAGGAAGAGCACCCCTTTACACTGTACGTGCTGTAAAGCAAAACAAATAAAGCTTTGCAGCATAGGCCTGTTTTAGCACTGGACTGTGTTGCTGGGTCTGAAAAAGCCCAGTCTGAAGCAAAGAAAACGAAGAGAGAGGCCAAGCCAAGCTGAAAGCCTGCAGCTGCCTGCCCACGTGCACCAGGACACAGCAGATCGGGGACACTCTGTTACAGAGGTTCAAAAGCCACTGGCAGTTTGATGCTGGCTCCTCTCTCTTATTTGTAGCTGCTAAATCACATTGCGCGAAACTTAAAGTTTATTAAAGGTCAAGCATCCATCCTTCGTCAAGGTGCTCCTTGGCACCCGTGTCATTACAGTACACTGTAATCCCATCCCCGTGAATAGCCAGGGGCAACCTTTGGCCCAAGTACAAGGCATGGTTTGCAGTCGTTCTTTCTGAAGTCCCATGGAGACACTTCAACCACTAAGCACATTTCCGTGCCTCTAAGAAAGCAGTAAATCCCTTCCTGGAGTCACTTTTCCCTATCAACCTTTCCTGACATAGCCACAGAGCCGCTCTTCCTGCACACACAGAAGAGCAAATTATTCCTCTCCCCACTTCCATCCCATCCCCATTGTTCCTCATATAACTAACATAGTGATACAATTTGGGAATGTCCTTATGAAGCAAGGTGAGGACTTTTCCACCTTGAATATTCCAGTCTCCGACAGCACATTTCCCCCAGTCCTGAACACACCAGAGCAGCGACCACCACATGGGCCTAGAAGCATGCAAGGTGTTTGCTTCTGTGGTCCCAGGAAGAACTGACACATCACAGGGGTTTGGCAGGTGGGGAAACACGTATCACTGGGTGCTTCGGTGCAACATGCAAACACTGCCCAAGCACCTTGTGCACAGCATCTCTGGGAGAAGGAAGCTGCTGATGCTGTTGCCTAGGAAGATCTCTTAACAAACTTCTTTTGAAACTACCTGGCTTGTCCTGTCACTCCAGGACCAATGAATAGGCCAGAGTCTCAAGCCAGCCAGATGCAGAGTCTGAAAATGCCTTTTGGAATAGCACTCCTGTCCTACTTGTTGAAGAAATCAACCCTTAAAACAGGTTTCAATCCCATAGCTTCCCTCTCACTACAGTAAGCACTCATAATAGGGCAAACACAACTCAAAAAAATATTTGGAAGGTATCAAATCGGAGTCCTTGTGCTCCACTTATTAAGGGAATGAGGTCATTCTGGTGCCTCATAGAACCACAGAATCATAGGATAGTTTGGGTTGGAAGGGAACTTTAAAGTCCACCCCCTCTGCACTGAGCAGGGACATCCTTAGCAAGGTCAGCTTGCTCAGAGTCCTGTTTCTCCGGACACTTGCACTCACCACCAGTATTGTACAAGGTTTTGTTAGAGCCCACCCAACCTTAGAGACTCCCGCTTTGCTGCTGAGGAACATGTGCAGCACTATTACTGGCAAACACACAATGAGTTCGGGTGGCAAGAAACACCTTGGTAACAAACATCCTCTCTCCACGGCATTCATAAACCACCCTGAACTCTGGGTCTCGATCTGGTAAGTTCTGAACTTGGCATGGGCTACCTCAAGCAAGCACAGCCTGGGGAAGAACCTTGCAAACGTACAGGTAAGCTTGTCCTTTTTCCTGTGAGGAGCAACCTCGTGTGATGTGAGCAGCATTCACATGGGATACCATCAGCACAGGTTCCGGTTCTTCCTCTGTCCAGCTGGAAGCTGGGATTTTTCCCCTGAGACTCCCATGACGCAGAAGATGGCCCTGATAATACAATCATGTAGCAGTCCAGGGAGTTTTTCACAACCCCTCTCTTTGATCTGCCTTGTTTCATTTAAAAGGTGGAAATAGAAATGGGAACAGTGTGCGAATGACTCCATAGCCTCTCCGGGGAGACCCAGGCTCCTAACATTGCTCCCATGAACATGATGTAGATTGTGCGGCACACAGGACACCTCACCAGGAGAAAGGGGGGACAGACTTACCCCATGGTACCCCTTAGTCTGCTGCTCAGGGCATTCTCCTGGGGCATATGCATTGCTGGGCTGCAGCTATTGCTTGCAGCTCTTAGGAAGAGGACATACGAACACACAAGTTTGGAGGCAGCTGGTGAGTGGGTGGGTTAACTCTCCCCAGCAGGGAGCCATAGCATGACATCCCCAAAATGGGCGCTTCTCCTCCTCAAAGAGACAGAGGCCCTAAACTTTTCCTCACCCTTTCAGGAGTACAAATCAAATCACGCGTTTCACTTTTTCCATACACGGTGCAGAGAATGCAATAGCCTAATTCAGTGTTGTGAGTCCCACCAGGACAGCAAAGCACACATAAATTAGGCATCACGACTGTGATGCCTCCTTTGTGAGTCCCTCCTCCGGAGGGTGAGGGAGACGATTCCACTTCAGTGAGCTACAGAACAGACTCCAAAACTGGAACAGTTGTCAGAAGGCACATTGTACACAGATCCTCCTACCAACTCGTACAAGAAAAGCTTACCTTCTTTCAGCTAGAACAAAGAGCTATTAAGTGAGACAATGGGCCTAGCAGTATTGGTGAACCACCTGTCATCAAGTGTTAGACATTAACAATATCTTTTTAAAGCCAAGCCAATAGAAGCCCCCAGCCACTGCTATAATGGCATATAAGCACAGACAAAAAGTGTCAGCCCAATTTTTCCTTGTTTTAACTCCTTCTGCTCACTCTGTTCTGTTATTGCTTCTTTCTGGAACAACCCCAGGGCATGCTGGAGCACGCTAATCATCAAACTAACACTATACATCACATTTTATGCAAGCGCACTAGAGTTGGCTCTGGGAAGCAGCCTGGTTTGGTTTGAGGGTAGGCAGCCAGGGGACTGATGACAGAGAGATACTGGCCCCTCTAGACCCAACTCTCCCAACATCAAGGGACAGCCATCCAGAATATCCGCGTTAGCATTCCACAGCCCAAATGCCAAAGGCAAAGGGGGTCTGAGTCCCTGTGCATACCTCCGCTGGCTGATAAGCAGCAAGCAGCCAAGTTTAGGATCTGAGAAGAAACATGAGATCAGGCTGAGACACAGAGCAGCCTGAGAAGAACAGGGCGGCCCCGTGTACGGTACCAGTTATTAGCCTCCTCTTCCCAGCCTGAGCACCCCACTCAGGGGATGGTTTGGTGGGTGAATGTCAAAACCCATGTTTCGATGACTGGGTTGCACAGAGCAGCCCAAGCCAAAACAGGATAAAGAACTGGGGAGCTACCTGGCTCCGTAGATTAAGTTTAAGAAGGAGTTGTCCCATATCTGTCTTATTTATATCATTCAGTTTCCAGCCCAAAAGCCTGATCTTAAAGCTTTACTAAGTAAATATTTTCTCTTCTTGACTACCAAGCTCTTGCAGTGCTGGGAGAAAGCTGAGTTTAGGTGAAATACTGGACATTTAAGATGTTTTATTTTCCTAGATGCAGGGAATCCACGTAAAGCAACACACTTGCCTGAAAGACTTACAGTCCAGATCCAGTTTAATTGGAGACTGGGGAATTTTTTCTTCCGTGAAGGGGTTTGATACCACCAAAAGCTGAATTTTAGAAGGGTTTTCATCCATGAGATTTAAAGGAGCACTCCCTCCCTACTAACTGCAAATGGTAAAGAAAAGTGGGTGGAGGTCTGTGCAGCTGGGGACAGCTCGGGTAAGAGGAAAAACTTGGCCTGACTGGACCTTGCTATACCAGATCCTTAGTGATAGTTACTTGCCATCCTGCTGGTCAGTAAGCCTTCCTATGTGAAATTTTTTGATGGTCCTAGATCAGAGAGGTCTATATCACTGCTCATTAGCCCAGCTGGTGCTTTTGTTGCAGTTTTAGCAGAACAGACAAGAAAAGGGTGAGATCTCACTTCTCAGAGATTAGTCCCTTGGGGCCTGCACACACAGAATCACCTTGTCTGTCCCACAGGTGATGGACGGATGGTCATGACCAAGCATTACACCTGGCTGAATCAGGAAACTCTTCACTTTGGTGAGAGTGAAAACCACTAAATTCCAGCTGGGAGGTAGTAACTGAGAGAAGCCAAGTGCAGCGGGAAGTAAAACAGATTAGACATGGTCTGTACTTACCATTTGAAATAGCCTTAGAGAGTGGACACATGGTCAGGTTCTGTGTACTGAAGAGAAGTGCTGGAGATTGCACCTCTTCCATGAGATGAGCAGTAGCAACTTCCAGCCAAAAGCCTTGAGGTGCTTTGAGACGAAGAGACTGTGGGTTCATAGAAAACAGGTTTCAGGGCTGCCAGACTGGTTTCTCCCCCTGTCCAGAAAAGTTATTTCAAAGACAAAGACAAATATAGACCAGTTCAATAAAACAAAAGTCGAATACAAGCCAGAGGAGCAGTTATTGTTCATTCTCACCTGGCAGGAACGGAAACGATATGGAACAGGGACTTTGAGAACTTCAGACATTTGACTGCATGACTAAACTGTACAAAGTGACTGATGTGGAGACTGAGTAGGTGTGACAGTGGCATGGATAATTGCGCGTGCAAAATAGATAACGAAGCTCTTATATGGCCTGCCCAGGTCACTGTAAAGTTGCACAATTTTCAAGGTAACTAGAAATGCAAATGAAGAAGGCACTCTGCTCCTCACATTTTTCCAGTGGCTGATCCTTTGTGAAGCTCCTTCTGGGCTTTTGCAAGTGGCATTGTCAAAAGCATTCAGCAATGGCCTCTTTCTGCAGCAAAAAAAAAAAAAAAAAGTTAATAACACCATTTACAACTGCTTTCAGTGAACACCTTTCAAAAGTCAACAAGAAACTGCAATTTCTTTCCAACATAAAGGTCATTTAGCATTGGATACAGGCATTTTAGTGTGTCAAAGAAGCCAGAATATCCTGTCCCAACATGCCCATCTTTTACCCAAAAAAACCCATGATTGGTGTGACAAGTTGTAATAGACAAACAGCTATGCTCTGCCATTCTTCTGTGTGAAAAACCCCTCTAGCCCCTTACTTTATGAGGCCTAAAGTCATTCCTTTGGCAATAAGATCAACAGAAAGCTCTGCATTTTTCTTCCAACAGTTAAATTATTTATGAGCTTTGAAAATAATCCCACTTTGTCTTCTAACCCTAGTTTTGCATATATACATGTCTTTTTCCATGTCGACCCCTGTGAATTCTTCAGCTAAAATATGCATTCATTAGAAAAACATTTCATGGTATTTTTTTCTCTCCTCTTTATCTACTTGTTTGAATATGTTGTAAACTTGATTAATGTTGCCTTCTAATCTCTTTTTTTCTAGAGAGAACACCTGGAGCTCTTTTAACCTGCCTCAAATAAAAAATAAAACTCAAAAGTCAAACTACCCAAGTTGCAATGTCACACCTTCACAATCCTTTCCTTTACCTGGCCATCCATTGCTCCTTTTCTAAGAGGGTGGACACATGGGTAAAACTTGTGTCAATGAACCTACAGAGTCATGGGTTTCTTTTAAAACCCCCTTCCCTATGCTCCCAGTAACCTGCTTAGTTTTTAGCCTCTCTCTGACTAGAATAGTTTGGGGAGATTTATGACAGCAATTCTTCTGGTTCCTTTCACAATGTGTTTTCCGCTATTCTCATCTATCGCTCTGCCAACATGCATCATTTATTTAATACCAGTCAGTAGCCACATTAAAACTTTTTTTTTTTTTTTTTGAGGACATTTCCTCCTGTACCTGGGGAAATTGTGCAGGTAAATAAAGTTTGAGCCAACATTCTTGGACCTGCCTTTTCTGCCTCCGTCCAAAGCTTTCCATGGGCATCAATCATCCTTGAACTAGGATTCTTCTCATTTTAATTATGCTAATATCACCATAATTTCATTCTCGTTAACAGCAATTGAGTTTCAGTCTCTGCAGATGGTGGAGCTGGACAGTTACCAAGCCACATGCCATCTTTAGAGGAGTGTATGGACCGGTGCTTAGCCTATGGCAGTGTTACTCATTGTTTCTGGGTTGCATCTCTTCACTTTACCCATTTGTGAAATGAGATATGCCTTTGCCTCACATTGGTTTTGAGGTTTACAAAGTAGGTTTGTAAAAATGCAAAAGAGAGTCCATCGCCCAACTAGTTCATTCTTGTTAAAATACTACTTTGCCTGCTTTGATAACTTCGGGTGAAGGCTGTAGATGTTATCGATTTAAAGTTTGGCTACAAAGAAGATGGAGATGGTCCCTTCACAAGCAGTCACATGGGGAAGACAAGGGACAATGGCTGCAAGTTGCACCGGAAGAGGTTTCATCTGGAGATAGGAAAGAATTTTTTTACAGCGAGAATAATCAATCATTGGACCCCAGGGATGTGGTAGATTTCTTGTTACTGGAGGTCTCCAAGATGTAGTTGAAGAGGGTGCTAGATAATCTCATTCAGGTTCCCTTTCCTACAAAATGTTGGACCAGGTGATCTTTTGAGTTCCTTTCCAACACAGGATGCTTTATGATTCTATGATTGCTCTAGATGTGCATATGTTACTACTATGGACACCACCCCCCTGAACTTCTCCAACAGAGCAGGTATAGAACCTAAACCACAGCAATGCTGATGGGAAGGGACATCTGTGGTATTCTCATCCAACATCCTACTCAAAGCAGTTCTGCCTTCTGGCCACGCCTCTTGTTATTCTCATGAAATAAAACTGTCAGAGGCTATAAAGGCAGATTTGCGCAACCTCAATTATACCTATGTTGTGGGACAGGCACCCTATGCAGCCCTCTCTTCACTGTTGTCCAACCTGGTAGACCTACCAGGGTTTATTACGTCTCCTTTCTGGAATGGGTTTCTTTTGGAACAAGGCTAGAAGTCATCTCTAAGCTGAGAGAAGGGTGACTTGAGAAACGGTAGCTATCACTTGGCTGAGATGCAGAGGGAGCCTGAACTTAGACCTGGCTACAGGTCAAAAATCAGTAGAATGTAGACCAAGCTGCACCAATCCTGCAGGAAGAGCTCAACATTGTGACTGAAGCGTGAAGAGTGACATTACATGAATCCAATGGGTTTTTATGCTGAGTGCAAAGTCTGGTACAGCTGATAGAAATTATGATGGACTACTGCAGCCTTTTGGGCTGGAGAACACATTAAAATCCCTTCAGGAGATGATATCTAACCAGCTGCTTATGCAACTGTTGCCTATTCCTACTCTGTTTGACAGCTGACCTCCCTGATGCTCTGGTAAACTGCGCAGCCAAGGTAGACATGAAGTGGTCTCTGACAGCCCAGAAGAGTCACTGCCTTCCCGTCTCCCTATGCTTAGCATACCCTAAATCAAATGGCAGTTTAGGATCCCAGCCAGACCCACCTCCCTCAGGCATTGAAAGCATGCAAGGAACGAAGAGTCTCTGTAGTTGGAAGGATGGAAAAGTTTCACTCAGATTTTGTGTTGCAGCAGGTCTTCTGCAGACACCTTCAGGATATGTTGTTAATCCATGTCAAGGACTTTGATTTTCTGTCATAATTTCATATATTTTGTAAACGAACCATACGCAATGAAAGCAAATAAAGGATCTACTGGTGCTCAAAAGCTGGAAAAGGCGTGTCATCAAGAGCAGTACAAAACCAATCATCTATGTCTCAAGTATAAACCAGTGGAATGTGTGTCTGCACTTTGAGGTAGCTAATTTGGTGGGAAATGAAATAAAACATGAGAGAGAGTCACCTTTTAAGGGCAAAAGGTCTTGAACTCTGCTCACTGATCAGGATGACACCAGTATTTATGCTGATGGCCAATAAGGGCATTTCTGATTCCGATTTCATTTCCAGAAAACATTAACGTTACCTCACGGTGCGTTATTTGAATCAGCACACGTTGCCAGAGGTTGAATAAGACCGTTTCTCCACACTTCACGACAGAGTACCGACACTTACTAAATTATGCTGTTAAATACTGTAGTATGGCTATAAAATACAATGAAGGACCATGGAAAGATGCCAGCCCTTTTCTGAGAAAGAGAGAGCACTTTTTGGAACCCTGCCTGTGGCCCGTAATTTTCACTTCCTCCCACTACAGTGTGAAGTGACATGAAAGGACTTGTAAAGTCAAGTCCAGAAGACTGGTGGGGATTTGAAGGAGTAAAGCTAAAGTTAGATCATCAATGGCAACATTTGACCTACTTGAACTTCATGGGGAAAGAAGGAGAGAGCCAAATCTCCCACACATCTCCCTAGCAGGCCTCACTGAAAAAAAAAATTAAATTCCACTCTGCAAAACATACATTTTTCAGCCCAAATGGGGCCAAAATGTTCAACGTACAGAAACTTTTAATGGACTGAACTGTTGATTCACAAGCAGTAAAAGTATCCAGAAAAGTTTCCAACTAGCAAGATATTTCAGTATTTCATGGGAAATAGCATTCAGTGAAGAAGAAGGACCAGTGGCAGGGATTACACAAACTGAGGTTCTTGTTAGGTACTGCAGCAATTCACATGGACACTGATACATGCAACCAACAGCAAAGTCCTTTAAGTCCAGCAGGCTTGAAATGATTTTTTTTTTCTTCTCAGTAATCACCAAGCAGGTGAAAGATGGAGGAGGAGTAAAGACGGACCTTTCTTTGTGGAAAATAATTCAGCAGGAAAGACTTGTCCTTTTCCCGTGGCCATAATCTGACTTTTCACACTGTATGGGTGCCTAAACCCTTTCATTGCAGAGATAAAGACCAAATAGTGGTGTCTGACCCACAAAGCTTAAAACCTAACTGAGAAGCAGCAACAACAACAACAAACCCACTAGATCCCAGCTATTCAGGTCAACAGAGAAAAACACTATGACAGTGCCTGACAAACAACAGATACAATATGCCACCCATCTGTTGGCTACCACATTTTTACAGAGGATGGTTAGTTTGTTAGAGGAAGGAAGAATCAGAGATACAGAATTATGAGGTGGAGATGGTTGAGAAAAATTCCATGGGACTTGTCTTCCTAGGTCCATACATTATCTTATATTTCTTCACCTGTAAATTTATACATAAATCCAGCATCCAGTCAACCTCTGGAAAGAGAACAACCACTCAGCTTAAAATGTGTGTCCTTAGTGGTCTTGGACAGTGCACTTCCCGGAGATTGTCAAAACTAGAGAGTAGCAGAATCTTTCCTAGTGAAAATGTTTAAACAGAGGAGATCTTGGACTTACCCAAAATGCCCTATAATCATTTGCTGGGCCTGGTGTTAGCTGGAGTTGACTCTTCATTAAACACTGTCTCTAGAGTAGACCAAGCTTGAGGCATGATTTTCAAATTCATTACGAATTCAGAGCAGCTCTGATGGCTGCAGAAACTCTTCACAGGATGCTTAGGGATAACCGTCAGCAAAGCTCAGAGCTACCTTATTCCAGCCAACCTACTTCTTAAAACTGTCCAGTCCAGGCACATGTGGACAGTGATTGCCAGAAGTACTCCTTCGGAAAAGGATTTGAAGGGAGTTATTAAGGTTACTGATACAGGGCAGCGTGGAGAGCTCATGCCCAGACTCTCCTGCCATTACAGTGTATGAAAATAGCACTAGAAAGCACTTTGCCTTAGAGCCAGAATCCCTGACACATTCACAAAACATGCACATACCATGCAGGGAAGCAACACCATCTTCCAGAGAGCACAGGCTGTGATGAGTGGACCAAAAAGGCAGCAAATGACATTCAGGAAGATCTTAAACTCAAAATAAAGGTTATACCAAACAAAATTCCTTGTGCTAGCACTGTAGGAGTCACCTTCCTCCTCTCTTTTTAGCTTTTTCCTCATCTCCACAGTACTTGTGGAGTAAAATTCTCGGTGCAAGTGGTCCGATCCGTTCAGCTGGGGGTGTAGATGAGTATCAGGAGAGGAACAAAGTATGCGGGAGGGTCCCTTTTCCATTTTCAGAGACACAGACTGTATTTTCCCCTTTTCCTCAGGTTCCGTCACTTCGACTACAAGTGTTACTTGTAGTCGAAACTCCTACAAGTAGCACTTGGAGAGCAAAGAAAGTGGAGGAGAGGTGTGAGAAAGCTGAGCTGTACGCCTGGAGGAGAACAGGGAACTGGGTCACTGGCAGATGAGCTCTGCAGACATTGACATGGTGTCTTCAGATCCTGCCACATACTTCTGCACCCTCAGCCCCAGCCACGGGCTTCCTCATACATCATGGGTGGTGGAGGAGGCTCCTGGAGTGCTGACCATGGTGAATCAATGAGATGCCAGACGCCCAGAAACAGGCAGAGGTTTTCCTCTCTGCTGCAGGAACAAAGGGTTGGTAATAAACTGCTGGAGATAAACAGCAGCACCTTCCATCACCACTGCTGTCTACTCCAGGAGCAGCTGTTGGACTGTGACAGTGAGGGCAGAGAGAGGGATTTAGTGAACAGCTATGGCTTCCCTGACAGCATGCATCAAAAATGCTCCTCTACACCAGCTCTCTGCAGCCAGGACTGCTCTTGGTCCGTTGCTTGTCTGGCTGTAGGATGTCATTTATTTCCCTACCTCATACTTCCCAACTCGACAATTTCCTTTTAGCACGAATCTCTGTCCTCCACCTCCTTCTCTCCATTATAAATATATGAGTATGTGTGTTTCTTGCTTTTTATGTGATGTCTCATAACTGCCAAAAAAAAAAAAAAAATCTCTTGACATAAATCCTTTTGGCTCAGGTTTCCTGACAAATATGCGCTAGTTTCTCTTTATCCCTCACACCTCTCTCCTCTCTACAAACTCTCAGCAAGAGTTTCTGCAAACGCTCAGCTCTCAAGTCCTCTTCATGAAGGAGTCAGGAGAAAACACTGTGCTGCAGCGAGGGCAGAAGAATGCTTCCTCTGCCTGTGGAGAAAGCATGGGAGAGGGAGAGGACATCTGCAGCGTACTCTGTCTCAGTAGTTACTTTGGTTTCCTCTATTGCATACATCCCTCCAACCACAACTATGGTGAAAATGGTCCTATCTAGCCAATGATGTCCCACTGGCTACATCTGAGCCTGAGGTCTACACCAGAAATTGGGTCAGCAGACCTCTCTAGTCAACAGACCTAGCTGCCTCATCCAATGGCATGCACAAAGCCTGTGGCAAAGAGCAGAACCGAGCCCCAAAGCCCAAACCTTCACGTCCTCCTTGAGTGCTGCAGCTGTGAGGATGCTCTTTTCCATCCTTCTTGGCTGCAGGCTGAGATGCAACGTGGAACTGTCCATCTGCACTGACCCTTTCTCAGGGGATTTGACACCAGTGTAAGTCTGTTTCCAAGCACTTCCCTCTGTGTCCTAGAGTAGGTAGTAAAGTAGAGAGGAGGCAGAACAAGTACAGCATAGAGAGAGAGGAAAGGGTGTCCTTGCACCCAGCACCGGGGCTTAACAGAATTGCTCAGGGTCCTGGTGGATCCAGTCAACAGTTTTAAATACCCTACTGAAATTCAGACTGAATTTACAGTCCTCACTGGAGCAGAGGAAAGAAGCAGAGGAAGAGTTTTGCTAGGACTCCCCTGCACCTAAGTTCTGGGCAGTGAATGAAGGAAATGCCTAAATTTCCTGGCTACTCAATAGAGAGGGACAACTGTTTTTCAAGGCTTCAGAGAGACTTCTCTTACTTAAGCTGGCAGACACAATCTTGAAAAAACACCCTCCCAGGTGGCTGGCTAACAAATGCCAATGTCTCCCTGAGGGCAATGCCTTCGCTAGCTACCTAAAATACAGGTGCAAGCCTGGTGCCTAAGCCAGGCAGACCTGTTAACACTCAGCTTTTGTATTTTAACCTCACCAGAAGCTCCAGTTATGGTGAAATATGTGGGGCAGCAGAGCACAGCAGCAGAGTTAGAGCCCATAGATCACGGAGTTAAATATCCTACTGTGGGCTAAAAGTGAGTGCACACAGTTTCAGCCTACGTGTTGGTTGAAGTTATGAGCATGCGAGAAAAGGGGATTTATAATGAGAATGGCAATTCAACCTCAATTATAGTGCGCCACTGTCTGCACACTATAAACTGGAGGTTTAATAATGAGGCAAGTAGGCTGAAGGAGAGAATTTCATTGTGTCTGTTTCACAGCCTGGAATTCTTACTAAATTCATCAGATCACTTGAGTTCTCCTGACAACTGTAGCAGTATAACTAATTTTAAAGGGGTTTATTGTACATTAAGACCACAACAAAAGATACAGGCAGAGAAAACCTCATAGCGAATGAGAACTCCAGATTGAGGACTATAATGTATATGAGATTTGAAAGAAGTAAGTGCTAAAAGATGTAGACAGCAGTTTTTCAGGGTCCTTAACCTTGATGAATAAATGAATAAAATCCCTTAAAAAATTGCAGTGTTTCTTTCAAGTGATTTCCAGCATGTTAATGATCAAGAGAAGCCGAGAAAATTGCTGGGAAAGGAGATGACTTTCCTCAATATGCTTTTACCACAGAGACTATGAGACAGACCTGAATTGTAAGCAAATAATATGCATTGCAAAATATGACAGAGGAAGGGAAGAACAGAGGCTCTTTAGCTGTCCATAGTGCATTTGCATACAGGTGTCTTGGCGGCAGGACTTTGTGATGTTGCCAAATCAAAGCTTTAATGGAGACTTGGAGCCTTCCAGTTCTTCCATATCCAGGTAGTTAGACAAGGCTCTCCTGTATCATATTTGCTTACCTTTCTACCCCAAAAAAAAGAGACTAGGACCCAAATTGAAAGAGGGCACAGAGAATACACAGAAGCCTTTATCTACACTGTAAGCATCCTATCCACCATGTACAATGCCCCACCAGCTAATACTGAATGCCAAAGGGGCCTGAGTTGCCCACCTCCCTCATTTCTATTAGCAAAGTCTCCTAGGTATTGTTGGAAAAGTTAAAACACAGACCAACAAAAGGCACAGAATCTCACCCCTCAATGCAGTCCACAAAGGAGGCATCTCACTGCCTTCTGCAAGATGGTAAGGGAACGTCTTGTTGGTGTCCTGCCCCTGGTGTCCCTGGGTGGAGGAATGAGGGACTGGAGGAAGGTGCAGCTGAGACAGGTACTGATGGGCAACTTGGGTGCTGAAAGTGTGGGTGTTCTTGGATTAAACAAACTGCAAAAGGAAAGGGCAAATGAGAACGGGGTGCTGAAGACTGCAATTGGGAAAGTATCATCTCCAGCAGTGTTTTCACCTCTCAGTTTTACTGGCTGACAGTGCCTGCAGACAATGTTCTTGTCTCTCTCTGTCTTTGAGCCCTCCCCAGCACCCACATCACCCACACACCCCTTTTCCCTCCTGGCCCCACCAACCTCTAGCTAATAATGTAGCTGATTAGATCTTTCATCATTTTTATTGTTATCCACCCGCAGATTAATAAAACAGCTCTCCGGCTGTTTCTGGCTGACCACATTCCCTAATTTATCATAAAGGCTTCGCCTGGAATACTTCCATGTGACACACGAAGAGAGTTGCAGTCCCTCCCAGCCAAGCATATCTGCAAGAGAGCACAGCGCAATGGCCCTCAGTGATATAGCCCTATTCTCACCACACAGAGCAGAAGTTAACGCTCCGCAACCAAGCTGCTAAAGCAAAATTACCAGAGATTGGTACCAGAGGCACGGAGGTGGAAAAATGGGGAGTTAACTCCAGCTCAGTGGAGCACACTGCTTCATACCTGTACCATCTCTTAATACAAGGGAATCTGCTTTTAAAGCACTCCAAATTTTCTTTTAAAGACAGTAATTACAAGGGTGACTTAGCATGGCCTCAGGGACTATCCTAAAAGAATTGGAAGACTTGATCCCTTAAAAGTCAAGAAGCTGGAGGAATCATGAGACCAGCAACGAATATTTTTTTCCCTAACTTTCTTCTTCTTCTTCTCCTCCCCTCCTCTCCTCTCTCTTCCCCTTGCCTTGCACACTCCCTCCCTCCCCTCCTCTCCCTTTTCCTTTTTCCCTTTTCCCTTCCCCTTCCCCTTGTCCTTCCCATCTGCTTTCCTCTTCCTTTCCCTTTCCCCATCCCCTTCCCTTTCTCTTCTCTTGCCCTTGTCCTTCCCTTTCCTTCCCACTTTTCAGGGTGCTTATTTACAGAAAAGCAAAGTTCAAATGTCTCTGTTGGACTGTTCAAAGCAGTCCGACAGAGGATTTGAGCCCACAAATTCAGAAATAATCCCTCAAAACCACAGTGTTACACTGGGGGGCAAGTGAGATCTATTCACTATTTTCCAACCCAAAGTAAGAAAAAAGTGAAAAACATCTGTCAGCTAAACATTTTTGTAGGGTTCTTCCTGTTTTAAACTGAACAACATAAACAATTTTCAAAATACCAAGAGAGGAAACAAAACCAAAAGGTGAACAACTTTTTATTAAATAAAAAATGGAAAATTTCTAGAGAACTGATGTTTTATAGAAAGATTACATTTAATGAAAAAGTCCATTTTCTGCTGAGAAATATTTTCAGGGGACACATTTCAGTCAGGGCTGTCAGCTGTTACTTGCCTTTCAATCACTGCCTGATGCCCCCACTCACATCCCCCATGCTAGATACTGGGCAAAGACACAATAAGCAATCTTTGGCTGATGGAGCTCGGATCTTATTTTGGGAAGAGCTGGACACACATCCAGTTGACTGGCACTGCTCCCTGGTAGAGCCAAGCATCCTTATCCCTCGTTGAGACAAGGTCATGGAGAACACCCATGATTACTGGTCTCATTAGGAAAAAGTAAATGTATCTCTGTGAGAACTAAGAACAAGCAGGAAAAGCAGAGTCTTCAGTCCCTTCCAAGGAAAAAAATTTTCCTCATCCTCAGATATCCAAAATATTGACCTCACCTGGATCAGCAGTTATTCTGGTGCAGTTATACATTCCTCCCTTCTTTCTTTAATTTTTCCCTGTTCCTGTGTCTCCTCCTCCTTTTCATCTAAACTATCCAAAATAAGATTTTCTGTGAACGGAAGAACCAAGACTGATTTCCCATGATTTCATGACTCAAGGCAAAGTCCTTGTGTGCATGTGTGTGTGCACACCCTCCCTTGTCTTACAGGAATTCTGTGCTTACCATGCGAGGCTGAGAGAGAGATGGCGTTCTTCAGCCATGAGAAGAGAAGGCTCGAGGGACACTTTATTGCACCCTTTCATTACTTCAACAGTGCTTGTAAGAAACACGGGGACAGACATTTCAGTAGGGCCTGTTGTAATAGGACAAGGGATAATGGTTTTAAACTAAGATGGCAGATTCAGACAAGATATAAGGAAGAAACTTTTTACTATGAGGGTCATGAAACACTGGCACAGGTTTCCCAGAGAGGTGGTAGATGCCAAATCCTTGGAAACATTCAAGGGCAGGTCGAAAGGGGCTCTGAGCAACCGGAAGTTGAAGATGTCCCTGCTCATTGCTGGAGGGTTGGACCACGTGGCCTTTAAAGACCCTTCCAAAGCAAGCTATTCTCTGATTCTATGATCTATCCATCAGCAGGAGGAGACAGAAAGATAATACTTGTGAACATCAGCAGCAGCTTAGAGGAGACCTTTCCTCCATGCAAACAGCTCTTCACAAAACGTGAAGGAGCTTGTCACCAAGCTAAATCTTCTTCAAACAATAAAATAAGAGAGGCACCAAGCGGCGGGCTGGTACATGCAGTACAATTGCATTAACCCTTCCATCCTTAAGAAGCCAGACCTTGGTGACACACATCCCCTCCTCTGCCTTCCTGCCATGCATCCTGCCTGGATGCCTCCAGACCAAGGATAGTTTATATCCTCCTCCAACCTCACCTCTTCCTCCCTTACCCTTTATACCTCCAAAAGCCACCTGAGAAAGAAAACAGCAGTTGAAAAGGTTATCAGGAGATGGTTTCTGGAACAGAGACCTAAGCAACAAGTCCCTCATGAAAAAGTGATACCCTGCCCAATCAAGACCAAAGGAAACCCTGACAAAGTCAGCCTGCAATGTACAAAATGCGGTTTCGCTTAGCTTCCCCAGGCCAAGGAGGACATGGGTCTAATTTGCAGCTCACAGCTCAGCTCTGCAGTGACAGATGCTGCCTGGAACTGAAGGAGAAATGATGATGCAGGGCCGTTTCCTTCGAGACGCCGTTCTGTCACCATGGAGGCAGACAGCGCACTCTCAACAAGTTTATCTGCAAAGTAACATGAAAATTCCTCACAGCAGGAGAGATTTGACGGGATGTGCCTAGCACAGCTTTATAAAAAGGTTTCTTCAAATGCTTCTAAATCCCATGCATCTTTTTCTTGCTTTATCATCCCTTTCAACATCCTTCTTTCTCTCATTTTTTTTTATTTTTTCTAATGCCTCCACAAGGCACGTTTATCAACATCAAAGTACATTCTCATACAGCTCATTTTTTTCCTCTGAATCCACTCTTGCAAAGTCCAAACCTAGTAGTACTCTCCATTGCCAGTGACTTCACCAAGAGCAAAACTTGCCTCTGTGCATGAAATCTCCTTCAAAGTCCGGGCAGTACAGACGTTCTAATGTAGGGACCAAGATCCTTTCCACCTAAGTGAATTTCTCTAAGGCAGAACATTTGTTTTTGATACCTCTGCAGACTCCACTGTGCCTGGGCTAAATTTTTCTGGCTGTCCTCTCCATGCATTTTTCCTCCCTCCCCAGCCAAACCAGAGGTGCACACCGGATTATGTTTGTAGGCTGCATTCAGGATGCTCAGCCCAGACAAACAAGTGCTCTAGCTCTGTGGTGGTATGAGCAGAGAGAGGCTTGGTCCCACAGCCATCACACTTCCCTGTAGGCAGCCTGAGCTTGGATAATCTGTAAGTACCCTCTCCCATAATGGTAAACAATGGTCAAGTCCTTCCAAACAGTTTCATGACCGATCACAGCACACCCAGCCTAACCACACACCAGGGCATGGCTGAGTGTGTGCTGAAGGTGTTGCAACTGTGTGTTTCCTTCCCATGTGGTCTTCAGATTTCCTCCACAACTACTCTAGGAACTTGGACCCAAAGACAGGCCCCATGCCCTCAGAGCTGAGTATCACCTGTTAAAACTACTCTTCCTCTCCCTGATTTCTTCCATTTTAAGGAAGAACTCAGCCGTGCTCCATCAAACCATGCTCCATGCTCTGGAAGCATGAGTGTGTTTGCATGGCATAGGTAGGAAGATTTTTAATGTCCAGTGCTGATGTGTAACAGTATTCCAGACAAAACTGCCTCATACAGGTCTGCTTTCTGACTGTGCTGTTATAGTTAAATGTTATAATTAAAAACACCAATGCAAGACCTATGGGATCTTTTCACTGTCTTTAAAATCCAAACCTGGATCTCAGTTGGATGGTAAGAGAGATTTCATCTGCAAACCCTTCTTCTCTGCCCTGCTTATAGAACATGACTTGGCTTTATCACTCCATTGCCTTCATCCCAGGAACACGTTTCTCTTCCCACCATCCTCACCTAGCAGAGCCTTACATCTCTTCTCCTTGGCCCTGGCATTGTCATGGGAAACGGCTGGGCATGGGAGCAGCCTCACTGCAGCTCTCTCCACCTTTTGGCAAATTCCAATTGGCAAATGGCCATGGAAAGATGGAAAATGAGCTAAAGGATGTATATTCATTTTCCTCAGTGTGTAAAGGGCTGTGTGTGTTGGGGTCGCAATGGGAGGAGAGAAGGTGAAAGGGGAGTTGGGACTGTGAAGTTTGAAGGTGAAAAAAGTCTTTATATCTGGATTAGTGGAGTCCTGGGGCCTTCAAAAATAGTTAAAATTCCCTTTTTTGAGTAATGGAGAAGTAGTTTGCATTGATCTTAAGAATTTGCTTATAGTTTTCCCTGGAGTTCAATGTACTGGGGAGTGCAAAGCTGACACAGCTCAAAAGTTTTATGAACCTCAGGTAACAGCGTGAAAGGAAATTTTAATAAATATTACATTTATTTAAATTTAATTTTTTTCCTTGTTAATAATAAAAGCCAACCTTGGTCTTCTGGGCTTTTCTCGTATGCCTGCTTAATACAGCAGCTGAATCGTGGAATTATTTATATTTTAACTTCGTTTTCAGTAAATCGTCAATCATTCACCTTTCAAAAGCATTAAATTCAGAGACAAACAGCAGGGGAGAGGGAGCCTGAAAAATAAATATTGACTTTCAGGGTTTGTTTTGGGTTTTTTTAAACACAGGGTTAGAAATAGATGCCGTTGTGGGTGATGAGTAAAAGCACAGAAAAAGAAAAAGACATTTGTGCCTATAGATTTCTCACCATCATAGATCTGCAGCTCTATTTCTGCTTCATTTGCAGGAAGCCACAGCAGTACCCATGCATAGTGGCCCTTGCTGGCTTAGAAAGGCTCTTGGCCGAAAGTCTGACGTCCGGTCACCATTGGATGAGTGGTGTTCCTTCAGAGGACACCTGCTACTAGCCATGGATACTGGTATTGTGAGGCATAGCTGAGATCCTAAGGAAAACCTAAGCAGAAGAGGCATGATAAGAGTTAAGAAATACATCAGGATCACCATACAGTGACCCTTATCCTATGCAAAGACTCCAAAGATTTTTCCGTAAAGTTCAGCAGCGTAATCAATGCCTAAAGATACTGATGGACTCTTGCTACTGGTATCTCCTGTCCCCTGGGACAGAAGGACCGCAGCCAGCCAGCTGTCTCCTTGGCTGCTCTAAAAGCCTTCTATAGGGGTCTTGCCTTCCTGTGAATGAAGGCACCTCTTCAATTCCCAAGTAAGAGCTGCGACATCCACCCTCCACACCAATCTCCTCTGTTACTCCACCCTCTGACCCACCTGCAATCTTGGCCCAGGCAGGCTAAAATGCAGCAAGAGAGGCTACCCACAGCCTGTCAGCTACGTGGAGAACAGGCAAATGCTGTACATCGTGTGTTGTGCTCAAGACCACATCAAGGACCAGCCTCCTCAGAGCTAAAGGTTACAGCAAGAAGGGCCCAGACTGCAATCTTGGATGTCACAGGTCACAACACAGCAGTGAGTCACCTGACGAGCTGAGTTCAACTACCGTTTCACAGTCTTGATTCAAAGATATCAGGAGGTGAAATCTCTACCAAGATCTTTGGTAATTTCTTCCCAGAGACAATGACCAAGAAACCAGGCACCTGGATTCCTGCTCACGTCTATTTATGTTCATCTTGCAGGCACTGGTCTGTCTTGAGCCCTTCTTTCTCTTTTAGATTAAAGAGTCTTTTTATAGCAGGTGCATACACACAGCAAGCCGCCACTTGAGCTTGTGGATGAGCTGAACAAATTGCTCTCTTGGAAGCATTTTCTCCAGCACAGATTTGTGGGGGCTTCTGCATCCTCTTCGATTTCTCATTGTCCTTGACAAAACACATGTTCCCAAACTGGAGATGGGTTTCTGTTATCTGTGACTTACACTGAGCTATAATTAGTCCTGTCCTTTCACCAGTCTCCTTCAAGGTGGCATTAGTTGGTCCCACCACCAAACTGAGAATACAGGTCCAGGTGAAAGACCTTCCTTTAGGACCTTTCAATCTTCTTTGGAGTCGTTACCTTCTAGAGGGGCACCCACACACTAGTTGGTCCCACCACCAAACTGAGAATACAGGTCCAGGTGAAAGACCTTCCTTTAGGACCTTTCAATCTTCTTCGGAGTCGTTACCTTCTAGAGGGGCACCCACACACTACTACACACTGTGGGCTGGCCAGCTGGAAAGCAGCTTTGCAGAGAAGGACCTGAAGATCCCTGTGGACACCAAGTTTACCATGAGCCAGCAACGTACCCTTGTCACAACCAAAGTCAAGAGCTCCCCCCGCAGGCTGCATTAGGCAGATCATTGCCAGCTGGTTGAGGGAGGTGATCCTTCTCCCCTGCTCAACACTGGTGAGACACATCTGGAATGTCGTGTCCAGTTCTGGCCTCCCCAGTACAAGACTTTGGAGCAAGTCTAGCAAAGGGCCACAAAGACAATGAATGAACTGGAGGATCTGACATGTGAGGAAAGATTGAGAGCTGTGACTGGGCAATGTACTGAAGGGAAGGCTCAAAAGGATTTTATCAATATATAAAAATATCTGGTGGGGATGAGTAAAGAAGACAGATCCAGATCCTTCTCAGTGCTGCTAGTGAAAGGACAAGAGGCACAAACTCAAATATAAGAAATTCCATTTAAATATAAGAAAAAGCTTTTTTTCTATGACTCTGCTAAAACACTTGCCCAGAGAGATTGTGGAGTCTTCACCTTTGGAAGCATTTAAATCACAACTGGACATGGTCCTGGGCAACTTGCTTTGGTTGACCTTATTCTGAGCAGAAAGGGTTAGAGTAGATGATCTCCAGAGATGCCTTCCAACTTGAGCTATTCTGCGATTCTGCTCTTCACCACTCACTAGTTTCAGCCTGTCCTCCTGGTTCCTATTCTGCCTCCCAATTTGACACTCTGAAAACGTATACTCTACGTGCCTGGACTACTGATGGACCCAGAGTCCTTTCCACACATTCTTAAGCCATATTAAGCACTCCTCCAAACTTTAGGTTATCTGTACATTTTAGCCAGCCACGCTGTTTTTATTTATTTCCAGGCCATTGATGGAAACATTAAATTGCATCTAAGCTATGACTGCCTTCTCAGGAACATCATAGAAAAGTGCTCATTAAACAGATTTCCTGGTCATAATTTCGGTGCAAGATCTGTCAGCTAGCCATTGCTTAATCTATTGAATATTAGCACATAAAAACCCCATAGATTTCCAGTCCATATAGTCTCTATGTCCTTTTTCTATGCACAAACAGCAGCAGACACCTAAGAAATGACTGCAAGAGCTGTGACACATCCACCTACCCACATACTCTCCCTGCTTCTAACAACTGGAGGTCTAGGACTTCTTGTAACAGTGGGAGCAACCAAACCATTGTGTCCTATGGCCAGCGGTGGACCTGAATTAGTCTACTTCTTTTTAATCTGTTTGCATTTCAGTTGTTCACTGTTGTGATGAATTCTCTAACAGAATCATATGCCCTGGGGAAAACTACTTCTTTTTTACTACTTTTGTTTTAAACTTGCATGATATTTCCGCTGGATGCCCTCTCCTCTCTGTGGTATGGGAAGCAGTGAGTCATCATGCCTTCTTCACGCCCTCTCTAGCACTCAAGCCTTCCACTCAGGCCACCTTGCTGAGACATGTCAATCCCCTTGTGATAGATTTGTTCCCAGGGCAGACAGTCTGTCCTTCCCACTGCTTCCTCAGAGCTGGCACTAGAACTCTGCAGGCAGACAAGCAGGGCTTTGTCCTTTGCAGCCAGGACTGCCACCGTACCCCACTGCCCTTCCAGCTCCAGCTGGCCCCAAACCACCTGTCTTTGGGTTATATCCAATGGGGACAACACACTTCCTTCGGAAGCGGGACAGGGAACCTTTCTTGTTCAAAAGGAAACAGGGGCTACAGCCCTTACAAGATTCTGCCCTTTGCAAACAAGCATTCTCCTTCCCCGCTGCCTTCCCCAGGCAGGCAGGCAGCAGCTCACCATGTGAGCAAGCAAGCGAAAGGGGAAACAAAAGTTAAACAGAGGTTAAAGGAATAGGAGAAGAAAAACAGATGACCCCCCGGAGTCTTGGGCCGAGCGGCACGAACAGTTGGAGTCCCTGGAAGCCAGCTCATCCATGCGCACTGCCCTTGCTGCCTCCCAGTTCCCAGGAGGGGGCCTAATAAATTTTACAAAAGAGCAAACAGCTGAAAAATGCTCGTATTTAAAAATATATTGAGAGAATTTGCATGTTGTTCCCTTTTGTGTGGGGATGGCATTTATATACCCGGCGTTTCAGCAGCACCACATCTCAGAGCACTTTACATAGCAATTAATTACACACTGGTAGTGGAGTGACTGTCTACAGGCAACCTCATCAGCCATTATCCACTCAGCAACATCCAGCATACAGCTGTGAACATTTGCATTAGCAGAAAGTCGTCTCGGCTGCCATTAGCAGGGTGGGGGAATGTCAGGGAGGATGCTAGGGGTCGGCTCACCTCCTGCTCCTTCCCGAAAAGCCTTTAACAGCTACCGTCACAGCTTTCACCAACAAGCTTGTGACTTTTCCCTCGTTTCACCCCAGCTTTGGACCAGGGAGGTTTCATCAGCTTACAGCACACTGCAGTCCAGATCCTGCAGCATAATGCCACCTTTTCCTCTAACACAGGAAACACTCTTGGGTGGGAGACTTCTGAGAGAGCACACAGAGGTGCAAACCCCAGATCTGTAGAAGGGATGGCTTTATGGTCTGAACTTTGTCCACAGCCTGTGCAAGTTTCTGTTTCACACCCCTGGTGCAGCTAGGGTGCAGCCCCTGTGCCCACCGATTACTTTCAGGCACTCCCCAGGTCTCTCCCTAAATCATCCTGGAAAGACACTGCACAACTGAATGACAACTTCCACAGCCTCAACGCTGTTGTGAAGTACTTTGCGACGCCACGTTCTCTCCTGAGTCCCTTTCTGCCTTCTCTTTGCCCACACCACAGCAAAAACATATGTGAGACTGCCATCAGGGGATCAGAGGAAACCTGTTGGCAACGGGAAGAATCCCAGCAGTTCACTGGCCTTCAGAGGGGACCCGAGGACAAAAGACTGATCAGCAGTACTTATAAAGACCTGGAGGTATTCTAGCTAGAGCTATAACATAAACTCCCAGGCTACATCTTTACCATCAGACTGAACAGTTGCAAAAATGTCCCTGGACATTAGAAGTTGATCTTCTATATTTTAAGTTGTTAAAACACTACCTGGCATGTTTTTGGCACAATCTAGCTAGCACTTTCCCAAATGATGCCTAGACACAGCCTGGGAATTAGCACAGACTAGTGCCCATTCTCAGTAGGCAATTTGGATGCAACCCCCCTTTTTTGGAGGGTGAGAGAATTTAATAGTACAGATGCAGGATATCCTGTGCCAGCTGGCCTTTGCGCAAGAGAGAAAACCCAGCTACAGTTAATTTACAGGTATAGATGCAGCCTCAGAGTCCTGGATAACATCCAGCCGATGATTGCATCCTCCTTCTTTCAATTCCATCAACCTGAAATGCAAAATAAAGCCACAATGCTTCTAATCTTTAATTGCTGCTGTGTACTGCTGAAACGTTTCTGTCTTTTGATCCTGGAGCAGGTGATTGAATTTCTGCAAGTTAAGGAGCGTATGAAGTCTTTGGGGTTCCTTTGAAGGGCCACAGGAGATACGATTGTAGCACAAACCACTTGGGTGTCTTTTCTTTCTATCTTGTTTTTGTTTCATGAGTGCAAAAATATTCAAAATAATACTTCGTTTTGCAAGACCATTATGTCTTTCTTGCTGAGCCCACCAAGCCAGCTCTGGTCACCAGAAGACCACAGAGAACCAACAATCAGAATCATTAATGTCATTTGGCAGATAATAAGATAATAATTCTTATCCAAGCTGGAGATATAAAAACAATCTACAGACCTGGTACCACAGATCTCTTTCCAGTTTATGATTTATAAGAACACAAGTTGGATGGATGGGAAAAAAACTAACTAATGTGAGGACAAATATGGTCTTATGAGTGCTGCCTTCAGTGTGCAAATCAGCTCTCCACTTTTGGGCTCACTCTCACCAAAAGCCCAGTAAACCAGGGTGGGACCTCCCTGAATGCAGAACAGGCATTCATTCCTGCTCAACCCTCCTGTCTATCCAATCCACAGACATCCAGTGCTGCAGGACCTCTGGCCCTAAAGGTGAGCAGACACAAACTCATTCCAGACCCTTTTGCCAAGAGGAAAAAGGAATCGATGCTTCAGTGGCTGGAGAGGGCAAAAAATCTTCCATGTAGCTGGTTTACAGCAAAAGCACAAGGTCTTTGGAAACAGAATAGGGTAATCTCTCTGGGGTTTTCTTTATCTTGTCTTTGCTGCCAGAGGTAATTTCCTGATTTCTAACCCCTCCTTGAGATATGCACAGACACATTTTAATGAGCTTTTGGGAGATAGAGTGCTTATCCCACTGTTAAGGGCAGGCTGGATCCCGTTCTGCACTTGCCTGCTATTAGGTTCTTCTGCCTTTAATTACTTACTGGTTTCCTGTGTGACTTCCCAACTTCTTCCCCAAACAGACCCCAAACCCGGAACAGTCTTTACATCCAAAGCAATATTTTTCACTTTAGAATCATAAAATCATAGAATCGTCTAGGTTGGAAGGGACCTTTAAGATCATCTAGTCCAATCATTAACCTAACTCCAATTAAAAAAACAAACAAACAAAAAAAAACCCCCAACAACCCATCACTAAACCATGCCACTAAGCACTATGTCAACCCTTCTTTTGAACACCTCCAGGGATGGTGCCTCAACCCCTTCCCTGGGCAGCCTATTCCAATGCTTAATAACCCTTTCAATGTAAAAATTTTTCCTAATATCCAATCTGAACCTCCCCTGGTGCAACTTGAGGCCATTTCCTCGTCCTATTGCCTGTGACTTGGGAGAAGAGACCAACCCCTGCCTCTCTACACCCTCTTTTCAGGTAGTTGTAGACAGCCATAAGGTCTCCCCTCAGCCTCCTTTTCTCCAGACTGAACAACCTCAGCTCCTTCAGCCTCTTCTCATAAGGCTTACCCTTCAGACTCCTCACCAGCTTCATTGCCCTTCTCTGGACCCGCCCCAGTACCTCAATGTCTTTTTTGGAGATAACATCAGACTTGTGTATATTCCTGCCCAAGTCTTTACATGAGAAGAGTGGTCCAAAAGAGTGGGTGATCCCCTGGCCCTTACCTGCCGGTGGTAGCCTGTCGGGATAGGGATAATTTTCACAAGGAGATGGGACAGGACACAGCTGGGACAGCTGGCCCAAACTAGCCACAGGGGTATTCAATGCCATGTGAGCTCATGCTCAGCCTACAGCTGGGGAGGTGGCCAGGACAGGCAGGAATGACTGCTCGGGAGCAGGCTGGGCTTTCTGGGTCCTGGTCAGTGAGCAGTTGTACATTGATCGTGTTTGTATATTAATTTACCAGTATCATTGCTGTTGTTTTCCTCTTTCCTTTTCTGTTCTGTTAAACTGCCTGTGCCTCATCCCACGAGTTTTGCCTTTTTCTTCTGATTCTCCCCCCATCCCAGTACGGGGACGGGGGGAGGTGGGGAGAGAGAGAACGGCCGCACAGTTCTTTGTTGCCAGCTGGGGCTAAACCCCAACTTAAGCCCTTTCCACAGTTGTCTTCCAGGCAGAGGAGGAGAGCTGAAGCTGCATTTTCTGTCATGCACGGCCACGTACTGAGGAGCAGAGCTGAAAACCACCAGGTAATTTCACAGATTCCACTAGGGACCATTTCAGACAAGTCACTGGGCTTGATAATGCTGATTTACATAGTGGTAAAGCTTCCCCCTCCCCCCCGCCGTGGGAATTGCTGGGTGGCGTTCCCTGGCCTGTGTGATGCCGGAGGTCAGGCTGCTGATCAGAACGGTCCCATCTGGCCTGAAAATCTATAAATTCAGATCTGGATGAAATTGGGCAATTTTGTATTTGGATAAGCATTTGTGAATTTAAATGAATAAATAATAATATAATAATAAATCATTCATCTCCCTGTCTAGCATGCGAGTCCCCTCAAAGACCTGCGGTTCAGCTGCAGCCAAAGTTTGACTACCTCTGCAATTAGAGCCAATGAATTTCAAATAAGGGGGAGGAAGGGGAAAAAAAACAAGAGAAATGAAACGTTGTGGGGGAACATCCATCCAAAGTGACTTTCCCCTCCCTGCAGGCCATACAAGGACTGGATGCTAACAAATTTATCCCACCGTTGGCCCAGCATAGTGGTGCCAGTGAAAGCTTCCAAAGCTTCCATTTCCCACTACATATACACAGGACAAGCAGATCCCATAAGCCCAGTTAGTCCCAGACCTGCCATGCCAATAGAAAGCTTGTTGTCTTCACAGGTAGCTTCTCTGGGCTAAGACTTGAGAGTTCCTGATTCAATCCCAGGCAATATTGGGCAAGTACATTGACTTTTGGTTAGTTACTGTCGAAAAGAGCTTTGGGCAGTGATATATGCTGCTGCAGAAGCTGGAACAATAGGCTGTCCTCACCAGGCTATAGCAATGCTATGTACTGCTCAGGTTCAGGCTCTCTCCTGT
Organism: Limnodromus scolopaceus; assembly: GCA_028565335.1. Taxonomy (NCBI): domain Eukaryota; kingdom Metazoa; phylum Chordata; class Aves; order Charadriiformes; family Scolopacidae; genus Limnodromus; species Limnodromus scolopaceus. The sequence continues at coordinate 9,771,975 of JAOXNO010000020.1, forward strand.
GAGCCAGAGGTAAATTTATGGGTGGTCACCACAACAGAGGGGAGAGGAGACAACAGGCTGGGCTATCCCGATCACGAGCAACCCCCACACCTGATCTCTCTCTCTACCAAGAGCTGCCTCTACATTCCTGCTGATGGGCCTTTGCCAGCCGCTCGCTGCAGCCCAAATGTCTGGCACTGTTTTATCTCCCTTCTCCTCACCCCCCCGACTGTTATATTCCCTTGAAACATCCCCAAAACAATCCTGTCCCGATTCTCCCTGGTGTGTTCCTCCACTCCCCAAACCTTTGTATTTTATTTTCTCTCTAAACCAGCTCTTGCAGCTTCCCCCAGTTTAGCCTCCTCCACTCATTTCATTAACATGCTGTTTACTTCTGCTTGTAGATCATTAGCAACAATATTAAACAACTGGCAATTTGCCCAGGAGGCTGCTATCTCTGGGGTTGATGACTTGTTTTATTTTCCCTCCCTGAGAGAGCAGCAAAAGCAGCAGAGATGGGTGGACGTGGAAAGACCTGAGCCACGAGCAGAGATGAGAGAGGCGGCTTGCTTGCCTTTACTAGTAAATCTCCTGCTCTGCTTTGTCTTTAAACTCCTCGGTCAGGTCCTCCTCTCACGAACACGCTTGTGATACCCTTATGTGGACCTTTCACTTCAGATAAGCCCCTGCCACCCCTTCAGCCCCCTAAAATCAAAGAATCCATATCTAGGACTGAATTTTAGGGCAAACTCTTTCCAGGCTCCTTGTATCACAACTCCCTCCTGCTTCCCAGCTGGAAGCTGAGCCAACAAATTGACTAATTTCAGCCCATCGTCTAACCTGCTCTGGCTCAAGGACCTCCATGACTCAGACTCCTGAGGTTTTCGTATTCTTCCCTCAGGAAAACTCCTCCAGGGAACTTTACAGAGATGCAGAAAAAGTTTAGGTTCAACTTAGGAACTCAGAAAATCTTTCTAGTAACCCAAACCGAGTATAAAATGAACCCAAGGCAATCTGTTGAGCAAGGATGAAGATCAGACAAGGGCGAGGGGGCTTGGTGCCTTGCAACAGCTCATCTATTGTGAACAGAACAGAGAACTGCCTGCAAATTTTCATTAAATATACATATCTTTTCTTTCTAATATGATTTGGGGTTTTTTATGGCCAGAAAAAGCTAGAGGGAAGGAGGGATGAAGGAAAATTAACTCATTCAAAATCTTCTAATATTTGACAAAAATGTGAACAAAAAAGTCACTGAAAAATTCTAATTCAGACAATTTTGATCATCTCTGATCATGATATTTTCAGTGCTGCCACACTGGCCCCTTGGACTGTTGGCCATCTTCTCTTTGCACACCTAGACTAAAAATACTGTCCACATAGGACCATTTGAGGAACCTGCTGTTGAAACCATTCAACCCATTATCACCATAATAATTTTCAGTGCCAATTCTAGACATCTTCAGAACATGCTGCTGCTTCTGTTTTCAAGATGAAGCTGTTGCCAGCCAACACCACAAAAGGGTTGGAAAACTACATCTAGGTTCCTCACGCAACTCAAGAATGGTTTAGACCAGCTTGTTTCTGCTCTAGCATTGCCATCAACCTCTTTTCCTCCTCTCTGCCCACAAGGGTTCTTATGGGAAGCCGCTGGACCCCCTCTTAGCTGGATTAAGGAAGCCAAACTCTTTGGACACTCTCTGCCTGAACAACCATGACTCTCCAGTTCAGCAAATCCTGCCACTAGGAACTGATGGCACATTTGAGTGAAATGCCTCCTTTCCCAATTTTGTGCAGGTGCTTCTAAATGTCCCTGTTCTGCTCAAGTAACTCTCCCCTTGATGTGCTGCAATTTCAAACATGCTTGGCAGTTTTTCACTCCAAGTCCTTCCATCAAATGCCACTCATGTGGGGCACATCCTCTTTTTGCAGAGTTTTTGGCATTACTTATGATTGTTCTTCTCCCCCCTGTTGCTGCCAGCCTTCCCAACACCTTCCTGGCCAAAGGCCTTGCACCCTATTCCAGCTGGGTGCTTCTGTGTCCACCACCCTATGGACACAGACTGCTGTGTCCCAACTTTAAGCAATTTATGGCTGAGCTGCATGACAGATAGAAATTGAATTTGCTCTTCAAGTCCATCCCCAGGCACCTAAATGTCCTAACATGGTCTTATATCTCTGTTTCCCTGCCCACTTGTATTCCCTCAAATTATTCCCAAGCCAAACATCAAGCTGTAATTCCCTGCTTGTCTTTCCAGCCTCCCCAAATCCTTTTATTTTATTTCCTTTGTCCACACCAGCCCCGCTAGCTCCTCCCAGTTTAGCTTCACCCACACATCTCATTAACATGCTGTTTACTTCCACTTCTAGATGATTAGCGAAGATATCAAATGACTGGCAACCTGCCCAGAGAGGCCATTACCTTTGGGGTTGATGAGTTGTTTTATGCTTCTTCTCTCAGAGTGGTGAGAGCAGCAGAGACCGGCAGGTCTGGAAGCTCCCAAATCAGTGGGGGGAAGACCCACATGTTCACATTTCAGTCCACCAGTGGGTTGGTGTTTCACCCCACCACCACGCAAAGTCATCGTGTCCTCTGGGAAAGCCCCAAGCAGCGGCCTCTTAACTGGGGGCAAGCAGACATGGAGAAGAGAGATGAGAGATAGTGCTACTGTTTCTCAGGGATCTCTCTGCTCCCCAAAATAGGGGAAAAGAGGTGTGGCACCTAAACAAAAGCTGGGATGGCAGGTTCCTGCAGACTGTGAGCAAGGCGCATGTTTTAACTCTGAGCTGAAATTGGTTCTTTTGACAGGCAACGATGTCTACCTAAGAACTAGGGAGTTGGGTAAAATACCTTCATAGACCCTCTCAGCCTTCACAAGTCCAAATGTGAGAAGGACCAAGAGCTTGGTCCTTGGACCAAGCGAATGCATAAGCTCCACTTATGTAATGTGGAGGGGATGGTCTTACCAAGATCCCTGGTGGGTCCTAGGACAAACATGGGAGCTGACACCTTGGCCACTTCCAAGCTGCAAGCTGGGATTTCTGCTTCCTAGCCACCTCTCCAGAGGGAAAGACACCTTCCCAAAGCAATGCCCAGCACAGAAACCCTCCAGAAGGCAACTTACTTTTGAGAAACCTGTTTTCTGATGGTCACCTCACTTGATTCAGAGGTCCTTGGAGCCTCTCAGCCTGCAAGATTAGTCTGGATTGTTCACCAGAGTGTCTCAGAACAATGATTTTGATCAGCAGCTCTTGAGTACAGCAGTGGTTCCAAGCCAGAGCCCTTCCACACATGAGGAGTCACATTTCCACCAGCTGGGCTGCTTCAGTGCAAGGACGATGCTGGTCACCCTTCCAGAAAAGCACTCTCTTTGGGGGCTTTTAGAAATACAGATCTCACCTGCCTTTTACACTCCTTTAAAGAACAAGATGCAAAGCGATCTCTTCCCCAATGAATAAAAATCACTGAATTAAGAAAAGAAATGTACCAGGTGGCTCCCACTCTTTCCCACCTTTTAAAAAAAGAAAGGAAAAAAGAAAGAAAGAAAGAAAAAAAGAAAGAAAGAAAAAAAGCTTTGAGCTGTTCTTCAAAGGCCGTCTGATTTGCTTTGAATAATATAAAATGATGATGGAGGGAAAAAAGAGAATATTAAACTCAAGGCTGTAAAAGCTCGGTGCTCAGCCTCAGCCACTGAAAAAGATCCACGTATGCTTTTCATAAAATAACTACAACGATCCCTTCTCTTCTCCACAACAGCTGGGGGATCAGCGGCAATGCAGATCTGGGTCCAAACATGGCATGAATAACAAAAGCCAGGGCGCTGGTTCCCAGGAGATGCTTCCTCTCATGGTTACACCCAAATGCCCCACACCTTGCTGTGGGTTTCTCCACCAGCCTCCCCGGAGTAGACCCTTCTTGGGGCCAGAGCTCCCGGAGACAGGAGACCAGGTGCAGAGAAGAGGGAAAGGAGAGACAACATGGAAAGAAGGGAAAAACGAATGGAAATGTATTTTCTTCTGAGCTCCCCTGAGAAAATTAGTGCAAAGCAGGAAGGAGCTGATTGCTGTCAAGGCCTGCCAGAGCCCAGATAGCCGGCTGCAGTCCCCAGGCACAAATGTGATAATAGCCAACAAGCTAAAATCATTAACAGTAACGATTGCCTCCGAAAAGACCCCAACACCTAGGAGGAAAAACCAGTGACAAGAAAAAAAAAAAAAACCAACAACAAAAAAACCCGGGAAGGGAAGGGAACAATTGTAATTCCCTCTTAGCGTTTCTGCACTCTGCTTTCCATAACCCTCTGATCCCAATAAATGCTGCCTCACACAGTTATGGCTCAGTTCAGCTTTCTGCAGTCACCACTCCTGTGAGCATTTCTTCTCCCTTTATTTGATGCTGGGAGCGCACAGGGAATGAGTGTGAGAAAGGAGATGGAAATATTTGGTGAAAATAGCCATCACCCTCCGCTGGCTCTTAAGGATGCTAGCTGATGAAAAAAGGGATCGTCTGGTTGTTGGCTGGATGATCCCAGCCCACATGATAAACATCTGGGTTGTCCCCACACCACATGGCATGTGACACAGAGGGAAGGAAATAATAACTAGCTTCTCCAGAAGGTATCTAGGATTGCTTTGGGGGCCTTGTAGGTGGTCCTGCACAAGCCCAGATCTGCCTGTCTGAGGAGCAGATGAGCTCAAAAATCAGTGTATCTCCCCTCAGCAATGCTGAGTTCCACTAGCCAGAGAGCAGTGAATGCCATTTACAGTCAATATTCTTGGATCCAAGCCGAGACAGATAATCTGGGTGGGTGCAGAGCCAGATAGGTAAAAAGATGGTTGAATGGCTGGGCTTAGAATGTCACAGCGGAAGGGTCATGCTCTACATGGAAGCCAGAGATAAATGGAGAGATCTATTCTGGGACCTGTCCTGTTTCACTTTCTCAGCAATGACATAGAGGAGGCAACAGACTTTGCAGATGATGTCAGACTATGGGGACCAGCCTGAGCTAAGCTGAGATGAGAGAGGTTCACACTGGATATCAGGAAAAGCTTCTTTCCTATGAGGACAGCCAAGGGTTGGAGAAGGCTACTCAGCCAGCCTATCCATCCCAGAGCCTATGTCATCTCCTTCCTTGGAGGTTTACAAGACCCAGCTGGATAAAGCCCTGAGCAACCTGGTCCAAACTCATAGCTGACCTTGCTTGTGGCAGAAGGTTGGACTAGACACCTCCCAATGTCCCCCCCAGCCTGAACTATCCTGTCATCTGTATCAGATGCTGATGTCTCTCCTCTCAGGTAGCCCTCTGTGTCACGCAGCCAGCTTCACCACCCTTGTTCACCATTCTGATGTTCCTGCGAGTGGCTCTTTCCCATTGAGGAATTCTTCTGTGACAATAAAAATTGGGAAGGAGACCATAATTAGTTTGAATGCTCCTCCTGCTCTGTGTTGAAATGAAACACCCTCAGATTAGCCCCTCATTTGAACCTTAAATCTTTTGCAATTCATGCAACATTCTATGAAAGCTCAAAGAATCTCCTCTTGCTTCTCAACTCCTTACTCTGTCCAGACCTTCTCTTTTTTCATCTTTCTCTGAAAGCAAACTCCACTGAGCAGCCTTTGGTCAATTAACTGCTTCTACGAGGAAAAGAAAATAACATTAGCTTTTAAAAGCAAAAACAGGCGTTGGCTCCAGTTAAATTTGTGCGAACATTTGTCTGGCACTGAGGATTTAATGCTTGATCTTGGTACAGTCCCATGTACCAAGCGGCTGTATCCCATCCAGGGGTAGATGCGCTGGGTGATGGGAAGAGACAAAATTACGAGGCTGTTCCTAAAGGGAGGGGAGCACACTCGCCCTAAAAATCCCCAGTATAGTGCAAGGCTACATTTACTATGTTCTCTTTGGACCCATTTGCCGGTTTGCAAACAACAATTTTCTGCAAAGCCATGGCCAACATTCAGGAAAGAGCAATGAAGTGGAGCACCAGGAGCTTTTTGCACCAGCCGCTGAGCCCATTGCTAAGCTGCTTTGTGCAGAAGTTGTAGGAATCGCATCCAGCACTGATGCTCACCTTCTTGGGGAGCTGGCGGGGAGGACTGGATTCCCTTCCAAGGATTGTCAGGGCTCAAAAAAGCATTTAGCAAAGCCACACTGAACCTGTTTGGATGCAGTTGGAGTTTGCAAAATGGGGAACCCTTCTTCCAAAATTAATTCCTGGCTTTGGATTCACCTGATGTAAAGAGTATAATTTTCCAGCTCAGAAAACTCTGTGCTATTCCTCTAGTAAAGGGATGGGAAAGGTCTACAGTCTCCCTGCCCAGGACCAGCAAAACCAACAATTCCCAGGCTGTTCCTGGGTGGTTTCCTCCTGCGGTTCATCTGCCCCATGGGGCATTTTTCCAAGTGTCTTTCCATACAAAGTCCCAGGGTCAATCTTGTGCAAGAGGAAGGTTGTACCAGCACCCACAGGAATGACCAAGTGAGAAGCAGCATGACCTGGTAACAGGGATAACACGCAATGACCTGCAGGGTTTGTCATGGCTCCTCCACAAGCTGCTAAATGACCTTTAGCTTATCACATTGGATGGCCTCTGTCCTTAGCACCACCAGCTCCTCACAGGACTTGTCAGTGCAGCACACCCCACTGAGGGCTTACAAAGACCCTGCAAGCCCTCACAATCCTCTCTGGTGGCCTTGGTGCAACCCACCTCAGGTACCCAGGCTCCCCAAAGGACCACAAAGGCTGTACCAGACCTGCTTTTGGCATTTTCCAGGAGCTCAACAAGGAGCTTGAGCAACTCTTCCACAAGGCGCCCCATCTGGTGTCTGGCACTGTCTTCTTGACTGTTGATCAGGAGACACATGAGTGGTTTTGGGGTACCATGGTGCTTTGTGGTATCTGTCCTTCCCCAGCTGGAATTTGCACTGAGATCTCATAGGCCTGCTGGCAGATTCATGACATGAGTGCAAGCCACAAGGTGTTCCTCAGATGCCCCACAGGCACTCAAAGTCAGGAACATAATAGCTTTGTTTGTAAATTAGGAAAATCCTACGTGAATTTGCCTTGGCCCAAGGCTTGAAGGAACAATCTCATGATCTTGCCCTACTCTGAACCCCACTGCTCCAGAAAGGTAAGTTGGGCGGTTTTCCTCTTAAAAAGAAGCATCTGTGGGTAGTTTACAGATTGTCTCCAAGACACTGAGTCACTCATGTCAGTTCCACAGTTTGAAGAGATCTGATTCCCAGAAGAAAACAGAAAGGGGGAAATAAAAAGATAAAAGTAAACAGAAAACTTCTTTTATCTTAAAATAAGAACCAAAAGGTGGAGAAATCCCACACCACCAACTACATTCAGAAATCTTGGCAAGGATTACTTGACTTCACAGCCAAGTAACTGATGGCAGGGATAAGAATAAAAATCTGTCAGAAGTGTAGATAGTGCACACACCACCTTGGTATCTAATTAGCTAAATGAGTCTGGGTCCTCACTCAAAAGTAAACTTTTCCCAATATTCAAAAAAGCTGATTAAAAAAACCCACAAACCAACCAACCTCTCCCCTGT
>JAOXNO010000020.1:9795626-9809939 GCA_028565335.1 Limnodromus scolopaceus
CCTCCTCATCTTTAGATGCAACTTCTTACATTCCAGTTTCTGCCCATTACCTCTTGTCCTGTCACTGGGCACAACAGTAAAAAGACTGGCCCCATCCCCTTGACACCCTCCCTTTAAGTATTTATAGGTATTGATCAGATTCCCCCTCAGTCTTCTCTTCTCCAGACTAAAAAGACCCGGGTCCCTCAGCCTTCCTCGTAAGAGAGATGCTCCACTCCTTTGATCATCTTTGTAGCCCTTTGTTATAGCCTCTCCAGCAGTTGCCTGTCCTTCTGGAACTGGGGGGCCCAGAACTGGACCCAGTGCTCCAGATGGGGCCTCACCGGGGCAGAGTAGAGCGAGAAGATAACCTCCATCGACCTGCTGGTCACACTCTTCTTGATGCACCCCAGGATGCCATTGGCCTTCTTGGCCACAAGGGCACATTGCTTCACAGCCAAGAAGACATTCTGTCACCTCTTTGCTGCTTCATGCTCCAAAAGAGGTCTTCCTCATTATCACAACAAACCCCATGTCCTGTAGAGGAAACGAATGCTTGAGTTCCTCGTCTATCCTAGCAAACTGGGGATTCACAATATGTATGACATGATCATGTGGAAAGTGGAACACGTTGTCAGTGAAAGAACTGACATCTGAGCTGGACAAAACAAACCAGGAGATAAGTCAAATAAACAAGAAGTCTGGAAGATCAAACGAAAGCCCTAGATAATTTATTAGATTAAGACCTCACATACATATATAAATATACGCTCAGGATGGGATTCAACAGTGAGACCGGAGAGGCCAGAAGCGGAAAGGGTGTGACGGCCACAAACACAATGGCTACACAAACACTCGGCAAGTGCGTGTGCTCGAGTCGCTCGGGAAGAACACAAAGTGAAGGCATGGGTGGGAGCCTCTGCAGAAGTCATGTCCCCCCACAAAGCCTCATGTAGAACACAGTCCGACGTGTAGCTGAAGCATATTTATTAACTGGGAACATTCTGGACAAACAATCTGTGTCTGGACTAAATCCCCGTCGGCAGCTTCCTAATATAGGAGCTTAAACTTAAAAGGACACTGTCAAGTGATTGCTTTTGCTGGTTTAATTTTTGCATTTCCTCTACTGTTTTAGCAGATGGAAAACAATTCCCCTCCCAGTCCCAGCTACTGATTTTGTCCTTTCCTATTTGACAATCATTGATTTTTTTTTTCTAAGGCTATAAATGTTTTAATAACTTCAACTTTGTAGTGCCTCATGGCAAAATATCTTTGCTTGCGCTGACTGCTAAACACTGTTCCTAATGTACTGCTGATAACTACAGCAAGAGCCAGCATTATAAAAAATGATTTTTCAAGGGGTCTACCAAATTAATAGCTTTTGTTTCTTCATCCACATCTCATAGACAGCTAAAACGGTGGTCTTCACCCACCAGACATTTCAACCACCTTAACTCTACAATTCTGGGCTTCATAAAGGTATGCCTCCTGGGTAGCTCTGACTGATGGACAGCACCTTGAGCGTAGAGCCCACAACCCTGACAATGTCCTTTTAAAAAGAGCTACTTCCAAAACATAGATTCAAGTCAAAAGTCACCATCACAATTAGAATTGTTAATGAACAAAATGGACCATAAGGAATCCTAAAGCAGCTAAATTTTGGCACCCACAAGAACCAAAGAACAGAATGCTCCCACACAGTGTTCTCGACTGGGTACACAAAGACACCTTTCAAGAGATATACATGTAATTTTTGCTGTTTCAAAAGGTCAGTTAGCACTTATTAGAAAAGGCAATTAAAGTTTCAGTCAACCTGGAAAAGAGAAGCAATTGGACTGAAATCAGAGAACTGTGTCTTTATAAATGCCAAACGTCAACAAAAAAAAAATCCCCAACAAAACTAAAAAAACATCAAAACCCAAACTCTAAGATCTATGTGATGGTCTTTTCTTCATGGTTTTTCAGTTTTCCTGCTGCTCCTTGTACATTTTTCTCTTCTTTCCCCTCCCGTTCCCTGCCCTCTTAAAGAAGCAGAATATTCAGCCAGCAGAATGAGGAAACCTATTTCCCACGTGCCACACTTGGGTGAGGGCACAGAACACATCTTCGGGGCTTTAAGCAGAAACTTGTGCCTTCACAGGCTCGAGGAGCAGAACAGGAGGGACATTCAACAGCAGGTGGACATACTGGAAAGAACTATAATACTTCACTGACAGCAGGACAGACCATGCAGGGCCTTTCCACAGTAGTCATTTTCTGCTCCAGTAATGCTGCTTCACTCCTTCGAACTCCTCCAAGCAGCTTTTAAAACTCGGCTGGGATGCAGGAGAAGGACATCACCTAATCTGTGATCGAGACCGGGTCTGAACGGAACAGCCCAGGGTAACCTGAGGTTCGTCCTCCCCTTCATTCTCCTTTTGTTTCATCGCTGTAAGAGGACGGTGCTGCCAGGGGCACGTGCTAGAGGTCCTGCACTGATGCTCTCACCAGAGAGGAGCCTTGCCAGCTCCTCGCAGAGCACCAAACAGGAGACAGCAGGTGAGGGGCCCGCAGCAGCGATACCCCAAGGATCAGTACAGCAGCTCGCTGCCGTGAAGATAAGCAGGGCTGCCTAAAGAGACTGTCAGGAAAAGCTGTACTGGCCCACGAAGCGGTGTTTGGGAGCAAATGGCCTAGAACTTGCCCGTACTGGCTCCATTCTACCTTTCCCTCGCTGCAATTTTACTGTGCAAAATGAGTATTTTAGCCTCATATTTCTAGGAACACATGCCGGTGGCTACTGTTACAATAAAATATGAACACTGCATTGTGGAGAAAATGACCATTAATCCTGTAATCTGCAGTCATTTTTACCAATTCGGCACATTTCTTTAAATAACCAAGTACATGCAGTAGATGGAAGTGCATTTAAATAAACTGAAATAGATACAGCATGAATAATTAAAGTCGGCAGGGAAATGTGCATTGCAAGCCGCTAGTGGAAATAATTACTGATTTGTCTTATTTACAATGGAGCCTGGATACAGGATCAAAATAGTGCAAGTTAGTGAAAATGTCTTAAGACTGTTCTTATACTACCACTACTACATATTTCATCCTGAAAAGTACATCACATAGGCTTTGGACCACTACAATGTCTGACTGTGTTCTGCTGCTTCAGGGTTAGGTTACCCAGCACATAAACTCTGTCAAATAGCACTGATTTAAAGAGGAATATATTTCAAATGGATGCCTAGTACATCAACCTGCAACATTGTCTATTAATGTTATTAGACACTGTATAGCTGAGCTTATGAAATATCCCCTAAAAACCCAGCGTGTTAAATATCAGAACATTGAAGGAAAAAGTAGATCATAAAATCACTGAAAAAAGTACTAAAGTGCTTGTACCTTTATAATATGCCAGGTTTTAAACAGACTTGTTTAATTAGAAAATAATCTACTTTGAACGTAGTGGTTCTTGACTGTTAGGCAGTTCTTGCAAACTGCTTTAGAGCTAAAAATCGATAATGAAATATACTTCCGATATGAGGCTGGCAAAACTGTGACTTCAATCTATTAGAAAATGTTGTAGATTAAAAAAAAATATTCTATTTTAAAATGATTACTTGGCACATGAAAGGTTTAGAAAAAAAAGGTTAACGCTTTCTGATTAGTCTATTCCAACAATGTTCTTGCACCATGATTACTAAAAACAGAATGAAACTGGATGTTAATTATCTGCATTTTAGCAGAGGGGAGACAAGCAGTTGTCACTCAAAGTACCTTTTTAAAATTATTTAACACAAACAAATCAGCAATAAAAAGGTCCTAAAAACTCTAGAGAAGGGCTGTAGACCAATGAGGCACATCAAATGAAGAAAATCTCCTCGAGGAGCCGGCTCTCCTCCAGCTCTTCTGCTCTGCTTCTGGAGCTGCAAGGGGTCTGGTACCGAGAAGACGGCCTGTGGCTTGCATGACGAGGCGTGTGCATTTTGTTCCTGTTGTAAGATTCTCTGCAGAGGTGTCCGGAGGCAGATATTGGACTCATTGCTTCAACCAGGTCAAGAAGACTGGTTTTGTACCTACAAAAACACATCAAGAAAATGGAGCTCCATTAAGTACCACATCACCACGCAGGACTTGAAACCTGTCTTCCCACCTTCATAATTCAGACTAGACTTGGATGTGTCTGATGGGGACCACCAGCACAGAATGAATTTTGGTCTATGTGTTCCTATGAGGAATACCAACACAGAAAGAGGCGAGCAAAGCATGGGTGCTCAGATTATTTTAAGCTGTTTCAGCAGCTTTTCCATTTGAGGTGTGCAATGTCTTAGTTGCACTCCGGAGATTGAGGACAGACTTCAGAGATATGACAGCCAAATACACCGAACAAGTACAAGGCAGTCCCACACAGGTAATGGTAAAGTGACTTATACACATGATGCACTTTTTCCAATAGACCTCTACACTTGATTTAGTTTCCCAGGGATTTGAAAACAGCAGGAGACTTTATTATTATTGCCACAAACTACACGTGCTTCCTGTAAATCTCTGTGCACTATATGGTCTGTCTGGTGGAAGCACTGACGGAATATAATCTAAGCAAGGCAATACAAAATCAACACTTCAGGCACCAAGAGAAAAGGCAAAGGTGCTAAACATTACTCAGGCTGTCCTTTAAGTGCGAGTACAGATGTGGGGGAAGGTTGGGAGCCAACGTTAGCTGGTAACGCACACTGAGTAACGGCAGTTACTTCAGACAGAGACTTCCTATTAATATTCACACAAGACAAGACCTCATCTAAATACCAGCACAGGATTGATCATTACAATATATTTTCTCCTGTCCAATTTTAAATGTCTTAAACAATACCGTTTCCACTGCTTCCCCGGGGAGGCTGTTCTCCAGTCTAAGAGATATCACTCAAGAGTTTTACCCAAAAGTCTCCTTTGTTCCATCCTGTTGTTAGCACCAACCTGCCCGATTCTCCCAACGCTGAAATAATTCACATATTCAATGACTTACATGCAAAGAACATTATTCACAGCACCCAACCTAAGGTATCAGCATAGCTGATTGTTTTCAACATGGTCCCTCTCTTGTAGACAGAAAGAGTTCATCCATAGCATTAGGAAACATCTCAAGCCGTCCTGCACTGAGAAAAATCTCTGATTTTCCTTTCAGGACAGTGGGAGCCTAGGAAGACTAAGAAACTAAGTCAGACTGCTAGGGTAGGTTCCTGAACTCAGATGGGATGAAAAATTCTTAAGTACAAATATTGACAAGGGTTTATTGACGTGAAAGATTAGCAGTGGCCAATGTATCTCCCAGAGGCAGACTACAACTTGTGTTGTCCAACAGCCTCATGCAGCAGCAGCAGGTAAAGAGAATTCCTTCCCTAAACAACCGATGCCACGCAAAATATCCTCCATTACTTCCACCGGTGAGCGTTACGTCCCAACCATCATCAGAAAACTGACCATGACGAGGTAACTTATGTCTGAGACACAGAAATACTTCCTCAGGTCAGAGGAGTTAACTGTGGTACTGCTGGGCTAACACTGATGTTAATGGCAACCGCTGCACTTATGCTACGATTGCTTGGAAAAGCCAGCTCTCATTTCCTTCAATTTATATTGTTTCTTCCAATTTGATGGTCGCCATTGCTTCTGACACAGTCCAACTTGACATTACGACTCGCAGGGCTCTCTCCTCTATTTGACTATCTATAGGTTGTTTTATTTTCCTTCAGATGTACTAGCTCGCATTTCACCCAACCAGAAACCCATTTTTCAAATGTCTTTTTCACATTTTAAGCTTGCCTACATGTATTTCTATTATCTGTCTGTTTAAATCACATCCAATAGCCAAAAATGAGCGACTCGAAACAAAAAAAATACAGCTTTAGTTTTGCTTCAATTGGTCTGTGTAAGTGGCTATCCTATGCAAATGTGATACCTTACAGTTACCCTAACCAAGAATTTTAGGAGGACACGAGGGTTTTGGGTAGCCAAGCCAGGCCATTTTAAAGGGGTCTGGTTTTTGTATTAGCATTCAGAAAGCACCCTCTAAAAACTGAGGCTCCTTAAAGATATCTCCAACGTAAACGGAATAAGCTGCACTGATAGAACTGGCACACAGCTATATTAGACTTCTCACGTAGAGAAAGTTTTGGACTAGACTCTATATAGATATACACAGATGCTTTGAACCCCAGAGAAACCCAGTTAACACATACACTGGTTTCATTAGCCACACCTAAAACTTCTTTTTAGATTAATCTAGTCTAGCATACAAATGCTTATCTCCTCCGACTGTAGTGCTATCATAAAATTTCAATTTCTCCAGCAGCCACATTCAATCACAGATTAGGCAGGGGGAAACCAAACCAGTCAGTGCATTTATAGCAAACGTGCAGGCCCTAGATTTCAGCGGTACCTTCGAGTTCATTTCTTCTGCAAGTTTATCTAAGTTTTACAGCATTTCTGCTATCAGGAAGCCTAAATGATTTGGCAGATTACAAGCGCAGCAAATAGCAAAGATTATGTAAAAGACCAGGTGTTGTAAATCAGTCTATTTGACACCACAGTTATATATGCAATAAAGTGAATGAACTCTGCTAACAGAGCACTATCTGATAAAGAGAATGCTCCTCGCAGGTATTTAGTGTTTAATCCCGTGATAATGGTTTGCCCTGGTTTGTCTAGGCAACATCAGACAGCATCTGGCTGGAGGCAAAAGAGTAGACCCAGAATGGTTTGAAGCTTGCAAAGACAATTTTCCCAACCTTTATTTGCAGCTGAATATTTAAAGACACACAGTCAGAATGCACAAATCCTGACATGCAACTTTCTCTAAAACCAGGATATGTATTCCTTGCACGACCTGAATAAATGCATAAGTAAAAACAGGCTTCATTATTATTATTATTAATACGACAGTTAATGGCTTCAGTGAAGTCAAAGCTGCAGGATCAGGCACCCGAGAGTCAGAACATTTCAAACAGGAAAACTGATCTGGGAAACTTGGCTTGTGAATGCTCAATGCTCTTTTAATGCAAATTAGCAGCCAAGGGTACCCTCGTACTGTTCATGCTTCCCAAGGAGAAAAAAACTCCCAAATGTTCTGTGAAAGTACCAGTGCTGTACATTGAGCCACATACAGAAACTCCTCATGAATAGATGTTCAACCAAGCAACCACATGTCCTATCAATGCTAGCTGCTAACACAGATTTTCTTTGATGGGTTTTGCCCTCTCAACAGAAGGAAAACGAGGTGGGCAACTGTCCCTTTGAGCATGGTGATAATTCAGTCTGTCTTCACCTTTTTGGTACATTTGCCAGTGTGCTGGAAAGTCAATGAGCACCTCCGCAACAGACTGGAAAACAATCTCTTTTCTAAGCCTGGTTTTGACACTTCCCCCATGTATATTTTTTCATCTAACTTTCATGAGCTTGAAACTCTGCGTGTTTCATTGCAGGAGAAGAAAATTCATGAACTCTACAAGTTTGGATTAGAAGTCTAACTATTTAGACAGTTAAAGTTTGGTGGAAGTAATCTGATCATAAAATCTCCAAAAATTCCATCAGGAGAAGGAACAAAAAGAATGAGCGTGCAAAGCATGAAGAAGGGGCAGTGTGCCTCCCCATGTGCAAGAGGGGAGAGATGGGAGTGAGAAGTAAGCTTTGAAGCTCTTCTTTCAATGAAGAAATTTGACCTTTGCTTGTAATGTAGAAGTTAAAACTCCAAATATGGCTCAGAGGGCAGCATGGAGATGCTCAAACTGTCTGAGAGGGAGGTATCACCAGGATCAAGCTAGCATAGTTGGGTCAGTGCAGAACTGTGACCTGGGTGGCTAAATCCCTCCTGGTCAGGCATTGCACAGTGCTGGGATGGTACTCCCTTCATGTCCTCTGTACAATTAACACAGCTGGCTGGAAATTTGGTTCCTCAGCCACTAAAGTGCTTTTGGTAAATTATATTAGAAACTTTCAGCATTCCCTCCTAATTAAGTAAGTATCTAGTAGAGTTTATAAACTTAATGTAAAAGAGTTTTGTAGTCCATCACTAAGGTAAGAGGAAACATCATAAAGCACTACAATTCAGAACAGCTCATTAAATGTCTACATTTTAAAGCGGAAAACAGCACAAAAATAAACACAGGTTGGCACCGAGCCCAATCCTTCCTTCCACGGTATTTCTGTTTCACTGCCTGTGCAGCAGGAATACAACTCTCTGAACATCTACAGGTGCATCTTACTTTGCACTGTGTTTCCAAATTGAACAGGAAGGAAGGCTCTCGCATTTTTATGACAAACACGCAAATCTGGCTGTTGCTCTGGGAACCGTAAGACCACTTATTCCCAGGATGGTTGCTGAGAAATCACCTGAAACCACTTGGTATTCTGTCTAATAAAACCTGCTGGGCAATCAGAGTTCAGACAGTCCCACAATGTACAGTACCTAAAAAATGGTCAGATTATGCAAAAGTGATGCAGAGAACTCATTACTGCGCAGGATATTAGAGAAAATGGTCCTCTTGAAGGTAAGCACAGAGCATCCTTGCATCAACTGGCTGAACAGTGATGTTTATTTATTTATTTATTTAGACATTTGGGATATGTCATTGAATTTTTAATGTCTGTCTGTTTCCTATTGCTGGTAAAATATATTTCTTACACGCTGCTCAATTTTTAAACGACACTACTGTATTTTCATATTACACAGTCCCCTTTAACTAATATCATTTGTTCCTTCCTGAAAAAAATAGCACAACCCCAAACAAGTTTGATATTTGGAGGAGCAGGAATTTCCCCATGAGGCAAAATAACTGAACTTATTAGAGTCATAAATACTCTGGCAGTGAGATATATGTATATTTCTTTAAACAAGCAGCGTCAGACATTATTTGATCACGATGTTCAGAGATATCTTTTCATTTACAGCCTCTGAAAATTTATTCTTCAACCATAAGAGTGTACAAAACACACAGAATGCCTCTTCTGCAAGGTGATGGCATTTCAACAAAGCATACTGGCAATACGGTTTTGGAGATTAGTAGCTGTATAGGCTTACTTTATTTAACTGTATATACCATAGGAAATAAAAAGGTTTATTTTTATACTACTGCTTATACTTTCAACATAAAGTTCAAAGTGATTTACTAATGTTACATGGATTGCCTTTGAATTATGGTATAGTATTGTGCTTAAGTACAAAGCCTAACGCTATTTTGCATTCATAAAACACCGCCTGCCTCCAAGCACTTTACAAATGCTAAATACAGCTAGAAACACACTTAAGGGGTAGGGAACAGACCCATTTTACAGAAAAGGAAACTGAGCTTATTATTATTATAAAGCAAATATCAAATCCCTATTTGACTGGAACAAGCAAGGCTAACAAAAGCAGAAAAGAAAACAGATGCAGATAAGAAGTGGCCTCAGCGGTCAAACTACCCCAAACCTGAAGACACAAGACTAGTGATAGAACTGGAGGTTATCTGGAAAAACTGGCTGTGATGACTGATCACCCACTCCCAAGTTAACCCAGGCTCTATGGAAGGAGGACAGAACTCTACCCAAAGTAAAGAGTTCTTGCCACTTTCTGCCATCTTTGCATCTACATGCCATTCTTGCATCTACAATCGCTGCATTAGGGATGCTAGAGGTATGTCCCTGGCTTGCCTTTTCAACATCCATGTAGATACCTGTTGTCCACAAATCCACCTAATTCCTTTTTCAACCTGCTGCTTCCACGATGTCCTGTGAGAGCAAGTTCAGGAAGTTCATTGCTATTGAAAGACACACTTCTGTGTATCTGTTTTAATCTGATATCCTGCTAGTGTCATTGAGCGCTTTTTAAGGATGGACTGCAGTCAGTCTCCCTTACATGGTGGGATCTCGTGAACCACTGTTGCACTCTCAACTTATGCACTTCCCTCACAACTTTGCAAACCCTGATCATTCTCTCATTCAGTGTTTACTTACCCAGAGGCATAGCTTTTTGGTTTCTCCTTGTCTGGCAGCAACTTCGTTCCCTCGATCACTTTAATTTTCCTGTGCATTTTTTTCTAACTTCCACTATATCTCTCTTGACAGGCAGAGACCTCTCACACAAGAATCAAAATGTGGGTGCATCAAGGTTTTTGAAGCTCTGGGAAACTTTTGACTTCACAAATTGTCACTACCTGATTTGAGTTCAGTATTAAGTAGGCATGGTGTTGACGACTCTAGGTAAGCTAAGTTTTTGTCCACTCATTTTTGATGCCATTTTGGAGTTTCTTGCTATTGACATGGCATTTGACTATCTGAAAGAACTTCGTATCATCCACAAACTTATTAGGTCACCCAGAAGATTTTGCTGTTCACTTGCTCTGGGTCACTGATGAAGAGCCAGCACACAGGGTTCCTGAAGACCTCCATACTGATTCTTCCGCATCATGAAAAATTAATATTAAGTCCCTTTGCCTGCTCTCATTTAATCAGCACTAAATCCGTAAAAGGACTTTTCCTCCAATCCTGCAAAAACTTGATTTCTTTAACAATATTTGGTATGGAACCTTGAGAAAGGCTGTTCGAAAATCCAAATGTATTATAAGTCCACTGGATCCTCGTTGTGTCACCGGGTTCAGGATTTCTGGGTTCAGGATCCATAGTTCTGAGGTAATGTCTCAGATTCTTCTCTCCCTTCCTGCTATATGAGTATAATCCACGTTTTAACCAGTGTGTTATTTGGCCCAGTAAGCCTGAGATGAACATGGCAATTAATATTAAAGACTGGTTCAGCAGGAACGAAAGCTGAGAAAGAGAAGCAGACTTTAGAGTCATTCCCTGAAAGGCCACAAGTCAGGATAGGGGACCTTGTCTTTCATATGTGAACTGCATCTCCAGTGACCAAAAAGCACCCTGGGGTGATATTCCCGTGTACTGACTCTCAAGATGCTGAAACCAAAATAGGAACACAGAGAAGTGCAATTCTTGAGGCTGAAACATCAAGAGAGTGAAGAAGAATAAATCGGGAATCAAAGACAAATGGACTGTGCCAGTTTTCCCATTTTACTTTCATGCAGGTTGGGACTCATAGCAGACACCTCACTGTGGGATACAGAAGGAGCGAAATCCAACAGCGCTGTATATTTGTATTTAAACCAACTCCAGGTTGGGATGTATTTCTTGCCTGTAATGGGTCTGTATTTTCCAAAGGCATCTCAAAGTTTCTTAATTCTTAAAGAAAAAGATCAGACTGCAGAATATTTCAAAGCAATTAAAAAAAGATCAGAGCCTTCTATTTAAAATACATCACATAATGTAAAACAGAATATATTTACACAGTGTCCTCAGCAAGAGCCTCCCGGAGTACTGTAAAACCCACACCCACATAATAGAGAGCTTACAGTATCAGAGACTTTTAGAGAACTCTCTGAGGTGGTATTCACAGAATCATAACCCAGAGAAGGAAAAGACTTATTAGATCATCCAGCCATCTCCCTGCTGATGGAGAACCGTTCCCTACAGTGTGCTTCCTCACATTTGTTGCTAACAATCAGCCTCTCGCTATTCTCCTTGGGAAGTCATTCCACAGCCAAATATATCTCATGATATCATTACCATTATTATTTATTTATAGGCTACCGTATAACCTCAAGGGCCTTGATCAGGATCAGGGGGTCCCACTCTACAACCACTTGTAAGAGCTATCCTCTCTCCAAAAGAGGACACAGTCTGAAGAGATAAGTCAAAGTCCAGGGGGAAAGATAAAACATACAACTAAGGACATTGGAATAGCATGGGAAGTGCCACAAATGTTCCATGAATTTTTGCTTCAGAGTTGGTAGGAGGAAAAGGTATGTGTCACAAAAAGAACACGTTTCTGATAGTCATCTAGAGATAAACAAAAAGGATTTTCTTCCTCCCAGCTTCACGCTATTAGTTATAGTTAAAGATCCGGCATGGTACTGAGAAATCTGTCTGCTTTTTTGGTGCAAATGCTTCTTAAGTATTTGAACAATACTACATTTCTCCCTTCTGCTCCAGTCTCAGTCAACATTTACCCGGGACACACATATTTTAATCTTTTCTCATAAATCAATACCTCTAGCATAGCAACAGATTTTGCCACTCTCCTCCGATCTCTGACAATTTCTTTCCAGTAAGCGATCACCCAGAAATGCGCACCAAGTTCCCCTGGTGGGGTTCCACAGAAGCAGAGAGGAGATCAGCCCCCTCCAGCACTCAGGCTACGCTTCTTTGTGGGGAAATGGATGACAACAGCCCTTTTGCTGCTGCTTCACCACTCCGCATGTCCCCCTCTCATCTCTGTGTACGTACTGATACGCCACGCCGCAACAGATCGCTGTATGCGGCAACATCTACACCACCAATGAACTCCATGCCTCGTTTTGCACGGTTATAACAACTATCACTACATATTGTTGAAAATGGAACCAGAGATCACAGCTTTGCAGAGCAGAGTTACGGAGAGAAACAGCAGAATTGAGTAACAACACCACCTCTTCACTAACCAAAATGAGCTGCAATCGGCAGTGTCATGGGACAACCCTCCCTCCCCAGGGCGATTAAGAGTAGTAAAGAGCTGAACTGGACTTGGCTTGGAAAGGGCTGAGCACCCCTGGTTTGCCCCTCGCCTTTTGCAAACCAAGCAGAGCCAGAGCACTGAAGGACACCAGACCCAGCAACAGCATCTCAAAAAGCTTGTGCCCTCAGGCAGGGCTGATAAGAGATTTTTTCCTCTTCAGTTTTCACCCTGGCTTCACCTATGATAGCATCCAACCGGCTGTCATTACTGAAATAAGAGTTACTGTAGCTCTCATTCTTCCTTGCCACACAAACCAGCCATTTCCACTTACCCAGTAGTCAGAGACCAACACCTGCTTTCCTCACCTTTCCACACTCCCGTCTCAATGCTCCCAATCCTCAGTTATTACACCTCTTTGCTCCTGGTAACTCAGCCTTTTCTATTATTTCCTCATCAGACTTTCGCTAGGACCCTGCTGCCATGTTACCAACCTGTCAAATACAGCTGAAAGGGCTTCTTCATTGTTTTTGTCTCTGTGTGCTTTTAGTAGCAAAAAAACAATAAAAAAACCCCACCAGATCATTTATTTTAAGGTATGGCTGCAGGCAGCTGAATTGGCATAACTGAGGTTGTAATAATTCTGGAAGGGGGAGAGTGAACAAAGACACGAGTGCTGGGAAGTAAAGAAACCCTTTAAATCAGATCTGCGAGTGAGAGAAGAAAAAATTAGAATGAAGTTTTAGTATAAAAGAAAGAAATTACAGAACCATAGAACTACCATGGAGTTTAACAACCACCTCTGCAATCACTCTGTTTGTATTGTCCTTTTCTCCCCTCCCACACACCCGTTTCTGTCTCATCAAGCCTGAAAGCTCTTCAGATCAGAAAATGAACCTCAGTGTATGTACAGCACCTGGGGCCCTGATTCTGCTGTGATATTGCATAATAACTCTGCACTTCAGAGCATGCTTAGCTTTTATTCCCTTTGAGCACTCTGTCATCACAGCGTATCTTCAGCAAGATCTTCACCCTTTATTGTTCTGGGCCAAAACTAAGCTGTCATCATCTCTTCTGCCATACCTCATCCCTCTACTTCTCCTGTCTTAGTAGCCTTTTTTCTCAATTTTTTTCTCTTACAAGTTTGTCCCCAAGCATCTTCCCCCTCAAAGCAAATTCTAATTCAATGAATCATCTTTAAAATTGTGCTTTTTCTTTTATAACATACTAAAGCCACTGACAAAGGGTTGCATATGTAAGTCACGGTGCAATTCTGCACCTCCTCTCTGCCAGTCTCAAGTGTTGCCCCTTACGTTTTATTTCTTTTCCATGTCTCACCTCTTCTTCCTAGTGTGCTTTCAGCAAAGGTGGGACTGTCTCATACCCTGTACTTTCTGGGTACTAAATAAGTACAAAATAATTTTAAGGGTCATGTCTTGGGGGAAAAAAACCCCACACCACACAACATACAGCTTACAAAGCCCATCATCATTTACATGAATTACAATCTGTCTTTTTTCATAAGCTCAGTCCGAATTCCCAGCTTGTCAGATAATAAATCAACCTTTTGCTTCAATTGTACAGTCACTGGGAGATCTGCATAGTTTTAGGTCAAGCACTTACAACCATTTTATGATTCCAAAGTTTTTTACCTTGTCATTTAGTTACTGAACTGTGAGCTTTCACTGACTTTCTAACCGTTGTGGCAAGAACTGCTACTAGCTGTGCAAGATTTAAAGCCTCATGGAGCAGAGGAGCAAAATCGGACTGCAGTAGTTTTAAGTACATATTGGGGTGGAATCGTGACCCTATGG
>JAOXNO010000020.1:9810039-9822009 GCA_028565335.1 Limnodromus scolopaceus
GTGTAATCGTCATTGTACACATAAAACCTGCAATAGTGACGTATTGGACCTGTGAGTGAAGTCCAAATAAATTGTCAATTTGAACTTCTCAGTGAAGTCCTTTTCCCGTTTCGTCACAACGTACACTGATGAACTCAATGCTTCATTTTGTATGGTTAATAACAATTATCACTAAATCTTGTTGAAAATGGAATCAGAGATTACAGCCTTTGCACAGGAGAATTTTGAGAGAAGCAGCAGAACTGAGTAACAGCATCACACCTTTCCTAACTGAAATGAGCTGTGATTGGCAGTATTATGGGACAACCCTCCCTCCCCAATAAACAGTAGTAAAGAGCTAAAGAGGACTTGGCCTTGAAAGGGGTTGAGCACTGATGGTTTGCCCCTGGCCTTTTGCATACCAAGCAGAGCCAGTGTGCTAAAGGACACCAGATCCAGCAACAGCATCTCAAAAAACTTGTGCCCTAAGGCAGGACTGATAAGAGATTTTTCCTCCTCAGTTTTCACCCTGGCTTCACCTATGATAGCATCCAACCAGCTATCATTACTGAAATAAGAGTTATTGTCGCTCTCATTCTTCCGTGCTACACAAACAGGCCATTTTCACTTACCCAGTAGTTGTAGACCAACACCTGCTTTCCTCACCTTTTTGCACTCCCATCTCAATGCTCCCAGTCCTCAGTTATTCTACCTCTTTGCTCCTGGTAACTCAGCTTTTTCTATTATTTCACCATCAGACTTTTGCTCAGACCCTGCTGCCATGTTACCAATCTGTCAAATACAATTGAAAGAGCTTCTTCATTGTTTTTGTCTCAGTGTGCTTTTAGTAGCTAAAAAAAACAACACAAAAAACACCAGATATTTTCTTTTAAGGTATGGCTGCAGGCAGCTGAATTGGCATAACTGAGGTGGTAATAATTCTGGAAGGGGGAGAGTGAACATGAGTTCTGGGAAATAAAGAAACCCTTTAAATCAGATCTGCCAGTGAGAGAAGAAAAATTTAGAATGAAGTTTTAGTATAAAAGAAAGAAATTACAGAACCACGGAACTAACATGGAGTTTAACAACGACCTCTGCAATCGCTCTGTTTTTATTGTCCTTTTCTCCCCTCCCACACCCCTGTTTCTATCTCATCAAGTCTGAAAGCTCTTCAGATCAGAAAATGAACCTCAGTGTATGTACAGCACCTTGATGTTTATGTGCAGGGCCTTGATACTGCTGTGATATTGCATAATAACTTTGCACTTCAGAGCATGCTTAGCTTTTATTCTCTCTGTTATCACGATGTATCTTTGGCAAGATCTTCACCCTTTACTGTTCTGGGCCAAAACTATGCTGTCATCATCTTTTCTGCCACACCTCATCCCCCTACTTGTCCTGTCTTAGCAGCCTTTCTACTCAATTTTTTGCTCTTACAAGTTTGTCCCCAAGCATCTTTCCCCACAAAGCAAACTCTACTTCAATGAATCATATTTAAAATTTTGCTTTTTCTTTTATAATGTACTAAAGCTTCTGACAAAAGGTTGCATATCTAAGTTACAGTGCAATTCTGCACCTCCTCTCTGCCACTCTCAGTGTTGCCCTTCAGTTTTGATTTCTTTTCCACATTTCATCTCTTCTTCCTAGTGTGCTTTCGGCAAAGCTAGGACTACCTTATACCCTGTACTTTGTGGGAACTAAATAAGTACAAAACAATTTTAAGGGGCACGGCTTAGGGGAAAAAAAACCTCACCACATAGAGCTTGCAAAGTCCATCACCATTTACATGGATTAGCAATCTATCTTTTTCACAAGCTCAGTCCAAATTCCCAGCTTGCCAGATAATAAATCAACTTTTTGCTTCAATTGTACAGTCACTGGGAGATCTGCATAGTTTTAGGTCAAGCACTTATAACCATTTTATGATTCCAGAGTTTTTTACCTTTTCATTTAGTTACTGAACGGTGAGCTTTCATTGACTTTCTAACCATTGTGACAAGAAATGCTACTTAGCTGTGCAAGATTTAAAACCTCATTGAGCAGAGGAACAAAATTGGACTGTGGTAGTTTTAAGTATATATTGGAGTGGAATCGTGACCTTGTGGAAGCCAATGGAAGTTCTGCCACTGGTTCACTGAGGCTGGGTTTCTTCTGCATCTGCTGCCATTTGCTGTGTTGGGGTGAATAAGTATTGCAAGCTCTCTATTTTACACCCTGGAAACGAGATGCCTCAGTAAATGCTTGGAAATTCTTTATTTTACCTTTTTCTTTTCTTTATTTTTCTTTCTTTTTTTTTTTTTCCTGTCCTGGTGAGATATTTTATATACAGCCAATTGTTGTACCCAAACACTGACTCTTCCTGTGGATCTGCACAATCCTTCCTCTCCTGCTTGCTTAATTTCTTCTGCTGTGGCATGTGGTGTTTAATAGCAAAACCTAGTACTCAGATTCTTCTGTTTCTTAATTATCTCTGTCCTGTCAGCTATATCAGTGAAAACAAGTTACCATTAGACAATTCAGATACCAGTAAACACCAAGTTGTGATAATACAGAATCCTGTATTACTGTCATTATGGAAAAAGCTGTTTCAGGGAGCTTTAAAAAAATTAAATAAGCCCAGTACTTCTAAATGGCCAAAAATCTGAAGATATCTTAATTATTCTTCAATATCTTAATCATTCTGTAGAATCTTGATTTTGTATAATGGCCATTTTAAATGAAAGGTTTGCTGCTCTGCACAGTTGCCACTTCCTTCTAATTGTGAATTAAAGCATAATTTAGTGTGGCGCTATGCCAGCATGGCTAGAAAAATTTACAGACACTAACTGTGGTTGAAATAGGGGGGAAAAGCAGTTAGATTTCTTTAAGTAATAGAAAATCACTCGCCAAGTTGTACTTTAAAACAGAACACTAGAGCTTTAAGTTGACAAACTGACTTGAATTAAGTCACATAAAAAAGTGCTTGCACTGTAAATCTTACAGGGCAAAAGTGATGGTAGGTTATCATTCTGTTTATTAGCATGCACTTTGGAGAGTTCAGGGCAAGTATGGATACGCATTCATTCCATTTTATGCCGCACATTACTGAAAACACATTCCCCATAAATAATTCATAAATGCATTGTCTGAAATTTCGGATTCCAAAAATACAACACGGTTTTCAACTTTATGGTTGCTTGGTCTTCAAAACAGAAATAGACAATTGGATGGATGGACTTGGCAAACCTGATAAGAACCCATCAGTCAGAATTACACTCCAGAGGTAAATGCAAACACCTCCCAGCTCCTGATCGCTGGAACTGCAAGGCCATGACGATATCCCCTGTGCTCGTGCTAGCCGTCCCTCGGTAGGGAACAGGGAGGAAAAGAGAAAGGGAGAAAGTAACCAAGCAGTGAAAAGGAAGCGTTTAGTTAGACACTTGACTTCAAAAAGAACATTTATTAGTAAAAAACACAATGTCTCACTGTTCTCTGTTCATGAGCTGGGTGCATCGCAGGAGAGTTTGGAGAGAAAAAGATGTTTTAAAGGATGGGGTGGTAGGGAGCTAATAGGTTGAAACAGCCTAGAAATCCAGAGGAATTTAAATTTAAGGTATAGTAACAGTCAAAATACAGAGAACGGACACACTTTGTCTTGCAAAAAGCCCATTTTTCTGGCCAGACTGCAGAACAAACTTGAGCACTGCTTGCTACTTTCAGCTTTTACTTGGTACCACTTCATTAATGCTAATGACATAGTAACTGGCATCATCTTTTATGTCAGATATGCCAGCAAATGAGAGGTGGATGGGATCTTGCAGTTCATATAAAGTTTAGTTTCTTCAGGGAGCAGAGTGACCACACCACCCACCGAAGACACCGAAGTATGTTTCACAGGCTGGAGCGCTTCAGCTTTACGTGCCTTGTGATTCTGTATCTTGATGACATTATGTATGTAGTTTATGCTCAGTTGCTTCTTTTTCCTTCATAACATACTGAGAAGCCTCACATCAGATAACAACCGCTTTTCAGCCAGATTTGCATTCACTTACTCTGTACTGCTCCCCTTCCAGTGGCAGGCACACACAATTTCGGGTACCTTATTTGGTGAAACCCTTGGTGCCTACCCCTAACAGAACAACCCACAATATCCCCGTTCGACAGCTCCTTATCTGAACTCATTCACCCCAATTTGCCCGAGAACAAATGTTGCAGCCGAGCTCAAATACTTGGCATCCCAACACATTGATTGCTTGGGCGCAGAACATACATGAAGAAACAACGCTACCATGAAAATTGCATTCCGGGACCCAACTGCTGTAAAACTTCCTGCTCGGTGTGGAAGGGCTGGGACTATCTGCCGCTCCACTCATTTCCAGGTGTGCTGAACTCTCTGGGGTAATCTTTAAATCAGCTGAGATTTCATACATCAAAGATGAGGATACATAATTCACGAGAAGCCACTGAGATAAAACAGTAGCTGTAAAAAATACAGCGTGTTGGTGGTGGCTGGTTCAGCATCTCAAAGAGGGGCAGCTGCTGGTGAGGAGTGGCACAAGAGCACGCCGTGTGGCAAAGCAGGCAGCATCCTTGGAAGCTTCCTAGGGACGCCAGCACTAAATAGGCTTGACACCGTGCAAGTGCCAAGGTAGAAGGCACCCTACAGTAAAAAGACAACAGCAAAGCACAGAGTAGAAGGCGCTTGGGCCTGGTGTCCCTTGGCTGTAGTCATTGCACGCTAACAACCTCTTTCAAAAACTTCACACAGGTGGTAGGTGTCCCGCTGAGATAAATTACCTACTTTCGGTTGCTGAACAGATGGGCAGGGGAGTGAAATTTTAGTTTGTTCATTCCCAGCAGTAACTAGCAAAGATGATCTCAGGCTCTGCAGGATTACTTTTCGATAACCATACACCTGCGGACAGTCCACATTTCTGTCAGAAACTACATAAGGTCATTGATGCGCTACGGAATAACGGCAGGGCATTTAACGGCTCGAGACTGATGCTAAGTCTCTCATTCTCATATTCTTCTGAATATATTCCAGGCTGAGGGAGGCCAGAAAGTGTACAAAGAGAGACCTCAACAGGCAAAAGAAGTGGGCCCACAAGAATCTCACAACGTTCAACAAGGGGAAATGTGAAGTCCTGCACTTGGGGAGGAATAATCCCAGGCACCAGCACACGCCAGGTTTAACTGACTGGAAAGCAGCTTTGCAGAGAAGAACCTGGACACTCGCTGTCCTGGTAGACAAACAACTGAACGTAAGACAACAAAGGCCATCACCACTAGCAGGTCCAGGGAGGTGATCCTTCCTCTCAACTCAGTCCTGGTGGGACGCAGCTGGAGTGCTGTGTCTAGTGCTGCACTCCTCCAGAACAACAGACACGGACACGTTCAAGTGAGTCCAGTGAAGGGCAACAAAGATGATTAAGGAATTGAAGTATCTGACAGGAAAGGAAAATCTGAAAGAGCTGGGACTGTTCAGCCTGGAGCAAAGGCGGCTCAGGGTGATCTTATACATGTGTATAAATACTTGATAGGTAGAAAGAAGACAGGAGTCAAGCTCTTCTTAGTAGTACCCAGTGAAAAGACAGGAGGTAACAGGGACAAACTGAAATATAAGAAATTCCAATCAAATGGAGGTAAAAAAAGAATTCTTACTGTGCAGGTGGTTGAACACTGGCACAGGTTGTCCAAAGTGGCTGTGGAGTCTTCATCCTTGGAGATATTCAAATCTCCAAGACAGCCACAGTCACTACTGAGAGACGGAGTCCTGAGTAGCCTGCTCTAAGCAGGAGCTTGAAGTAGATGATCTCCATAGGTTCCTTCCAACCTCAGCTATTCTGTGACTTCGTACTGGGGTATTTCTCTTCATAAACACATTAAACTTCACAGACAGCATATGACAAAAGGACTGACTAGCAAGGACCGGACTCTGACTTACCCATGCAGCACAGGCATGGTGCAACCAGGGAAGCCTGCAATGACCATGCCTGCAAACCAGGAAGCCCTGTAAATCAATCTGAACTTTAACCAAGGGCTCCTGCACAGAAAGGTTTCCAACTCATTAAAACTAGACTGGATGTATGGGAAACCTGACAACTTATTTAAACAAGGGTTTTACCTCCCTCCCCCACATACTTTACCCAGTCACTGCATCTATTAATGTAGAAAAACATCATAGCGTAGCACCCAACCCCACACATATTTTTTCTTTTTGAATAGGAAGGTCATATAGACACTTTAAGAAAGTTAGTAAAATATTTTTGGTATCCTCACTTTGAGCTCGCAAATATTTTTCTGGCAGAAATCCCTAGCTAACTTTACAGCAAGACCTCTCAAAGGAAACAAAACTCTTACTTAAAAAAAAAAAAGAACCCAACACACTACAAAATGAATGTGACCCAGGGACTTACCCTTCTATGCAACAACACTAGCAGAGTGCACAGAGACAGTGAAGTCCGCAGGGCGTGAAATTAAAATTTTCACACAGATACAATGAAGTAATGATACAATGTTACAACCTTGGCACAAAAATCTTCTGGTTTGAGTAAAGTCAATGTCATGTGATGTTACGGTTTGTGCACTGGTAGAAATGGTCCGCTGCTAAAAAGTTCGTAACAAAACAGGAGGAGTGAAAGCAAGAAAATTGTACTGATAATTATAATAGGCCTATACATTCTAGTGATCTAGACGTTCTTTAAGGTGCTCATCACAGTAGTATCTGGCTGTCACTGCAGGCTGAGTTAAGAAAGCACACTTCTCTTTCACAGCTAGAAATCTAGGCGCTGAGATGCCATTAGGAGATAAGAAAAAGAAGGCAGAAGGAGATTTGAACTTGGCAAAGCAGGGGGAGGGAGAAGACATGTCCCTCCGTAAGTCAGTTTGTTGCCTACAAACGAGGTGGATATGCAGGTTCCAAATTCCAAGCATATGGGTAAGAACGGGGATGCACAGAGCAATTAACAGAGTCAAGCAGAAGCTGGGATAAGCAGCAGCTGGAGCACTGTTAAAGTCCTTCCAGGAATTGCTTTTCACCTGCTACAGTGAAAAGGGAAGGCAGTGCTGGGACAACACAGGCTCCTCTGCAAGGACAAGGTCATCGGAACAACGGCGGAGCTTGAAAAATTCCCGGCAGATCCAGGAACAGGGCACAGACACAATTACAAGAACATGCCACGTCAGACTCAAGACTTGCAAAGCAAGTTACAAACAGCACCCTTTATACTACAAATATACCTACACAGTGCAACGCTGAAATTAGCAGACAATCTGCAGGAAGCATTTTATTTCTGAGAGTATGAAAAATCCTGCAAAACCGTAAATTATAAAGCTGCTTGTAGATGATGATGTTTCACAGACACCTGAGAGACTCTACAAAATACATTTATAGGTCTGAACTATGAGGGAGGCGGAGGGGGGGGAACCTGGATGCAGTACTACTGCTCCTCTTAATCCACAATTTCGTGGTCACAGGCACAGAAGTTAGGCACACAAGTGCTACTGGTTTCCAGTAACCCTTCTGGAAACGTAAGAGAGAAAGTCAGTCTAACAGCGCAAGGGTCGTTCCTTACAAGGCGTGTTTCTCACCCTACTGATCCAAGACAGTACACACAGAGAAACATACACCCAAATGTGACTTAATAAAATCTTCAAGTCTTCAGCTTATTAATTTTTCTAAATTTTTCTCATT
The DNA here is from genome assembly GCA_028565335.1 of Limnodromus scolopaceus. NCBI lineage: Eukaryota > Metazoa > Chordata > Aves > Charadriiformes > Scolopacidae > Limnodromus > Limnodromus scolopaceus. The sequence goes on from JAOXNO010000020.1 coordinate 9,817,694, forward strand.
TCATTCCAGTGATTTCATTAGGTTAGACTTCTTCATCTTTATTAAAAAATAATCAGAACTGAAATGTTTCAATAAACCCAATTTCTGTTTTAAGTAGTAAAAGATGATTCAATGCAGATGAAGCAAAAATGGAAGTTAAAAGTACAATGGCATTAGAGGCTTTGAGAATCTCCTTTAAAAGATTTTAAATACATAAATTATATATTAGTACTCTGGAATGTCTTTGTTTGTTTTTTACAGAAAAAAAGAACTTTAAAAGCAATTTTTTTGCTATGTTCTTCAGCTGTATACATCAAAACAAAATCCTTTAAAATTTAGGGGTGGGAAGAACCAAAGGAAAAAACCAACATTTACAGCATCTCTATTAAAGCAGACAGAGCAAATTTTGTACCGAGCAAAAGACAAAGACATATTATTTTCAATAAAAGGCTTAATCTTCCATTATGTTTTCAAATTATTTCCCTCTGAACACATTCAGATTAAAAGAAATAATCTAACTTTCTCCCCCCCCAACAAAGGGCAATAAATGAAGTACCCCCTTATAAATAACACAAAATGGATCAAAATTATCGCATGTGGCCCCGAATTACCTGGGAGCTAGAAGCAATGTGAATCACATCAGCATCTACAATTAAATAAATGGTGAAACTCCCCCCTAAAATACTGTTTTCCTTTAAGATTATCTAAATGTTGGGGAAGACAATTTTAGTGCTCGAGACACAGCCCATCACAAAGTCAAACTTAACAGTGTTCCATAACATGTTTTTGAAAACAAAATCTGGTGTCGGAAGAGAAAAGGGACACCTGCAGTAAAAATTGGTGCACTCAGCTTGAACAAAGATCTGCAACCAGGGACTACACCACCAACTCCTGGTTTCCTTCTAATTTTCTGATACAGATTTGAAGGTATGTTACATGATTCAGGGTTCCCAAAAGTAATGTTGGAGAGCCTACAAAACAAAAATATATTTAACCGTTCAAAAGTCTTTACACTGAAATACTGCCATGACTTTCCCTACCCAAATGTGGAAGATACTTCGGTTATTTCCTTACCCTACCCAGGAAAAATCAGAGCCCAGATCTTCTGTTATAATGTCCTACTGAACCAATTCCAGATATGTAACATTAAATATTGAGGCTTAAACCCAGATATTGGTTTTTTCCACATCAGAAATATCTTAACAAGGACATTACGAGACGAACATGTATCTATTTAAAAATCATTATTATAATCCATGTATTATGGATGACTTTATCTAAAAAGATGTATAAGTTAGAGAAAACTCTTGGGGCACGTGGACTTATGAACACAATAACGACATGAAGTCAGGATATGAGATAACTGGACCTCTGTTCTCTATCTAAATGTTGCACACTCTGAGTGTGCCATCTCAAAATTCTTCTGATGGCCACCAGTTTCTCCAGCAGACAAGAAAATAAAGAATTGTTCCCTATTCATCCTCTGCATGCCACTTGTGATTTTATAAACTTTTAATAGTATTCTAAACTTAGCCACCTCTTTTTCAAGCTAGTCCTAGTCTGTTGTGTTGTGGTGCTTTCCAAGAGTCTGTTCTGTTGTGCTTTCCAAGAGTCCTAGTCTGTTGTGTTGTGGTGTTCCACAAAATCTCTCTCACATCTGGGAGGGGTCCACTGCACCGCTCAGATGTGACGACCAACATCAGCGTGTGTAACAACACACATTATGTACTGAGATTCAACATGTCTATGAAGCAAAAATTCACTACAGCAGTCTTTCACCTCAGAAGTGGAAACAATATAAAAATGAGACACTTCGTTAAAAACAAATTTAAAAGGGCAGTTAAAAGGGTAGAAATATTTGCAGAAGGCACACATTTGTCTAACACCTCTACTAGGTCCCCAAAAAAGGACATACAACCAATGGAGATAAACTGCAGAAAGATTAGAGTCATGCCAGTTAAGTGGAACACTAAAGCAGACTGCTATGTCCAGTCAGACCCAAATAAAGAAAAAAGCCGATAACAAACTTATAGATCAAGGGGGAAAAAGAAAATTACTGAAAAAAAATAAAAACCAAAAAACCTCACCAAAACCAAACCCCACAATAAATCACAGCCAAAGATTAAGGGTCATCCTGTTTAAAGCATAAGGTCTAATAACAACACTTTACATTTATCAAAAATAGGAAGTTTGAGTATCTATGAAAGCCAGGAGGAGATAAAGCCGCAGAGGACCTGTGGAAGCCACTGTGGGAGACCTGTCTGAAGTTACATGAAGTGTCATATAAATACATTACAGTACAAACAATAATAAATTGCTGGGATCAACTGGTACTTGCTCAAACTTCCAAAAGAGTTCAAGTATGAAATAGCTCAACTATGAACTGCAGTGCGCAACTAATTGCCTAAAACTGCCTTGGTTCTTGGGCACTGACAATTGGCAAATGGGTCTTTTAAAGGGATCTGCAGTGATGCAGAAATCTACAAATGAAGAAGTCTGATGCTTAGAACAAGCAGACTGATAGCAATTATAATGAAGAATTGATAAACTTGATGTATTGGTGAAGAGTCTTTATATTAAGTAGTAACTCACTGGGGACCTCTACTAGATTTCTAGAGTTATTACGCATCCAAAAAAGGAAAATACAGTCTATCTGGAGTTCCAAATGCTTTCCAGCAGATCTATCACCAAAGACTTAAAAGTTGCCATAAACTAAGAGGAAAATCCATTAATGGATAGATAACTGGTAAAAATACAGGAAGTAAAGAGAAAGCATTAAAATTGGTCTGCTATAAAGTGGCCAGGGAGGTCACCAGCAGAGCCTCACAGAAATCTGTGAGGGCCTGAACTCTTTAATGCATTCATAAGTGGCCTAGAGAAAGGACAAATAATGAGATGGCATTCACTGCTGATTCTGTGCAGTAAAAACAAAAGCTGGAGGTCTTTAGTGAGGCAGAGAATTAGAATATCATGAAGGAAAAAAAAAGTACATATATAGCTGAAGAGGGGGCAAATCAAATAGTGTAAAGTACTAGTTAATGTCCTTAAGTGACAGAGGGGCAAGCATTTCTTTTGTAAGTAGGCAGGTCATCAGCTGGAAATAATTGAGAAGACAGAACTGTGTCTGTCTGCTGAGACCATCTCCTGATGCACACAACATTTGACCAACAGAGGTAGGAAATGACAGGCACAGGGCCTGGCTGAAACCTCAGAAACATGGCAGTATCCTGGTCGCCCAGGTTCAAGTTATGGGCTGCCATCACTTTGTGTCACTTCCAGAAAGGACCCTCTAAACCAGTGACAACATCCATCCTTCCCAGCTTTCCATCACTACAACTTTTACTAAACACATTACCACATCTCGAGCTCACATTCCACCGAGGAAGGTGCTGTATGTTCACAATCACATATATCCACCCCCTTTCCTACTCCTGTGATTTACAAACATTTAAAAATCTGTAAATAATCAAGGCACTGACCATGCAGCACATCGATTAACTCTGTGTTTGCCTCCAATCCATAATGAAAATATGAATGACAAACAACTTATTTTTAGTTCCACACATTCGGCTACAAGAGGCATAGGATGTCAGTGCGTGTTACTCCAGGCTTATTTTACAGCCCACAGGAAGACTGGTATCACCAAAAGGTGATTTAGCTGATCCTAAAATAAGTCATCGACCCTAAAGTGAGCTGAGGATAACTAGCTCAGTTGTCTCAAGATAAGCAAGATGAATTCCACCCTAACTGTACTAGCATCACAGTCAATTATCGTTATTACACGGACCAACCAAGCACAGAGATGCATGGTGCCAGGATCCTGCCCTGAAGAGTTTACAGCCTGAAAAGTCCTGGCAGGTGAAGGAGAGAGGAAAAGGATAATACAATGACATACAAGCAACATAGGGGAAATTTGACAGAGCCATATTTTGGGAGAATGTCTTCTGAAAGTAAGATGTGATTATTCTGTACATATAATTACTCGATTCCTCCCATCTCATCTAAAGGAGAAAGAGCAGAACAGTGATTACAGTGCTAGGAAGAGAACCGTGCAGTTCCTTAGAGAACCATGAAGAGAGGTACCAAGACTGGTCCTAATTTGCCAAGCTCTGTAGAAATTGCCATCGTAGTAACCAAGAAAATGTAAAAGCTGTGACAGAGCACTCAGAATACCAGTGGAGGAAGAAAAGACAGTAAAATCGGGTTTTTTGACAAAGGAGTAAAGAAAAGGACAGAAGGAACCTGAAAATATTTTTTAAAAAAACATTTTTTCAGAAAAATATTTTGATATTCAGTCTTCACTGCTGTGATAAGTGCAAGGAATCACATCCAGTGAA
>JAOXNO010000020.1:9839195-9850867 GCA_028565335.1 Limnodromus scolopaceus
TTACTAATCTTTATGTACTGTTCAAGTTAGGGCACCATATAGATACATTATTCTGCTTTAATAGAGGAAAGTCAGTTCTTCAAGATACTAAAACAAATGTCCATTTAGAGCCAACTAAATTCATTTTTAAATGAATCCAGGAAAACTCTGATAGAATTTAACTTGTTTTAGCTGCTCATCCTGATGAATCAATCCAACATAATGGTAGCCTTGGTCTGCAAATGGAGTTTTACAGATCTGTTGAATCGCTAAGCAACCAAAGCAGCTAAAGACACTTGCCACTGAGAAGCATGTACTGTCAGCACGTGTACACCCACGAGGATTCATACTCATGGTTCTGTTCCGTACCTAGTGCTCCTCTGATGGGTTCCCAGTCACTGATCCCAAATCTGGATGCTCACCTTCCACTGAACTCGGATGTCTCCCTGCATTTTTCAGTGCAGATCAGCGGCATCCGGAGATCATGACTGCATTATAACTAGTCAGGAACCCAAAACACAAGGCAATTTGTGCCTCCAGTATATGTTCAACAGATGGCTGCCTTAATGGTACCCTACTGCACCCTGTTGAGGCAAGAGCTTGCGAGTTTAACCATTAACAAACTAACAGATTGTCGTGGTAGGTAGGCTCCAAAAGCAAACATGTTGGAATGTTATTTGCCTGTTCCGCAATTTCTGTTTTAAAAATAAAATAATTAACAGTTCATGTGTGCAATCTGCTGCAACTACATCAGGCCAAGAATGCATAACACTTAATGATGCAAAACTGGTGATAAGAAGACAACACAAGCAATACGTTTTTGTAGCTGGAACTTGTATTGCCGTTTCAGACGCAGTTTGACAAACAGGCTGAAAATTGGTTCCCCCACAACTTTGGCTGGGAGAGTTTTCAGCCAGATCAGCTTCCAGAGTCAGCTCGGTATAAAGCAGCAGCATCACAGCTGGCACAAAGAAGGAGGTGCCAATATATCACGGGATCTTCTTTTTAGCAGAGGTCCAGATTTAGATCAGTGTAAATGAAGGTATTGAACCACACTTTTTGGAAACCACCAGTTCAAAAGTGGGACTATTTGGGACGTTGGTTGTCTGCGTGGCAAGTAAAAAAGTATTCACACAGAGAAAAGGACTGTAGACTTCACATGAGTGGATCTAACAAGGAGCAATGGTGGTCTCCTGAACAACCACAATTTTTGCAATCCTCTGAAGTATATTGTTTTACTCTGTGTAAGCCACTACTTCCAGAACTACCAAATGCCTCAGATTTTCCAAGTGGTTTTTTCCAGCATGTGTCAGGTAGGGCAGTGTGGTCACCCTAATCCACAAGGCAAAGAAGATAAGAAACTGATGCAGTAAAGAAGCTAAGCCCCTGGACAGCAAGCACATGAGTAGAGGTGGAAGAGAAGTGGAACGAACTCTTAAACACTCACAGAATCACAGGATGGCAGGGGTCGGGATGGACTTTCAGAGACCACGTAGTCCAAGCCCCCTGCCAAAGCAGCATCACCCAGAGCAGGTTGCACAGGAACGCATCCAGTGGGTTTTGAACATCTCCAGAGAAGGAGCCTCCACCCCATCTCTGGGCAGCCTGTTCCAGTGTTCTGCCACCCTCACAGTAAAGAAGTTTTTCCGTGTGTTGAGACAGAACTTCCTGTGTTCCAACTTGTGCCCATTGCCCCTTGTCCTGTCACCAGGCACCACTAAGAAGAGCCTGACCCCATCCTCTTGACACCTGCCCTTTTGATATTTAAAAGCATTGGTGAGATCCCCTTCTCTTCTCCAGGCTAAATAGACCCAGGTCTCTCAGCCTTTCCTCATAGGGGAGGTGCTCCAGTCCCTTGACAATCTTCGTAGCCCTCTGCTGGACTCTCTCCAGCAGTTCCCTGTCTTTTTTGAAATGGGGAACCCAGAACTAGACATACTGCTCCAGATGTGGTCTCACCAGGGTAGAGAGGGAAGATAACCTCCCTTGACCTGCTAGCCATGCTCTTTTTAATGCACCCCAGGAGACCATTAGCCTTCTTGGCCACAAGGGCACATTGCTGGCTCATGGTAAGCTTGCATCAACACGGTCAACCAGGACTCACAGGTCTCTCTCTGCAGAGCTGCTCAACTCACTGGAAAAAGGAGACATCTGAAATTAGTGTGTACACCATGTGTGTCTGCTTAGACCTAATCATGAGGAACACCTTGACAACAGAGGTAGAGCTTACAGCCCTGCTTAGCACATCTCCATCTGCAACCTGGAGTCCTGTTGCGAGGGGACACATCCTGCCCCTTCTTTCCAGCAGAGCTGGAGAGAAACACATCAAGATGTACAAGCCAGCAGAGCAGCACATGAAGAAGAGGGAGATTGGTCCATTCACTCCTGCTTTGTGTAGGGTGTGCAAATCTACAGGACAGCTGAGTAGAGCTGGAAGAGAGGTACAAGTGTTGCGGGCAATAAAGAGAAGCACAGCATAAACCTCAGGGCAATCTCTCATCCTTGAATGCCATCACCCTTGCGTTCCACGCCACAAAACCAATCTGCTCATGTCAGCAGATCAACAACCCTAAAAAACACACTGTTAAAAATGTAAAGCCTATCATATTGAAACACAGAGTGCTTGAAAAAAATCTAAGCTTAACATTTCCCCCTTCCTTTAAAGGCACAAGAAATATCCTATTCTAATACGGACCTTGAAGGCCACATTCAAGCCTAGAGTGAGATTTCATGGCCCAATTATGAAACCTGGCATTTTGAGGCTTATGTTAGATGCATCAGCATGTTAATGACACTGCTGGGATCCAGTGCATGTTAATAAGAAACAGCTGCTTTCCTTTCTAGAGAGCATGTTCATTTATAGTTTTGAGATTAGAATCATAGAATGGTTTGCGTTGGGAGGGACCTTTAAAGGTCATCTGGTCCAACTCTCAGCAATAAGCTGGGACATCTTCAACTAGATCCAGTTGCTCAGAGTCCCCTGCAACTTGACCTTTACTGTTCCCAGGGCTGGGGCATCTCCCACCTCTCTGGGCAACCTGTGCCAGTTGGTAAAGATGGCTTCCTTGTATCAGGCCTGAATGTACCCTCTATTTATTTAAGACTGTCACCTATCGCTACAGGCGCTACGAAAAAGCCTGTCCTCATCTTCCTTACGAGCACCCTTTAAGTATTGAAAGGGCATAAGAAGGCCTCCCTGGAGCCTTCTCTTCTCCCAGCTGAAGAAGGCCATCTCTCTCTCAGCCTGTCCGATAGGAGAGGTGTTCCATCCCTGTGATCATATTTGTGGCCCTCCTCTGGACTCGCTCCAATGGGTCTGTGATCTTCAGGCCCAAGTTCATCAGCTTTCTCACATTTTTCTAGGCAAAAGGTAAGAGGGCAGGGACAGATAGGGGAACACCTCAGCAGCCAGCAAAAAATCCAGAACTGAAATATAAATATTATAAAGCCTGCTTGTAATGAAGGCATTTTTCATCACAGAAAAAAAGACAGTGATTGCCTACAATCCACGTGTTACTATGCACACAATATATTGCTGGGGAAGAGCTTTTGTCTCTTAGAGTCCTCTTCAGGCTCAGCATCCCCAAATCCAGTAATGCCTGTTGGCTGTACCAGTTTTCTCGGTTGGCTTTTTTTCTGTTGAACTGTCTCCCTTGGACCTACTGTGTTTGGTTTACTTTTCTCTCATCTTGGAGGAGCAATACTGGCCACTATGCTAAAAACTTCAAGCTGTACCAGGGTACAGTAATCCATAGCACGGCTTCTCCAAAGCACTCCTCAGAGACCAGTTTCTTCCCTGTTCCCTCAGTGACTGGAGCTCAGGTATTTAATTCCACCAGCAAGAATTGAGGCTACACATGCTCTTAATTAGCAATGACCCATTAGATCATACCAGCCATAGGTGAAACCCTGGCCTCATTGAATCAATCAGAATACTGCCTTTATCTTCAATGAAGTCAGGACTTCACTTAATATACACAGTTGTAGGTCCATTTGTAGCAAGTACTAAGCTAAATTCCACCTAAAATTATATTCATGCCTTTCCTTTGAAGCCCTGTCCTCTTTCTGCTTTCTGTTAGCTATATCTCAACTCCCTACCAGCACCTTTCCCACACATCTTAGTTTTCCTAAAAAACAACAAAATGGGCTCTGATTACTTTTCTCTCTTCTCTTCTGAATCCAAAGAAAATTCCAGCATAAAGGTTTTCAGACAGTCGTAGAGAAATGGCCACAGAAAAGAGACTGGCAAGGCTTTAGCAGGACAAAATGCTGTGATTGTGTGTTTGGCCTTTCTTATAGAGCAGAGCAGAGCAGCTGTCGTTCCAGCAAGCAGTGCTGTCAGCCTTCACAAAAGAAAGTCATGTAAATGTCAAGTCATAGGTATAAAAACAATCCTTCAAAACAGCGTCTGTGTATCTCAAAAGCCTGCCTAGCTGTCACCACTGAAAGTACCATAAGGAATGATGCAAAAGCCTGTTTAGGACAAACAAAGTTTTTGAACTAAATCCAAACTTCTCCAGTAGATCAAGCCACGTCACTCTCTCCTTCAGAAGGAGAATCACATCCTCTTCAGCAAAGCGAATGCCTGTCTTAGTGCCTTACCCAGAATCACTATTGTTTGGCCGAGAGCCAGCCCCATTCACAAGGTGCCCATCGAAACGCCATATGCAAGCTATCTCCTGAACAAACATCTCCCAAATTAGATTGCAATTTGGTTGTGATAAAGGCATAGAAGAACAATGCATCATCCCTTCTCAACTTGGCTCACCCAGAACAAACAACTTTACAGTAGATGGGCTGCCCTACAGAACAGGCTGTGGCTGAGCTGTTGCTGCAGAGACCTGTTGGAGTGTGCTGGGAACCACCTCCTTGGTGCCAGAGTCCTCCTGTTTTCCTTTGCTGAGACTACTGGTACGTAACCACTCTCTCCTCCATAGGAGTTTCATGTAGGCTGAGAGGTGTTGATTACAGAAGCTTTCAGTAAATGAGCAGCAATTGCAAAAGCCCTTTTCTGATCCTGGATCATATCACGGACCAATCATTTGCTGAAAGTGATGGATAGCAAAGGACACAATAAGAGTCGGAAAGCAAGTGCACACTCCTAATAACAAGGCATTGTGAAGAGATGCCTAATTAGAGCAACAGATATTTAAGATTGCACTCTTGTGTGCAGGTATTATGAAGAGTCATGTGCACAGAAAATGAGAGTTCTGAAGGATGCTGTAGTGCAGAGAGAAGAGTTATCACGGACATAACATCTACAGCTGCTTCTGTTCATTGACAAAGTTGCACTTGATAGATGCTAACTTTCAATACTCGGGATACTGGCATGACAAATCACCATCCTTGGTTTCCAAGTGAAGAAATAAAGGAACAAAGTTACAAACTTCTCACACTGATAGCAACGAAGATTAATAACCACTAAATTCAGCATATACACATACTCCTAAGAATTCTGAGATGACCTTCCGGGTCACTCACTGCTCCCCTGATATCAGAGAACTTGTTGCAGGGGAAGCTTTTCAAAAATGCATCAAATTCCATAAGAAACACAAATAGAAGTTTTATCTCCCCTGTTCTTCTAAGGCTGCTGTCCTTGAATCTGATCTCTGTAATGATTAGGACATTACCACTGAAACCAACACAGAAGGAGCACCTTTACAGGACGTATCTTTTTCTATGAAAATTCTGTCTTCTTATTCTAATCATCTTCATCTATATCACATGATCATTGAATCAAGCATTTTGTCATAGTTTCAGCTAAGTCCAGATTACTACTGGTTTTTAGGGTTATATAGGCCTGTTACTGTTGAAGTCTTACACATCTTGGGACCAGTGAATCTGGACACCGTCATGCTTTTCTTATTCCAAAAAGCCACCAAGGGCTCAGTGTGTTGGCACAGGTTCAGTACAGGTACGAGGCACAGCTCTAACATGATGGCAACACCTCTCCTCACACCACGCTAGCTCCCCAGCCAAATACAAACCTGACGCAGTCTTTGATTCTTGTTTTATAGCGATCAACACCAATGAGACGTTAGAATATAGCCATGCTTCCAACTGTAAACATACGTGGCATCCTAAATGCTCTTATACCAGGATCTTTTAAAATGGTGACATACACTACTCTGCTTCTGCTGAAGACACCCCTTCTGAATGCACCTTTACACTTCATCGGCCTTTTTTCCCCATGATCAAATCACATCTGCAGGACATGGTCACTATATGATTAAGGAGTATATTAATGATTTACTAATACACTAGTATACTCAACTATATTATATTGCTTAGTAAAATGAAAACACTGAGAGTGTTTATTGATCTGCTTTTTAAAAAAAAAATATCTTATAGCCCCAAAAGAAGTAAACAGAGAAGTTAGACTTTGGATTTTACTCAGATTAGTGGATTACCATACCCAACAAATGTAGATTTGACAAGGTACTCTTGGTAAAGATTTAAAATATCACTTCTTGCCACTTCAGTTGCCTTGAACCCACTGGTTACATATTTCAGAGAATGTGTTTGGTGGCTAGTAACTGAAAAGTCAGGTATTTATTGCAAGTGCAATACAAAGTTAGATGCCTAACTGATGGCATACAACTCTAAAACCTATGGCCTGGGCCCCAGAGAAAAAACAACACACTAAAGATTTCCTTTCAGTGCATGGATTTCACGTGAATGTGGCAGCACAACTGAGTATTGACTCAACCAGGATGTTTACAGAACGGACTTAACACTTTTTTGAATTGTTATATTCAGGAAATAAAGAGACACAATAGAACTGAAACCAGACAGAAACCATTGCCTCGCCAAGAGGCACGTATCAGTGAGATACGTATTGGCGTGCTCTGATGTTCAGCACCAAGGGAAAGAATGAAGAGATCCCAGCATGAGGCTGTGTGCAGTGAAGCTGTGGGCTCTCCCAGGCTCTGGGCTGCCCCTTCCCTTCCCCTAGAAAGTGAACGTGACAAATACACCATGCGCTTCTGTTAGTCCAGATGCAAGCGATTCTTGCCATCTTACAGCCATCTTACATCTTACAGTGGTAACTGTAGGTGTTGGAGGTCTACCTTTACACAAGTTTGTTATAACCTGTTTGGAAATGTCTGTCCAGAGCTGTTGCCACCAGTGCCACTCTGATGTGGTGATGTGGGGTTAGATGGCTGCATTATTGGTGTTCCCGAACCACCTCAGCCCCGCGGAGCCTACAGCCGGTATATAAATTTAGCCCATCACTCAGAGACATGATTTTTCTCAAAACGGATGCGAGATGTAGATGGAGATTAAGGAAGCACAAAGTTAAAAAGCAAAAAGGATTAACTGCACATCGATCAAACAGAAGGGCATGTAGTTACACAAAGAGCTGAAGCCTGGCACTATTGACAGAAGACTGAAGATAGTTGCACACTGTTTTGTTTCAAGCTCTTGCGCGTGCTAGAAGCCATATGTAAACCTTCCTACACAGAAGAGCTGATAATTTGTCACTGCAGTTGAGTGACAATACTTCTCTCCCTAGGTGGTATCTTTTGAGTATGATTTATATTTCAGGTGGACTTCCCAGGCAGAGACCACCCTTGTGGTCAGCGGAAAGAGATGCATTACTTTGAAACTCATCAAATTAGGACGGAAGGTGGGGAGGAAAAGAGGCACTCAAACTCTGAAAAACCTCTTGGGAAGGGGTGGAAAAGGGCACGAAGAGGTAAAATGAGAACCAGGAAAGACATAGTCAGAACAGACAGACAGAGGCAGGAGTCACCATGACATGACTCAGTTGTTCCGAAAGCCACAAAGAACTAGGGAATGTGGTAGGAGTTCATGCAACACCCAACAAACCGTTGAGCCCCATGTAACTGAAGGAGTAAAGAGGAGACAGTGGCAGAGAAAATAAAATAAGAAACAGCTCTGTGACTTTCTGCAGAGCCCTGCAGTCTGACACTGTAGACAACTGGCCTTTCAAGGAGAGTTTCAAACAAATGATGGCAATGATCTCAATAAGCAGCCAGGATATCCATGTGGAAAACTTGTTTTGAAGGAGGGGGATGAATACTGAGCAAACAAGTGTTTGCAGCAGTCAAGGTGCAAGACAAAGGACTAAAGCAAGGCGTGGAGTTTTAACTGTTGACACACTGAAGGCATGTTTTTGCTGCAGAGGAGAAGAAAGCTGCAGCAGCTGTCAGCAGCCCAGATGCCTAAGGAGGGGAGTGACCCTGAGATTACGAGTCTGAGCGACAGGGAGGATGTGGCATTATCAAAATCAGAAGTGAAGAGAGATTCAGAAGAAAAAATGAGTTCTGTTTTGGCCAGATTAGGAATGATCTGAAGGCAAAACAACCAGGATTATGTGTCAGGGAGGCAGTCAGATATGCAAGGCTAGACAGAACAGAGCAGAGGGTTTAAGAGTTATTGGCAGAGAGATGATAGCCAAATCCGCGTAACTGGATGTTGTCATCCAGGGACATGGGTACAGAAATCTTCAGGCAAATCAAGGGGTGACTAAATCCCTTCCTTGTCACCTCACAGAGGTTCCTACCTAGTTCCAAAAGAAATTACTTAAAATAGTGCTGCAAAAACATGCATAAAAAAACCTGTCTCTCCATAAAATCTAAAGATCATACTGTTTCTAAAATTAGGGCAACCACTAAATGAAAGTTAACCCGAACAATAACTTTAGCTAAACTTCAGGTCACATGCATTTAATATAATGAGATGAAGAATATGAAAAGGCCATTCATAATGGAATTCATCGAGTTAGGAATGCCATGCTTAGCTGCCTTATAACATATAATTAATGATCCTATAAAAATCCAGCAGTACGAACTCTCCCGGCTGCCCGTAGAACTGTTCTTTATGCTGGGTAGGGCAAGCAAGCATCTGCTTCCACAAATACTGCCCTTTGAGAAGCTGAAAAGCTTTTTTTTCCCCTCTGCTCCATCAGGGACCACGCTGCCATTTCCACGACACGCTGAGCTTTGAACCGTTACCCAAATCAGACTATAGCATTTGGCAACCCAGTACACATCTGTCATGATAGACTGGTTACTGGTGAAATGTTTGAGAAAAAGTCATTAACTCTTTTCCATTCCTTCTAATACCCCACCTTCCTCTAGATTATTTATAATCCCCACTAAACCCACCCTCTGTTTATAGCCTTTTAACACAACAGAGAAATATATACTGTCTGGAGATCTGTCTTGCTTTATACCACTCCCCACCATTTGGTACAACAAAAAGACGTTCTCTCTCCATCAAAAGGCCTGATCCCTCCTGAAGCCTTGATGCTCAGATTCAAGGTTAAAGGATTAAGGCCTGAAGCATTGAGTACCAGAGGAAAGGAAGCCAAATATCAAAAGAAACACAAAAATCAATCCTCTTCACCGCAGGAGCAGTGTGAAGAACAAATCAGCTGGGCTGAATCTAAAATTTTCTCTGCGTGGCTCTCAAAAATTAGCACTGTTATAAACGTAATGGGTAGTTCTGCAAAGCCTCAGCACCCATGCAAAGCCACAGAGTTCAGCTCAACACACCAGTGTGGTCTGCAAAGTTTTATGTCAGAATAATTCAGTGGCAAACACACAAAGTCCACTTCGGAGAAAGTGAGAGCTGGAGAGGGAGCAAGTGCATGCGTGCCGTTATCTTTATATGTAGTCTGTATATCTGCAAGTGGCAGAATCTAATATTTACTAGAGTTTGCCTTTTGCTTCAATTCTCTGTGTGCTGAAGCGCAGCCAAGGTCACAGGAGGGGTGGGGGGGAGTGGGTTTAGCTTAGTGCAGCTGTAATCACGGCCAGAACAGCAGGGTACAGAGGATTTCTTGCTTAACTTTGTAATACCAATAGCTTTTGTTCTTAGTCCTGCCCCATCAGTTCCGATATAAGCCTTTAAACTGCATGAAAGTTGTGCGGGTGGGTTTAAAAATCTTCTAATTTAAAACTACCTTCCAGAACATTTTGTTTTGTAAGATTTTTCTTAACTTTTCTAACTGACATATTTCTGGGACATATGAATATCTAGATTAAACATCATTTTATCTTCATCCAAGATTACATATAAAAATAAAAAGTAACAAAATGGTACGTCTGAAAAAGTAATCAAGTCCAATTTATAAAAATAGAAATCAGGTTTTCAAAATTCAATTCAGGCAGTAAACTAACAGTGTCTAGATTTTCCTGTAAAGGAGGCATCTGCAAATGACTTGCAAAAATGTCTCTCACTGTCTGCAAGTGTTGGCAAGGAACAAACTTCTTCAGGAGATGCATGAATTTTAAATACTTCAACCCAAAGGAAAAAAAAAAATCTCAGCATTTTCAATTCTGATACGTAATATTATAGAACCATACCCATGCAGAAGACTGGCAGGAAATGCAAGTTTTGTGAAAAAACCTAAGTACTCTAGTTTTAGCAAGCCTGTTTTCACTGCTTGCTATCCTACGCTTAGCAGTGTTTCTTTTTGAAGGCCTCACCTACAGGCTGGGTCCATTTGCCTAAGGAAACTACTTATGGTTATCTCCTACTTAGGTCTTATATCTCAAGTCTATCAGTAGACTCAAGGTTACTTTGGACTGTAATGGAAATGATGTAATACTGCTGTGTGCAGCATACGTGATCATGAGAACAGAATCAGCATAATTCAGGCAAATTTAAGACACGCAGCTTCAAAACCCTGCCACAGCTGAAAGTAAACCCGAAAATTAGATTAGTGAAGCAACCAGGTCAGCGAAAATGAACTCCTTGCTCCCCAATCCGATAAGAATCGCTGCCTATCTTAAAAAAAAAAAAGTATGCACAGATATATGTAAAAAAATCGCCATCCCCTCTGCTCGCTTTCAGCAATAAGCTTTACCAAAGCCTTCACGCTTTTGTAAGAAAACTCAAGAAAAGCTACTACCTTCAGGGTCAGCATGTGGCACTCATGAAGCAAAAACTCCTATCTAACCCCAAATATGCTCTCCCGTTACATCAGGACAGACCCCGGGCAGACATCTGTTGAAGGGATGATGTGCCTATGGATATGCAGAAAACACCATGAGAGAAAGAAAGACTCGTATTGGCACCTAATTCAGCATTTGCACTATTGGCAGATCTGCAAGCATTTTTTTTACCCAGCCAAACAAGTGTTCGCTCCACAAATATCCTATCTAAAAATGATACAAACTTCAATGTAAAATTATCTGGAACAAGAAAGTAACTTGGGCGTTAAAAGGAGCACTAACAAGTGGGTAAGCGGCTTCCAGATACACAGATTTTATGGGCCATTTGCAAGCACAGTTGATTTCAGCCCAATTTAATGTGCCAGTCTGCCAAAACAGCAAAGAGATGAAAAAAAAATCCCAACAAACTGTATTCAATACATTCGTAGAAGTTGGCCTAGTACTATATAGACGTGCCTCAAGAGACCAAGGACAACTCATAGATGAGATGAAGCCTGGGAGATCTTGGACAATGAGCCACTTACAGAAGTGGTGACGGTTTCTCCTCCAGGGGCTCAGGACAAGAGTAACAGGAGGTGACTCAAGCCAGCGTGAAGAAGAACTGACAAAAAGCTCCAAATAGGAAATAAAATGGGTGCTACCATTGCCACCGTTTTTTAAATGTAGGTTCCCTTCAAAAGTGGGAGCAATTGGGCCAGCGCAAGTCAAGTCAGAGGAGATAGAGCCGTGTGACTGCATGGGATTTTTATTTTATTTTTAAATTAG
>JAOXNO010000020.1:9862318-9872961 GCA_028565335.1 Limnodromus scolopaceus
AACATGAGCTGGCAATGTGTGCTGGCAGCCCAGAAAGCCAACAGCATCCTGGGCTGAATCAAAAAAAGCATGGCCAGCAGGTCGAGGGAGGTGATTCTACCCCTTAACTCCGCTCTCGTGAGACCCCACCTGGAGTACTGTGTCCAGCTCTGGAGCCCTCAGCACAGGAAGGACATGGACATGTTGAAGCAAGTCCAGAGGAGGCCCATGAAGATCATCAGGATCTGCTGTGAAGACAGGCTGAGAGAACTAGGGTTGTTCTGGAGAAGAGAAAGCTCTGGGTAGACCTTATTGTGGCCTTCCAGAACTTAAAGGAGACCTATAGTAAAGATGGGGAGGGACTCTTTATCCGGGAGTGGAGCGATAGGACAAGGAGTAACGGTTTTATACTGAAAGAGGGGAAATTTAGATTAGATTTTAGGAAGAAATTCATTCCTGTGAGTGTGGTGAGACACTGGAACAGGTTGCCCAGAGTTGTGGATGCCCCATCCCTGGAGGTGTTCAAGGTCAGGCTGGATGGGGCTTTGAGCAACCTGGTCACCACAGGTGTCCCTTCCCATGGCAGGGTGTTGGAACTTGATGTTCTTTAAGGTCCCTTCCAACCCAAACCATTCTTTGATTGCCTCGAGAAGTCTTGCAGTCTGAGGGCAAAAGCTAGGAATGTATAGTCCTAGCACAATACAGTGCTGTTAATGGTGAACAGCAAAATTCCTATAAATGCTGACAGCATTAGAGTTTAACCCATAGGACCTGGGTTACTACACTGTTGCTGAAATACTGAAATATTTTTGAATACAGAAAAAGAGACGAACTAAAATTGTGCTTAGTGTATCTTGAGAACATTTCCCTAACCTGGATTTTCAGCTCTGGGGTTACTTTTGGTGGGGCTAGTAACAGATGGAGGAACATGAAGGTTCAGAACTAGTCCAGTGCGCTGATCTGAGCATGAACCCTGGAGGAAGTCAACAAGAACAAACAGAAGCAACAACCAGAGGAGAAATACAGAGATTTAAAGATGAAGCAAAAATTTCTAAATGGACAAATGAGAGGCTACGGTACACAGGGCAACCTTAAAGAGCACCAAGGTCACCTATTAGTGACATAGGTGATGCACTCGCTGAGGTATACATCCTAAACCTGGAACCTGGTCACCAGTGTGCATCGTTGATGTGTGGGTCTCATCTGAATAAAGCTTGCCTTTGGGTTTGCAGGTCTATCGACAGTATAAGCGCTTGTTCTTGTCAGTAGAATGAGGAGAATATATTATAAATAAGTTCAGGTAGGATAGCAGGGCAACAGGAATGCCGTTTTAAGAACAATTATTTCAAATGATAGGACTATTTGAAGTGCATTACTAGTGATTAAAGAGCTATTCCTTCCAAGAGACTGTAAGAATTTATCAAGAAGAATGTAAAAAGGTAAAGATTTCAAAGTAAATTAGTAGGATCTACTGAAGTCTATCTTTTTTTTTTCCTTGAAATCATGTAATCCTTTATTAAAATCTCTACCATAAGTAACTTAATATCAGTCATTACGAAGTGCCCACGTAATAGTTCAGCAACTGCCTCTGTCAGTACACACAGTAGATAACTAGGAAGATAAGCTGACCATTTTTCAAGCAAGAAATAAAGCACCATTTTCTGTAGAAATTATGTATAGCTATGATTGCCATATTCCACTGAATAAAACAACTGGTGTCAAATCAAAGAAACTATGTGAATGACAGTCACAAACCTGTATTTTTCCTGTAAAAATCTACTGAATTCAATATACTGAGCAGGTGTAGCCAAAAAAAAAAAAAGAAAATAATAAAATAGGATCACATCACAAAAAAGTGAATCTGTAGCTGTTAGCTGACAGCAGAGGAACACCTCCTATGTTTGTGTTGCCTTCAATTTTTTTTCTCCTCTTTGTTAAGAGGGTTTGAGCCGGGATGCCAGGTGCACAAAAAAACCTGCATTCAAAGTGGCATGTGAGCATTTGCTGGCACTCAGCTTTAAGTGTATATTTTGCATTCATAAACATGCCACCCTTCTTCTCCAGCTACACAAATATTGTAGATAATCTCTCACAAATGCTTCCATTTCAGATCAGCAAACTGGTTTTACACCGGCTGATAAGGCAGCTCATAATACAGCGCTCCAAGAAAACTGAAGTGAAGCACCTGCACATTGAGTCTTGGAAGTCACTGTGAGCAGAATGCCCATTAAGCTAAAACAGTACCTACATATGGCAGTGCAATACCTGACCACTAAAATTAAGCAAACATGTTTGCTTTCTGAAACAAAACTCTATCGTTCCTGTCTGCACTATAGAAAAATGCCACTATACTAATCTTGACAGCACCACGTCTAACTATTAACATTCAATGTGCTGCCAACATTATAAAAACGAAAAACCACAATCTTCTGACTTCAATTTTTTACTTCTGCCCTTTATTTTACTGAAGAATCAGTAGTTCAAGACCTAGATAAATATTTCAAAAACTATACTATTTGTGAGCAGAGCAGGTCACTACCATTTCCCAGTGCATTTGGAGTTCATGCGAAATAAGGGCAGAAGAGTGATGAGCTGCATTTTTAACATAGGCATACACAGAATAGTTGTCTAGCTGATAGAGAATGCGTAATGCAACATCTGCACGGTACGCCTTGCCAAAGCCCATCCCAAATAAATGTAGTGCATTCTCCCTAGTGCAATTAACTCTCGTACTCTGGCAGGTTTTGCTAGAAGATCATCAAGGTAGATTACCTTCCAGCATATGAACTAAATACTTACAGGTGTTATATCATCAGTTATTACTTACAAACTTCTGCATTTAACAAGACATCCAGGCAAATGAATGATCTAATTTATGAATTATTTATAAGAATTTCACAGCATGCTCCTGGCGTCATCCATGGCCTTTTCCAGGTCATATGACACCAATTAGAGCTGAATTTTAAATTATTCAATAACCTGAACTCTCTTGTCATTTAACATATAGATATCAATGCAGTAAACAAGTTAAGTCTAATGGGCCCTGGAGGTTTGCGTTCCTCCGCCCATCAGCAGCAGAGGCTGTACGCTACCACTGGAATAGAAAATAATAGAATGCAGCAGTCAAAAACATTTGCAAGGTTTTAATAAGTTATTTTGGCTCCCTTAGGGATTTTAGTATAACTTACAAGCACTGAATCTAAAGCATATTAAAGTCCTTAGCTATGTGCTTTTAAAACAAAATTAGGACATAGCAAAAGAGCAAGTCTGACACTAACCCTAATTTAGGCCCTTAATTTGAAATGTAGTGGAAATTATGGAGTAAGCAAGATTTACTATGCACAACTCATTACCTTCAGGCTTTCCTACAGTATAGCCAAAAATAGCCCCTCTCCCAACACATACACACCTGTCTGTAAAGATAAGGCTACACCCAGGGAAATGGAAATGTTAACAGCTATCAGTTGACAGGTATACCTTGCACTCCTTAGCAATTGGGTGGAAAAGGAACCTCCACCATTCCTCTATCCTAACAGCACTGGGGCGACCTGCTCTAGAAACCCATCTGGATTTGGGCAGCAGCTTCAAAATGTACAACCTCAGAAGACAGATGTAAGGACTTTTGTGGCACTTCCTAAAAAAAAAAATAAATTAAAAAAAAAGAGAAGGAATCTAACAGATTGCACAGATGCAATAAAAGACATCTTAAAATCGTTGTCTTCCGTGATGACTGTAAGAAGAACAAGAAGGTATCAAAAGCAAAGGTATCCGAAATGAACAGCACAATTAGATACCTGGCTCTGCCTCAGTGTAAAGCGTGCAAGAAACACAGAGCAAGCAGGGCACATCCTGGCTCCGAATCAGTTGCCCTCCAACATCTCACAAACCTGTGAGCATGTCTTCACAACTGAAGGGAGCACACAGACCCCCCTATCTATATCTAAGACATATGCTGGAAAACTTCTGAGATTGCGTGCAGCTCAGAACAAGCCAAAACTGTGCCCAGCACCAACTGACTTGTTTTTATAGTATTCCGTGCCTCAACTTTCTGAATGCTGTCGTAATAAATCCCAGACCTGCTCCTGCAGACCCCTGTTTTGGAGGACCCAGTGACCCCCCCACACTCATCCGCACACACGTTTCCTTTTGCACTCTCACTGCTTTGCAAGGATTAAAAAATTTCCTGAGCTCTGTCCAACAGCAAGAGGAAGAGATAGAGAGGGAGATGTTTGGTTTATCCTTTTAAACACTAGCAAGAAGTTCTCCAGCTACTGCTGTCAAGATGAACGCCAAAAAAAACAACGTTGAGAAAACATCATGCCAAATAAGTAAAAAACACACCTATCCAAAATTAGGAAGAACCAAACCATTAGGAAGAATAAGGATTTAGACAAAATAACAAAACATTGGATTTTCTGCCCCCCAACCTTATCATAGGAGGGGGCTGCAAGAGAGCATTTTTTAATTTTATTTTAAACTTTTAAAGAAAAATAGCAGAGAGGGGGGGAAAAAAGACAACTGCCTAATCTCACAGCACACATTTTAAGAACATACAAAAATAGCTCTAAGGGATTTTATTTTGGTTACCAGCCAGATTTAGTTTCATTCCTACGCTGGGCAGCATTTGATTATTTCACATTAAGGGTAGTAACATGTTGGATGATAAGAGGGAAGTTCATATTGGTTTTCATTAAAGAGTAATATCCACCACGTATTTGGTCCTTCAAGGTAACTTTTCCAAAGTTATTTAAAAAGCAAACTGTTTTCTACTTGGAATCACAAGTTTAGCATATCAGGGGATACACATGGTCCAGCTACTGCCAGTCTCTTCTGAATTCAATCAACATCTGCTCCAAAGTCATGCTTTCATGGCTCTAGACACAAGACAAAAGGGCAAATATACCGTGACCCTTCTAAATAGCCCTGATTACTGTGATCAAACAGAAGCTAGATACTTATGTGGATACGCACGTGTAGAGCTTGATGTGTGAAGATTACTGCAGGAGCAGACGTAGAATCAGCGTTTGCCAACATGTACCTCACCATGACAGCCAATATCACCTCTCCCTGTATTTACAGCAGGGATAACTGTGGTACCCATTGGCCAGTGATGAATTTTAAGTAACAGCCACTGTTCAGTCAGGAAGATTACCAGAAAGGGTCACTTCCTTCACAAGGTAAGCAACTCCTGCAGAACTCCTGGGGTATGGATGTAGGCTTTGAAATAGCTTTGCTGCACAAACAAAGAAAAGAAATGGACAGCATCTAAGAATTAAAAGCATGTTCAGAAGTAGGGACGGTGTTTTGGGGAAAAACAAGCAGAAGGTTATTTAAATAATACATGACTCCCACAAAAACAGAAAATCTTTTGACTTTAAAAGTGGAAAGGTGTGCCCAAGCGAGCACGTTCTGTCAGGAGTGTCCTTGCACTAAGAGCCAGCCGGCATTTAGATTCTGCTAATGATCCCATCTCTGGGAAATAATTCATAAAAAGTAAACAGTAATTTTCATGTGCCTGCCCTTTTGATCTTACATTTGTAGGGAGTATCCTGAGGCTAGCTGTGGGCGCCCCCGTGGCTCTGCCTGATTGACCTCTAATCTGCCCCTCAAGTAACGATCATGCCAAGGAATGACAACAGGAGTTGCATGTAAGCAGACATTTCAATGCAATCCCATTAAAGACAGGCTGACTCACTTCATTTTGTCAAAGAAGTTTCACGTAAGAAATAAAAGCTCTATAGAAAGACTCTTTTATTTTGTAATGATGCTACTCTTCAGAACAAAGACTGGAACAAGACTAACGCACCAGAACCTGACTGGTACATAGCTTTACATTAACTGGCCAAATGCTAGTGCAAGACAGAATGACAGGCAGCCCCATGTTTACGTGTTAAATAGCCTTGGTAGCAAAAAATTAAGAAAATCCTCGAGAAGAATCAAGTTAGAACCATAGTACTCGACTTCTCCACATTTCAAAAGAAGCACATATACACTGTTTATTAGAAAGCAGCTGTCTAAAGGCTTAGACACCGACGGGTCACGGTCTCATCAGCTTTGAGATCACAGCTGGCATGTTTTTACCCCACACTAACCCACAGTAAACACAAGATGTTAATATATGGGGTAACTTATGTCTCTGTCACTAGGAATGAAGCCACGAGACAAAACGTCCAGTCCAGAGCAGCTGATATGCTGATACTTACTGTCATGCCAAGGTGACTAAATTACCAGGAATAACTTCTTTAATTAACAAGTGAGGAAACTACAAATTAACCTTCTAGAGTACATAGAAATGAGAGCATAGACTATTTCTATTTTATAGTCATACTGAAAAAACATGAATACTCCCAAGGCACTGAAGGGTACAATGCAACATAGAGTTGGATGAACTGGTAGACAGTTAGCACTGGCATTGCTACCAAGGTGCTTGAAAAGCTGAGTCTTCTCTGAACAGTGGCAGAACTCTTATCATGGACAGATATTACATACATACTATGCCTTCAGTTCCTGCTTCAGTCTTTCTACAGTTACTTCATACACCTGTTTAATTAAGACTTTCGTCAGATTTTCTTGCATTACCAAGCACGCCATTTCTTAGCAGAAGTCGACATCGTAGTCTACAGTTACATAGGAAGCCCAGGAAAATATAACTGGCACTCCGCAAATGGAAAGGACGTGAACATTTTTGACTATTAATGCATGTAGCTGGAAGTTTTGTGCAAAATACAACCCTTGGAGAAGTTCCACCTAGGCAGATTCACAGCATGATGTCTCATAATCTGTTGCCTAATCTGACAGCCTCCACACCGGACAGGTGTCCCCTGAGCAACAGAGGCAAACCATCTCACTCGAGTCCAGAAGGCTGAGCTCCCCAAACATAAAAATTCAAGGTCCTCTTGGCATACAGCTGTGATTTCAGTGAGAAAGGAAATGTTTCCTATTTGGCAGGCATGCAGTATCTCAAACAGTAACATAAATTCACTAATGAAAGATTGCAAGAAAAGCTGAATCAAGGAATAGGAGCGGGCACAGAACAAATAGCGATCTCTCATTCCCCAGGGGTAAGCCAGCTGTTACCTTTTGAGGCTCGCCATGAAGATGCTGATCTCAGAAAGCTCTCACCACACTTGAAATGCCACTGAGGATGTCCCATCAGACCTTCCGTCTACATCTGAGATTCCTTAAGAGCTAAGGTCATCCTGCAGTGGGTTTAGCACTGCTGAAGGTAGCCACAGCTGACAGAGAGAAATGACCTCCGGTATATCACGCTGCAAAGGTCAACCTCCTCTTGACCCATGGAAATGATCTTTTACAGTCCTGCTTGACGCCATAAAGTATAGCAATGGTATCACAGCTATTATTTGCATAAAATGGTCCCAGATATGGTGTGGAGCAGTTTGACAGCCCATCCTGATGGGTCTCAGCTGCAGAATATTGATATAAAGGCTCTTCTATAGTTACCATAGGCCATTAGGTTGTCTGAATGGACATCCATCACTACCAGCTTGTGTGAAGGAGAACATTAAGTTAAAAGGGCATGACCAAGCATAAATTGAAAGGCCCTCCACTACTCCAGGGCAGCAGTGACCTTGTGAGGCAATCGCCTTCACCCTGAGACACTGCAGTCTGGATGGACAGACCAAGTAAAACCCACCCACAGGTTTATTGAAGGAAGTTTAGTTTAGAAAAGCTCACAAGTATCAGCATTTGCAATAGCCTGAAAGGAAATCCTTGCACAAAGCCAGGCCTTTTTTATAACCACACAAAAATACGCAAAAGAATTAAATATGTGTGTTTATAATCTTACATTAATAGTTAGCAAAACACAATGCCTGCTTACAAGCTGAAGGACAGGGGACATGGAGGGACAGTTTCCAACTACAAATCCCTACAGTACAGTCTCTCCAAGTTAGAAAGAAGATGTAGAACCTTCCTTTCAACAGAGAACCGTTATTTTATTGTGTTGTGCCAATCTAAGAGCACTGGCTCTATAGCTGTGAGCAAGCGTTATGTACCTCTTTTGTGCTCTTTCCAACCAGGACCCTAACAGCTGTGCATTAAAAAAAATAAAAATCTGTTCCCTACTTGATAGCAATTAATGTAGCAGATATATGACATCTGAGAACTGACATTAATTATTCTCAAGTAGGGAACCAATTTTGGAAGGTTTTTTACAGTTTTCCCTGGGAAAACTGTATAAGTTTGTATTTTTATATTTCACCTTTGTTCTGGAGTCAATCTGTACAATAAGTATAATCTGTACAATCTGTACAATAAGTCTGCACAAATGCAGAAAGCAGAGACAGGCATAGATACCAAAAGGTATGAACTTTTGAAGTTCTGAC
Source organism: Limnodromus scolopaceus (assembly GCA_028565335.1). Classification (NCBI taxonomy): domain Eukaryota; kingdom Metazoa; phylum Chordata; class Aves; order Charadriiformes; family Scolopacidae; genus Limnodromus; species Limnodromus scolopaceus. Next base: position 9,870,643 of record JAOXNO010000020.1, read on the forward strand.
AAAATTCTAATGCAGAGTGGAAGGTTCCTCTATCTGGGTTCCCAGGCCACTTCTTTGGATAGAGTTAGTTAATAAATGTATTCTGAGTACCAGGCTTAAGCCTTCCTTATTCCATCTCAAAGAGCTGCACTTCAGCTCTCCTTCTTAAACTCTGGATTCAACAAAGAATAGTAACGCTTTGAGGCTGAAAATCTCTAAACCATTCAGTGCCAACTTTAACAGGAGCAGAATTGGGTCAAGAGTAAAATTCACTCCCTCCAGGAACAGAGTTGAACCAACCACTTAAGCACAGAAGAAATTCTCACCACGTAGTACTGTATCTGTGAAGCCCCTTGGGATTTGTAAGTAGTAAAAAAAAATATTAAAAAAAATATTTCCAAATATTGTTGTAGAGCAGAAAGCTCTATCCTGCTGGAGAAGCAAAAAAGAGATTGAGCCTTCCTCACAGTTACATATTGAATGAGTGCATCTTTTCAAGTACCACAAACTTGATGGGAGAGAAGACATGAAGTTGCAAGGATTCAGAAGAACTGACTGGAAAAAAAAAAAAGAAAAAAAAAGAGAAAAGGAAGAAGGGCCAAGAGAAAAGAAAGCCAAATCACATTGGTTCAGTCAGGTATTTAAAATGGGTTTTCTTTAATTAGCTGAACTGTAATACAAATTAAAACTGAATTTCTTGTTCACAATATATTCATTGGAGGGGAGGGGATGCAGCTGGCTATCTCCAAAGCAGTTCAAGCTAAAACAGACTCAGTTCTGCAGGACTGAACAGAAGCCAGCTTCCATCCTTCTCAAAACACCGAAAAGCAACTTGGCAGCAGAGATTCTGACTGCAAGCTCCATCTCAGAAATACTTATGAAGCACGACAAACCTGTGGCGATTGTGACTGAACTCATTAAAATCACTACAGATTATTTAAAGCTCTCATGCCTGACATTCAGGTCCTTTATTATGCTTTAAATGCCTAGGAAACGAAGCTGTAGACATAGGGCAGAAATGAGGGCTTTAATACCTCAGCTGATCGCTAAGTGACCAGCAAAAGGAGTTTGGTGCCACACGGCATTTTTGGCATGAAATGTTAAATGGGATTGACTGTAGAATTTCACTTTGTTTTTGAAATCTTTTGCTTTCTGATGACAGAACTGTTGATGATACAAATGCCCAATCCCAGCTTTCAGTCTGGATAACGACCTGAAGCAAAGTAATCAGATCTCTTGGATCAGTGTCTGTTTCATGATACGAGATAAGATTAATAGTTTCATGCTGGTTTGCCATTTCCTAGAGTGGTGTTAAATTACAAATTTATGGGAGGGTGAGGAGGAATGTGTACTGTATGAAACTCTTAGAAAAGGGCAAAACCAAAGCACAGTTATCATAAGATAAAACCATAAAACAATCACAACCCTTGGGGGCCCAGAAGCTCTGTGCAGCCTCTCATGTGTCAGATCACCATAGGGTGCCTGGTTATTTTATGATAAGATTATCTAATGTTAATCTCACCACTAGAATTGCCTGCAATAAAAATGTTACCAACTTTCTAATTTTAATTACTGAGTTCCTGAAGATAACTACTTCAATTCTGGTTTTTTTTTTTTAAAAAAAAAAACCACCACTCCCCATGGTTTCTCTGAAGCTGGGAGTACTTCAAATATCAAACTTGTGGATTGGATAACTTTCAATGTCTTTAATTCTCTGATAATTAACTCCTCTCTTCCCTCCTATTTTCACCGATTGATCCTGACACATGACAGTATTCTATGCATAAAGGATAACACAATGTCTTCCATTTCACTTCACAAACTACACCAAAAAAGAATGCTAAATACCTCAAAAGAAACCTATAATGCATCTGTAAGTAGGCATTCTTGAAATAAAGCAGAAAGGGAAAAATTATTTCCTAACCCAAAACTGTCAACATAATGACCTTAGCAGAAGTGGCAACCACTACTGTAAGAACCTGAGCAGCAGAAGCCAATGCTCTGGATGAGGTTTCTGTTGAGCAATCTCTTTAGAACTCACCACTAACTGACCAAAGGGATAATCTCAGGTGTCAGCTACATCAACCAGTGTTCGAGCACACACAGGCGCTCCTTCCATTCTCATACTTGTATATAGCTTTTTTAGCAAATATCTTTCTCCCATTATTCAATACACAGTAGCAAATGACTGCAGAGCCATACAAGCTATTTATGGTCACAGGACTCCAACTGCAGACAGGAAATTTCAAAAGGAGATATCATGAAAAAAAAATCCAGTTACGCTCCTAAATCTGATTTCTTTTTTGGCTCATACTGTTAAGAGTTGGAATGGTTTTGATT